>QLOH01000017.1:2400000-3000000 GCA_026901365.1 Sesbania bispinosa
GGTACTATAGAGCAGTTGATCTTTCCGAGATGAAGGTGCTTTGGCCTTTTAGAGAAAGGATTTGATTGGAGTGTAATTTCCATGTTGATCATTGAATCCTTTATATGGGCAGGAGATCGTGCTTCAAGCATTAATGAAGTAACGGTTGTGTACTGAGCCGGTGTGGGAAATAGTGCATCGTGCCGATTGAGAGAAACCGTTTAATGATTGAATGATTCATATCGTGCCGTTTCATATTTTTTTTTAAAAAAAATAACAATTATGACTAACATACATGACTCTTCTTCTATTTTACAGATTACATGAAACAATTAATGATCACACATATATTCACGCATGCAATGCAGATAATTTACACACAAAACAAGTAATACACATACATATATAGGACAGTTATTATGCAACAATTTATTTTCACACAAGTACACTTATGTAATAATAATTTCAATAAAACAAAGCATTCAGCAGATAAGTAAGTTATACTTAAATTTAGATTTAAACAAAGATAGGAAAGGTGTTACCCGTTTGTGACCTAGAGATAGATACACTTTCCTTTTCCAGCTATATCCTTCTGAAAGATGCCTTGTATGAATAATGAGTTTTAAGAAAATGATTTTCTTTTCTCATTATCATTCTTCAGAGTTGCTTCAGCTTGGTGAGATTTCCATCTTCTGAGGATCTACTCCATCTGCATTTGTTAGATGCTCAACCCGAAGGTGAGCTCTGATACAAATTGTTAGAACCACAGGAAACACTAGAAGGGGGGTTGAATAGTGTTTTAAGCTTTTTGATTGTTTTTTGGAAATCTTTAATTTAAATCATGAAGATAAGCAACGTTCAAAACAAGTCTTAAGATTAGAGATAGTTAAAACGTGCGGAAGATAAGAAAAACAGAGTTTCTTCTAAAGCTTAAGATTGTTTTAAACAGAGGCTTCTCAAAGTATCTTCTGAAGATTATTACAAAGAGTATTTTCAGAACGGTTTCTGAAATACTTCAGACGACTAGAGGTTGTCTGAAGTCTGTTCTCGATTTCTGAACTGATCTCTTTTCAGACTCACTTCAGAGAATTTATTTCAGAAGTTCTTCAAGGAACATTCTTTGTATTGCTTCAAATGATATAAGAGACATCTCATGTTTAGTTCATATGAAAGATCATTTTATTGAAATAGCTGTGTTAAGTTTATTATGAAAAATACTTTTCAATCCCCAACATAAATATGAAAACTGGAAATAAAAGAGATTAAGAGAAAGAGAACTTAGGCACAAAATTTATCCTGGTTCACCCACAAACCCGTGAGCTACATCCAGTCCCAAAGGCAAACCACCACTGGATTTTCCACTATTTGAATCCACAGATACAAGTATTATTCACAGCCTCTTCAGGCCAACACAAGTATTACTTTGTTTTCAACTGCCTCTCCAGGCAACTCAATGAGTATTCTTTGCTTATCAACTGTCTCTCCAGGCAACTCAATGAGTACAGTCTCTCCAAACACAACGAGTACAGTCTCTCCAGACATCACGAGTATAGTCTCTCCAGACATCACGAGTATAGTCTCTCCAGACAACACGAGTACAGTCTCTCCAGACATCACGAGTACAGTCTCTCCAGACATCACGGGTACAGTCTCTCTAGACATCATGAGTACAGTCTCTCCAGACATCACGAATACAGTCTCTCCAGACATCATGAGTACAGTCTCTCCAGACATCACAAAGTATTCTTTCTTCCACCAAGCCTCTCCAGGCTCTCAGACACTTAAAGTGTTGAGTAGTTTTACTACTCAATCCAAGTTAGATGTTCGCCAGAACCTCTAAACTTAGATTCTACTTGTACATAGAGATTACTGAGTACACACTCAGGATACAGACATTACAAACTAAGTACAATGATAGACAGTGATACAAGTGTTTGAATTAAGTACAATCCCTGTGTTTCTATGAGGAATACATCCTTTGAGAGTAGGCTAACTAAGATGTGAAATGATGCTCCAGCCTTGTTCTCAAACCATTAGTTTCCATGGGCTACATTCTCACCCATATCATAGGAACACCAAGGTATATCAAAGCTTCAAACCGTACCCAGTTTGATAGTGATTTGTTCAGCATGATTGCCTTTCGAACAATCAACTCACTTGATCAAACAGACCAACTGAACAACCTAACTAACTGACCAGCTAGTCAATAGCCTGATTGAGAACCAACTCTCTGATCAAACTTAGTTGACATCTTCATGATCCACTTAAGCTCAAGTCAACTCTTGTTAACCATAAGACATTCAACCTAATTAACTAGTTTGATTCTGTTGATCAACAATTTTGTCTGACTGACCAATAGGTCGGTAGCTTCTTCAAATTCAATCTTGAGACTATTTATATGTTCTGATGAAATATAACCGTTTGAAGATGATTTATAATACCGTTGAGATGTTGATGATCTGGCTCATATAGCCGTTGTGTAATAGCTTCTCAAACGATTACTTCTCCTTAAGCGAATGAGTGTTCAGACGATCCCGTTCTGACACTTGATATTTTCTTCTTCATGAGAGATGTTTCTTGATATAATTTTGAGAATACTCTCTCTTGAATCTGCTTCTTTCTGCTTTCATCTGTTTTCTTTTAGGAGTGTATATGAGGAGGTATCCGTTGGATTTGCCCTTTTGCTTATTTTGTGTATGCTCATTTTCTGTTTGCTTCCTGACATCATTTCTTCTTTCTTCTTTCAGTGAGGTGTCTTGTCAGATAGCTGTTGCTTGCATATGATAAAATATGTTTGAATTAAAATATTTCATTCAAACATTTTTCTTTGTTGCTTCTGCTTAGTCTCCTGAGCTTTTCTTCTGCTTTCTTTCAGATTGGTGATGATGATATTTCCATTGTGATACCACCATTTAGAGATAACATTGAATGCTATTCAATCCGTTGTGAGGCACGCTTCTGGGTGTTCTGACAATTCTGACAAAGTACAATGTTGGTGCTGCTATAAAGCTGCCACCGTTGTTGTTGCAATTTCTGCGTTGTAGAGATTTCCTCAGTGGTGTATGAACTTCAAAGGTACCAAGAAAGGTCTCTGTGACTTTGCCAATTTAAGCTTTGAAAGTGTTGCGTGTTTGTAGAGAATGACTTTTCTTCAGCATACTTCAGAGAGAAAAAGTCTTCGTTGTCTTCAGTGAGTGTGCCACGTCGGATCTCAGACGGCTTCAATATTTCAGACGAATATTGACACTTCAGATAGCTTCTAGTCTTTCAGACAGCTCCGTTGCTTCAGACAGCTTCTTTGCTTCAGACAGCTTCTTTGCTTCAGACAACTTCTTTGCTTCAGACAGCTTCCTTGCTTCAGACAGCTTCTTTCTTCTGATAAGAAGATTGTAGTTTCTTTCTTCTTAGTATTTCTTCTTCTTCTTTCTTCTTCATCTTCTTCTTCTTCTTCTTGTAGATAAAGATGTTGAATTGTATGTTCTTTATTCAATCATCTTTCTTGCTTGCTTCTGTTCGGTCTTCTATCATTTTCTGATTGACAGCAGGTGTGGATGTAGTAGGTCTGCTTATACAAATCCTTTTGTTGCAGGCATTGTGGAAAGTCTTTGCAACATTTCCTTATTTATGCAAGACTTTAATCGAGGTAGAAAAGCATGTCTAGCTTTATCTACTGAGTGAGTGATCTTCATGTGCTTTACACTTTGCAATGTCTTCAAGAAGTCATTTCTTGATTCTGATATGTTCAATCTTCAGACTGCTTCATGTTGTCTTCATTTCTTCGAGTCTTTAATTAGTCTTTTATTCTTCAACTCTTTTTAGATAGCCTTCGAGTCTTCAACTTGGTTGTGGATTACTCTTCTTCGGATTCTGCACTTTGTTCATCAACACTTCTTCTTCTAATGAATATTTCAACCTGAAACATAATCAACAAACCAATACCTTTCTCAGTAGAATCTGTTTATATAATCTTATTTGTTCTTATATAATCTTATTTGTTAATCATTAAAACTAAAGGATATTAAGTCTTTGAGTTAAGTTTGAATGCTCAAACTGATTAATAGACTTCACAGTACATACTAAGTCTTGGATTCGAGTTTTGTGATAAAAAAATCTCTACTAGGAGAGCTAGTTCCACTATGATATGAATGTTTCTTGCTCGCATGATTAGTTGATTACCTCCCATGGAAGATGAATCTAGTTTAAACAAAAAAAAAAAAATATTAAGAAAACTTCAACAACACATGACATAATATTTTTCTATCTAAATAATATAAAAATTTAATTTTTCTTTATATTTATTCTTTTATATTATTTTTTTATCATCTAATTTTTCCGCATTAAAAATAACTTCTTGTTCTTTCACATGTTTCCTTGCAAATCTATAATTTCTTAACCGTTCTACTCGTGCTCCGCACCTTTATACTGTTAATCCCTCTTTTCATTTCTTTTTTTCACGGCAACAAGCGATCTATCCCTTTTCTTTTTTTTTTCTTTTTTTCCTTTTTAAATTTTTCTCTCCAACATAAGCCTTTCTTTTTTTTTAAAAAAATTCTTTTATTATTTAAGATGATAATTTTTTTTTCCACTTTTTCAATATATCATTTGTCTCATTATTTTATTCATTAATATTTTAATTGATTATATCTCTTATCTATTCAATCTATATTAAAATTGTTTCTCATGTGTCATGTTTTCTCACTTACATTCTTTTACTTTTTTCATTATCATTTTAATAAAGTGATTTTTTTTTTTGTGAATCGCGAGTATATACTCCACGGGAAACAGTCTTCCTTCTACCTTTTTCTTTCTTTTTTTGTTTTCTTATCACCAATTCATTTTTTATCATTCTTATATTAAAATATTTCTTCTCGTTATTCGTTCCTATTAATACATTTAATTACAAGAGTGTTGTTTCTATAAATCACGAGTATCTTCCATGGGGGCAGTTGTGCTCTTACCAACCGTTTTCTTTCCCCCCTTTTTATCACACTTTAATTTTCTTTTTTCATTGTTATATGAAAACATTTTATCTCATTATTCATTATTACTTTTTTGTTTCATTACATAATTTATTTCTCTATTTTATCCATTAATATCTTAATTTATTATCTCTCTTATCTATTCTATATATCTATTTATTCTCTATCCGAAATTTGTTCTCCCAATACACGCGACATGGATTCTCATTTTCAATAAAATGATTTTTTTTATGAAGCCCATGTAACTTCCACAGGAGGTAGTTATTTCCTGTCGTTTCTTTTTTTGTCATACATTCATTTTCTTTTTTTAGTTTTATTATATAAACATATTTTTTCTTATTATTCATTCATATAAATATATTTCATTACAAAAGTGATTACTTTTTTTAAATTCTTTTACCATTTAAGATGTTAATTTTTTTTTCACTTTTTCAATATATCATTTGTCTCATTATTTTATTCATTAATAATTTAATCTATTATCTCTCTTATCTATTCAATCTATATTAAAATTGTTTCCCATGTGTCATGTTTTCTCACTTACATTCTTTTAGTTATTTCATTATCATTTTAATAAAGTGATTATTATGAACCACGAGTATATACTTCACGGGACACAGTCCTCCTTCTACCGTTTTCTTTCTTTTTTTTTTGTTTTCTATCACACATCCGTTTTCTTTTTTATCATTCTTATATTAAAATATTTCCCCTCATTATCCGTTCCTATTAATATATTTAATTACAATAGTGTTGTTTTTATAAATCACGAGTATCCTCCACGGGGCAGTTGTGCTCTTACCAACCGTTTTCTTTCCCCCCTTTTTATCACACTTTAATTTTCTTTTTTCATTATTATATTAAAACAGTTTATCTCATTATTCATTCAAATTTTTTATTTCATTACATAATTTACCTCTCTATTTTATTCATTTATTATCTCTCTTATCTATTCTATTTATCTATTTATTCTTTATCCTAAATTTTTTCTCCCAATACACGTGTCACGGGTTCTCAGTTTTAGTATAATTATTTTTTTATGAAGCGTATTTTCCACACGAGATAGTCATTTCTTGCCGTTTTCTTTTTTTTATCATACATTCATTTTCTTTTTTACTTCTATTATATAAAAATATTTTCTCTCATTATTCGTTCCTATAAATATGTTTCATTACAAGAGTGATTATTATTTTTTAATTCTTTTGTTATTTAAGATGTTAATTTTTTTTTCACTTTTCCAATATATCGTTAGTCTCATAATTTTATTCGTTAATAATTTAATAATTTAATCTATTATCTCTCTTATCTATTCAATCTATATTAAAATTATTTTCCATGTGTCGTTTTCTCACTTACATTCTTTTAGTTTTTTCATTATCATTTTAAAACAGTGATTTTTTATGAACCACGAGTATATACTCTACGGGATACAGTCCTCCTTCTACCGTTTTCTTTTTTTTTTTGTTTTCTTATCACACATTTGTTTTCTTTTTTTATCATTCTTATATTAAAATATTTCCTCTCATTATTCGTTCCTATTAATATGTTTAATTACAAGAGTGTTGTTTTTATAAATCACGAGTATCCTCCACGGTGGCAGTTGTGCTCTTACCAACCGTTTTATTCCCCCTATCACACTTTAATTTTCTTTTTTCATTATTATATTAAAATAGTTTATCTCATTATTCATTGATACTTTTTTGTTTCATTACATAATTTATCTCTCTATTTTATTCATTAATGTCTTCATTTATTATCTTCGAATACACGTGTCACGCATTCTAATTTTTTATGAAGCCCATGTATATATTTTCAACAGGAGGTAGTCATTTCGTGCTTTTTTCTTTTTTTTTATCATACATTCATTTTCTTTTTTTTAGTTTTATTATATAAAATATTTTCTCTCATTATTCGTTCCTATTAATATATTTTATTACAAGAGTGATTTATTTACGAACCACGAGTATCCTCCACGGGAGGCAGCTGTGCTTCTACCGTTTTCTTTTTTTTTCCTCACACATTAATTTTATTATTCTACGATTATTATATTAAAACAATTTTGTCTTCATCCATTCCTGATTTTTCATTACATAAAAAGCGTACATTAAAAAATATAATAAATTTGTTGATTTATATTAAGTTTAATGGGATTTTTTTAATATATTATTTATCTCTCTATTTTATTTATTAATATTTTAACTTATTATCCATCTTATTTATTCGATTTATTTATTCTATTTACTCTATATTAAAATTGTTCCCACAGTATACGGGGGCAGTATTGCTACTACCATTTTTCTTTCTCACACATTAGTTTTCTATTATATTTCAAATTCCTATTCACCAAAAAGGTGGTCTCTGCTGTGAAAGTACAAGTTGCTAAGAAAAGTATAGTCAGTGCTGCTGCACACCTACCTCTGCTGTGTCCGCTACTTCCAGCTATTAGAAGCACGTGCCTCAACAGAAAGAAAGCTATTTCACAAAGGGATTTATAGAGAGTCTAAACAGTCTCATATCTATATCTCTCTATAAATAAAAGTCTTCATGCAAAGAAGAAAAAGAGAGAACGAACGTGAACTTGCTGAAGTGCTGCAAAACTTCCCTGAGAAATATTTTTCATCCATTTTCTTTGTACACAACTTTCATATTCTGAGTTTAACTAGTAGATTGTATACCTTACCCAGTTTAGGCTTTAAACTTGTGTACTTTCAAAGCTTAAGCAATCTTTCTTCAAAACAGTCTTCTGTTTGAGCCTGGAGAGGCTTGTTGTTTAAACAATACTTGGTGTAGAGCCTGGAGAGGCTTGGTAGGAAACAATACTTGTTGTAATAGAGCCTGAAGAGGCTTGACTGTAAAAGAATACTTGTATCTGATCAGATAGTGGAAAATCCATAGCTGTTTGGCTTTGGGACTGGACGTAGCTCACAGTGGAAGTGAGTGAACCAGTATAAATCTTTGGCTAAGTCTTCTCTTACCCTTAACTCTTTATATTTGGTTTAAACTAACGAGAAGGGTTCTAGGTATATTGTTTTATAACTTTGAAACTGCAAATCTATCTAAAAATATTGAAATACAAGTTTTTGAAACTGTTTTATTGAACTTGCTGAAGTTACTTCAGCAAGTATATAACTCCCAGTTTCAGCAAGTTATAAAAATCTCTTTGTGAAAGGAGCTGCTTGTAAAAGTTTTTCCAAAATCAGTTTGAAATTTATAAAACACTATTCAACCCCCCTTCTAGTGTTTCCTGTGGTTTCTACACAACGAAGAGTGGCCAAGGAGATATGCCTAAGATCGATGTTGTAGCTGCCGGCGTCACCCCCCCAGAAGAACCAGGAGACACCAGTTGGGAACCAAGTCAATCTGACTCCTACCTCAGCCGGGAATCTAGCGACCCCCGTCACCCCCGAACCCCATTACCACAGGGATGACGCTCGTCACTCCTACTACCTCGGACCCTCCGCTATCCGGGGTTGCCGACCTCAATGCTCTGCATCGTCCCTTCCGTCACCCCTTCACATCTCGTCTAGCCCAGATTGAGATCCCAGATCGATTCCTTAGACCATTTACCATCAGCCTCTATACGGGAGAAACCGATCCCGGAAGACACTTAGATCGATTCTTCAATGAGATTCTCACAAACCTTAGACGAAAAGGCCCTTACTTGGTTCAGGACGCTCCCACAGAACACGGTTGACAAATGGGATGACCTAGTAGCCGCGTTCGCCAAACACTTCAGCATGGCCAACCAAATCCCAAGGGACTCTCATACCTTGGCTAAGGTGACTCAAGGCGAGACCGAGACCTTGCGAGACTTCCTGGCAAGATTCAACAAGGAGGTGGCTTTTACCCCTAACGTGGCTGACGAGGTCCAGCTACACTGCGCGGTGGAAGCCCTTCGCAAAGGAACACCGTTAGACATATCACTAAGGAGAATAAGGGTCCATAACATGACAACATTCAGGGAACGCGCAACCCAATTCATTGATGAGGAGATACACCTCGAGGGCACAAACAAACCCACCAGTGGTAAGGAGGTCCCGACTCAAGAGAAAGAAGAAAAAAGCAGAAGGGAGCGCAGGAAAAAGAAGAAGCAATTTAAGGGGCGGTATGAGGGGCAGTATACCCCCCTCAACAGAAGTCTTTCCAAAATCTTCCAAGAAGTCCACAACGCCAAGCTGGCCGAGGTAAAGCGACCGCCCCCCATAAAAGCTGTCGCCCAGGGTGACAAGAGCTGTTACTGCGCCTTCCATAAAGGACACGACCATGACACAGATGATTGTTATCAACTCAAAGACGCTATCGAGCAGCTAATCCGAGAGGGGAACCTCAAACGATTTGTGAAGAGGGATAAGCCTGAATGGGGAACCCGGAGCCGAGATTATACACAAGGAAACCACCATTCCCCTTTGAGATCCGATAGAAGGAGACACAGCTCCCTAACACCCAAGCCTAGGGGAACATCAGACAAGAAGGGGAAGGAGTCATCCCCAACCAAGAGCCGAGGCGACCAACCTCAAATCACCATCAACATGATAGCAGGAGGATTCGGTGGAGGAGGATCATCTTCCAACTCCCGGAAGAGAGCCTTGAAAGAGGTTATGGGCGTTGGCGATGAGTCGAGGAGGTCGCACTGGCGTACTAGTTCTTCCCCCACCCCAGCAATCACTTTTGACAGCAGGGACTTTGCTGACGTCACCGCTGGGCACGACGACCCAATGGTGGTAACAACCGTTATTGAAAATGCATATGTGAAGCGAATACTGATAGATCAAGGAAGCTCGACCGATATCATTTACGAGAACTATTTCAAGCAGATGGGAATCAGCCAAGGTGACCTCCTGCCATATGACAGAGATGTCGTCAGTTTCTCAGGAGACAGAATCCAACCTTTGGGGTACATGGAGACATTAGTTACTTTGATCGGAACCGGTGAAGGCAAGACTGTGAAAGCCAAGTTCCTCGTGGTGCCATGCAAGAGTTCTTATAATGCCATCTTGGGAAGGCCGAGTTTGAATGCCATCGGAGCCGTGGTGTCCACACCACATCTTTCCATGAAATTCCCCACAAGGGAAAGAAAAGTAGCAACGGTAAGGGGAGATCAGCAAGGGGCAAGGAGTTGCTACAACACCAACCTGAAGCAGGTCAGAAATTCCCCACCGAGTACCCAGACCTCGGTCCCCAAGGCTAGTCATGACGTCTCTCTTGTAGACCTCGACCCCCGAATCAATGCGGGAGAAGAAGGAAGGAGTCAAGAAAGAATAACACCAGAGGGAGAATCCACCACCCTACAGATTGGACGAGAAGATGGGCAAACCACAAAAGTCGGCTCACAGCTCCCACCAGAATTCCAGAAGAAGATGAAGAACCTCCTCCTGAAGAATGCGGATTTATTCGCATGGACAGCGACCGACATTCCCGGGATAGATCCCAATTTCTGCTGTCACAAACTGTCTGTAGATCCTCGGCTAAAGCCGGTCGCTCAGAAGAAGAGAAGGATGGGCCCAAAGAGGCAGCAAGCCATCAAGGAGCAGACAGCCGAATTGCTGAAAGCGGGGTTCATCCGAGATATAAGGTACTCTACCTGGTTAGCCAACGTCGTCCTGGTAAAGAAATCAAGTGGCAAATGCGGATGTGCGTCGACTACACTGACCTCAACAAGCATGTCCAAAGGACCCCTTCCCTTTGCCCAATATTGATAGGTTAGTTGACAACTCCTCTGGCTATCGTTTCCTTTCATTCATGGATGCCTATTTGGTTATAACCAAATACCCATGTTTGCCGAGGACGAGGAAAAGACTGCGTTCGTCACCGACCAAGGCACCTTTTGTTACATAATGATGCCCTTTGGTCTTAAAAATGCTGGAGCCACATACCAAACGATGATGACGAAGGTGTTCGAAGGACTCATTGGGGACATTGTGAAGGTGCACGTGGACGATATCATCGTAAAGACACCAGAGGGAGGAGACCCAGTAGCCGACCTCGAGAAGGTCTTTAACCGATTAAGGAAGCACAACATAAGGCTGAACCCTCTCAAATGCACCTTTGGTGTACCAGCTGGCCATTTTCTCGGCTATATGCTGCCAAGCAGAGGCATAAAAGCCAATCCAGAGAAATGTAAAGTCATCTTAGAAATGCAGAGTCCCAAGTCGGTCAAAGAGGTCCAACAGCTAACTGGAAGGATAACGGCCCTCACCCATTTCCTTGCTAGATTGGCCCACAAATCTCTTCCCCTCTACCAACTGCTCCAAAAAGGAAAAACTTTCGAGTGGAATGAAGAATGTGAAGCAACCTTCAAAGCTTCAAGCAGGCACTAGCAAACCCCCAATCCTGGTAAAGTCAAACCCAGGGGAATGACTGTACTTATATCTCTCAGTGGGCGAGGAGGCGATCAACTCAGTCCTCGTGAAAGAAAGCCGAGAAAGCCAGAGTCCACTGTACTTCACGTCCAAATCACTGCAAGAACCTGAACAGAGATATCAAAAACTAGAGAAAGCCACCTTTGCCATTGTAACCTCTTCCAGACGACTTCGCCCTTATTTCAGGCACATCCAATCATCGTAAGGACGGACCTCCCAATCAAGTTGGTCTTCCATAAACCAAACTTGGCAGGAAGAATGATCACATGGGCAGTCGAGCTATCTGAGCATGACATCTCGTATGAACCTCGGGTAGCCATCAAAGCCCAGCTTCTAGCCGACTTTGTCCTCGAGATGACGAGATCCCAACCTCAAAAGGCCACCAACTCATGGACGATATATGTGGATGGATCTTCCAACGTGAAAGGAGCAGGAGTATGAGTGGTCCTTGAAGATGACATTGGACTCGTCATTGAGCAATCCCTGAAGTTCGAGTTTAAAACCTCGAACAATCAGTCCTAATATGAAGCATGTCTAGCAGGCCTGGCGTTGGCTAAAGATCTCGGCGCCGAGACAATTATTCTATGCAGTGATTTAGTTGATGGTATCCTAGTTTAAGGAAAATACCAAGCCAGAGAGCCCGTCCTTCAGCAATACTTGGCCAAGGTCAAAGAAGCATATGGGCAATTCAAAGGAGTCGAATTCCAACACGTTCCCCAGGAGCAAAATACTAGGGCAGACATCCTGTCTCGATTGGCAAGCACAAAGAAACCGGGGCAACAATAAATCCGTTATCCAGGAAACATTGAGTGCACCTAGCATCCTCTAACAACGACATGTCATGGAAATCGACACAACTCCATGTTGGATGACCCCCATCCAAAAATACCTGGACGACGGATCTCTCCCTGACAATGAAAAGTAAGCAAAAAAGGTTAAACGCATCTCGGCTTGGTATGGATTAATAGGCAGCAGGTTATACAGGAAAGGCTTCTCATCGCCAATGTTAAAGTGCCTTTCCTCGACAGAGACCTCTTATGTCTTGATCGAGATACACAAAGGAAGCTGTGGCAACCACCTCGGAGGATGGCCGCTCGCCAAGAAAACCTTGATGGTGGGATACTATTGGCCCTCTTTAGAAAAAGATGCCGCTGAATATGTTCAGAAGTGCGATCCATGTCAAAAACACGCTGACTTGCATAATGCTCCCATAGAAGAGATGTCCACCACCTCGGTTCCTTGGAAATTCTTTAGGTGGGGCATGGACATTCTCGGCCCCTTCCCGCCAACCCCTGGACAGGTGAAATTTTTTATCATGGCAATTGACCACTTTATGAAGTGGATCGAAAGTAGAAGCCTTAGCCACCATTCCTCAGCCAAAATCCAGAAATTCTTCTATAGAAACATCATCAGCAGGTTCGGCATCCCAAATTCCGTGGTGACTGACAATGGAACGCAGTTTGCTGACAAAGGATTCCGAGAACTCTTAGCTGGTTTGCACATCAAACAACATTTCACGTCGGTGGAGCACCCCCAAACTAATGGCCAAGCAGAAACAGCAAATAGAGTTATTCTGAGAGGCTTGAAAAGGAGGTTGGACGAGGGAAAAGGAAAATGGGATGAACAGCTTGATCACGTCTTATGGGCACATCGGACAACTCCACATTCCTCCGCGAATGAGTCACCTTTCCGGTTAATGTATGGAGCTGAAGCCATCATTCCGGTCGAAATCGGGGAGCCAAGTTGGAGAACCGAAAAAGCAGACGAGGCACAAAATTCCCAGCTCATCCTGGAAGAGCTCGATTTCTTAGAAGAGCGATGTTCCATCACCCATAATCCGAGAAGAAGCAGCAAAACAAAGAGCAGCCAGCAGACACAATAAAGAGTCATTAGTCGGAAATTCAGCATCGGAGATCTCGTCCTGCGATGAGCCGATATCGGAGGGAGAAATGCGCAACAAGGAAAGCTAGCACCAAATTGGGAGGGACCATATCGGATCATTGACTCAACTGGGAAGGGAGCTTATCGGCTGGAAACACTTGGCGGGGAGCGAAATCCCCAGACACTGGAATGTTACCAACCTTAGAAAATATTATAGTTGATTAGGTCAAACATAAGACCGACATGTAAAGCTTTTGAAATATCAATGAAAGCATTCCAGTAAAAAAATAGATGGTTTGAAAACCCTATTACAAGCACTAAATATCGGTTTGAAAACCGATACAAAACTATATTGGCCGAACGCGTGCTAAGAAACATAAAATCGAACGTCCGATAAAACGACATGCAATTAAACAAAGAATCAGCGATCCAACTAGCCGACGAACTACGAAATGTATGTAAGTAAAGTACGACATCATCAATAGGAGATAAACAAATGACATTGAAAGGTTAAGTTCTTACATAACAGCTCGACTAGAACAAACCGAGAAAATAAACTTGAAAAGCAAAGATAAACAGAAGCTAAAACAAAAACTAAGCTACAACATCAGCATCAGTGTTTCCTTGAGTAGGCACCTCAGAAGCTGTCGGAACAGGTTCAACATCGGCCAAGACCTCGACCTTAGCGCCGTTGCCATCATCCCTCATAATGGTATTGTTATGGACCTCGTAAACAAGTGGAAGATTACGAGTATCCAAGTTTATAAGCAGGGTTGCGAGCTTTAACTTGAGCAGTAGCAAGATCAAAGGCCTCTTGAGCATATGTGACGGTCTCACCCAATATCTTGTTCTTCTCAGCCACCGCCTCTTGCAACTTGGTGCGAAATTCCTCCAACTCGGTTTTATGATCGGCCTTTAGCTTCTCCATCTCGGTCTTATGACTGAACTTCAGCTGTTCCACTTCCAACTTGAAGGTCTTGCAGTTTCTTCAGCATCAGCTAGCTTTTCTCAGCATCTTTCTACGCCTTCTCGACATCCTTCTGTGCCTTCCCAGTCGCACCCAATTATGCTACCAAACTCTCCTTCTCGGCCTTCAGCACCACATTTTCATCATCCACCTTTTTAGAGGCCTTGCAAGCCTTGTCATAAGACTCCTTAATTCTAGCAGTCGTTGGCAGCATACCTTTCTCCAGGTACTTCAGGAACGATATCTCCTGAAGCCGAGTATGCTGAGCATCTCAGAGCAAGGATTCGATGTTAGCCTGATCCTTCACAAATCGCTCCTCAATCTTGGAAGAGTATAAGATTTGGTTCAGACTGGGATGATCCAGGTTGAAACCCTCAGAAAAGAACGATGGTCCCCCAATCCAGAAGACGTCGGAACCAGTGCCTTGGCCACCATCCGAACTTTGCCCCCCTTGGTTGACAACAGGATCAACCTCTTTGGTACAAACCCTTTTGGGGTCAGGAATTTCCACCTCGGGCCCACAACTGGCAACCCCGGATGCACCCCCCCATGTGGGGCTCATTCTAACCAGTCAAATCAACAAGTGTTGGCAGCTGATTAGTAGGTTGGATGACATGATCAGCCGAAGAAGACTTGGACCGAGTTGGTTTTCTCTTCTTCTTACCTTGGTCCCCCAGCAACAGATACCCCGGCAGCAGCGACCTGCTGAAGTAGATGTGCCAACTGCATATTTTCTGTCTCAGCACCAAAAAGAAACAATATAATTAGGAAAGAAAAAAAGCAAAAGCAATGTTAAACCGACATGTCAAATGACATGCCAAAAACATACCTATGGAGGCAGCAAGTTGATCAGACGGGGTATCTATCAATAAGCGCGTTGAAAAAAGGTTACCACCCTGGTTTTTGATTGCCTTTGTGAACGTCTCCAAGGCCATCTTCTCCACCTCGAAAAGTCGATCCCTAGAAAAAGTATAAGTATTAGGAGCTCGATGATAATGACGCCGACACCAGTAGATATTGAAGGTCGGTTCTACCTCTTCCCAGGAACTCCTCTAGAACGGTAACACACCCTCATTTGGCACCACCTTGAAGAACTCCTGCTTAAAGGGTATCCCGACTGTTTTGGCGGAATCCACATAAAGGTCCAACACCGCCTTTCCCTGTCGACCTTGGACGCTCACCCAGGAGCGACCCTCAACGTTCTTTCGTATCACGAAAAAAATAGGAAAAATAAACGAACGGTAGGAACAAAGTTCAGATGCCGGTCCAAAATCTGGAACGCTTTCATAAAGGCCCACGTGTTCGGATGAAGTTGTGTCAGCGCCACTTGCAGATGAAATAAGACAGCCTTTTCAAAATCCGAGAAAGGTACCCGAACCTTCAGCCGAGACACCATAAAACTACATATAAATAAATCCAGCCGATGTCTCCCCAGTCTCGCACACTCGACCCCTAGTTGGAGAAGCGACAATAGAATACCAGTTTGCATCGCCCCTTTAGTGATGCAAAAACGCCCACGGAGGAAAGCGTTAGAACCTGGCTCATAATGGGGAAGCAGTGCCCACCACCTCTTGATCAACCCAATGATACCGGTCGGATGCAGCAACCTCTCGACTGGTCACCTCTTGGTTTCTCGTACTAGCCGCGTCCATTGGCCTCCGAGATACCGAATATTCTACAGAAGAAGTATACAGAGCAAGTGAGTTAGAACTTTCGAAATCCTCATCGGCCGAGTCTAAGTCAGACTCCAAAGAGGATGCGCAAAGCTCTCTCACTAGCGCCGACACCTCGACCGTGGACAGTCTGCGAATCTCCTCACGAGCCGATGCCACTGTATTCCTATAACGGCGCACCATATCCGGGATGGTCAACAACCGAGACAAACTCGATCTACCTGACGTCGAACCATCCCTGGACTTAGACGTCGGCCACGACGGTAGAGGCGCAGGAAGAACCTCCAGAGAGTTCTCCACTCTCCTCCCCACTCCCTCCTTCTCGCGGAGGGAGCACCATTGCGAAAATTTAATAAAAGGGAGAATGCAGGAGGAGAAGGAAAGTACCTGGGAGTTCTCCGGTGACAAACGGAAGCGAGAGCACCGCAACTGCCACAGACCACCAAACCACCAGTAAATTGCAGCAATGAAAGCTCGTGAGGAGGCGGAGGATTTGATTGGAGCAGAAACGCAAGAAAGGCACAGGAAAGGCAGAGAAAATGCAGTTAAAGGTTCGACAGAGAAGAAAGTTTTCAGAGAAATTGAGGAAAAGCTCTGATTTTCTTTTGGAGAAAAGTTAAGAGTGAGGGGGACGGTTACTCCCCCCACTAACTTTATCAAAGCAAGGGGCAAAAGCGTCTGACCGCAGAAAATTTGAAAAGGCGCGAAGAACATACAGGGGCAAATCCGACATTTCATGCACTGGTAAAAAGGTAAAAGCATAAATTACCAAGGGCAAAATTGACATTTCCCGGTTTAAAACCGGGGTAAAATAGGAAACAGGGAGATCGTAGGCAAACGCACGATCCCAAGAATAATGAGCATTGATGGCCCGCAATTCCAAGGACGGCTGGCTAAACAGACGACGCCACGTGTCCCGATCGTAGTTGAAATGGTAAGAAAACAACTGGAACGACAAGACGGTTGCAGGTGAAAAGGCAAGATGTCAACCATGTCGTCACCTCGGCCAGGAACAACGTTAACCATTGAGTTGAGGGGCAACTGATCCGGACCTAGCCGATATAGCTTACTGCCGGCCCTTCGACATGTTTGTCACCCCGATGGTCAAAACTGGGACGAACCTAGCCAATATAGCTTATTGAACCCTAACGACATGTTATCAGCTCGCAACTAACATCGTTAACCATCGAGCTGAGGGGCAACTGATCCGGACCAATCCGAGACCATGCCACCCACTCCTGACGAGATCACCAGATACCCATCCGATATGTTCCACGCTATCCACTCCGGACGAGGTCATCAGGATCCATCCAAGGTACGCAGCAATGTTAGTTCCAAACGTGGTCTTCAAGCAGTATACCCTTAACCTTGAACCTGCCAACCAAAGGTAGCCAGACTTAGGCCACCTACCAGGTGTCATCGCATTTAATGCGCCCTATGCCTCCTGCTCTAAGCAACATTAACACTGACATAAGCAACCATGATTTACGGCCATAGCAGAGGGATTACGGCGTAATCATGCCTATCTCTTCCAGCTAACGAGCCTACGTCACCCTCCCTACAACCAGCAGAGATCATCTATATAGGGGGAAGTCTCCCCACTTACACAAGGTAACTGAATCACCCTTCACTCACATCTTATACTCTCACTGACTTGAGCGTCGGAGTGTCTTCTACAGGTACCCCCACCGCACACCACCGTCCAAGATATTCATCTCCGAGCCTCTCCGCTGTCTCCAACAACTAGGAGTACCTCGTTTAAACACCTCGGACCACCCCCCTTGATCTCGGCCACGATCACAAAGCAAACTGGAACTATGCTCCTTATAATTCCTACATGCTAGAAAAAACAGAAAAAAGGCAGAATTATCCATCTCTATTCTAAATAGTAAAGAGGTAGAATTAAAGATGAAAATACATTCTTAAATGGTTTTATGTTTTCCATCTCTAATTAGAGATAAATACTTTCCATCTCTTATTAGCAACAGGTCCGCTACTAGAGAAAGTGTTCTAATTAGAGACTGACAACAAATCTATATCTAAACTAAACTCATGTGTTCAATCTCTAAGTTCCATATCTATTTTTAAAATTATTTTTATTGGGTCTAAAATCCAATTCTTCAAATTTCATCAAGTTTGGATCACCTAAAAATTAAAATATGAAAAAAAGATTAAACACTTATTTTTTTTTTGGTGTAGAGATACTAGAGAATCACTAAACAGTCAAATGGAATTCTCCAACATGATCTAATTAGAGACAAATACTTTCCATCTAATTAGCAACAAGTCCACTACTAGAGAAAGTGTTCTAATTAGAGACTGACAACAAATTCATCTCTAAACTAAACTCGTGTTTTCAATCTCTAAGTTCCGTATCTAAATTTTTTAAAATTATTTTATTGGGTCTAAGCTCCAAATTCTTCAAATTTCATAAATCATGGATAACCTAAAAGTTCAAATATGAAAAAAGAAAAGATTAAACACCTATTTTTTTTGGTGTAGAAATACCAGAGAATCATTAAACAACCAAATGAAAATTCTCCAACATGATCTAATTAGAGACAAATATTTTCCATCTCTAATTAGCAACAGGTCCGCTACTAGAGAAAGTGTTCTAATTTGAGACTGACAACAAATTCTATCTCTAAACTAAACTCATGTGTTCAATCTCTAAGTTCCATATCTAATTTTTTTAAAATTATTTTTATTCGGTCTAAGCTCCAATTCTTCAAATTTCATTAAGGTTGGATCACCTAAAATTAAAATATGAAAAAAAAATGGAAATTCTCCAACATGATCTAATTAGAGACAAATACTTTCCATCTCTAACTAGCAACAGGTCCGCTACTAGAAAAAGTGTTCTAATTAGAGACTGACAACAAATTCTATCTCAAACTAAGCTCATGTGTTCAATCTCTAAGTTCCATATCTAATTTTTTTCAAATTAATTTTATTGGGTCTAAACTCCAATTCTTCAAATTTCACCATGCTTGGATCACCTAAAACTTCAAATATGAAATAAAAAGATTGAACACTTATTTTTTTTTGGTGTAGAGATACTAGAGAATCACTAAACAACCAAATGGAAATTCTCCAACATGATCTAATTAGAGACAAATACTTTCCATCTCTAAATTAACATTGGGTCCGCTACTAGAGAAAGTGTTCTAATTAGAGACTGACAACAAATTCCATCTCTAAAAAACTCAAGTTTTCAATCTCTAAGTTCTATATCTAATTTTTTTAAATTATTTTTTATTGGGTCTAAGCTCCAATTCTTTAAATTCATCAAACTTGGATCACCGAAAAGTTCAAATATGAAAGAAAAGATTTAAACACTTATTTCCTTTTTGGTGTAGAGATACCAGAGAATCACTAAACAACCAAATGGAAATCTCCAACATGATAAATCCCTCCAACTAAATCACATGTTTGATCATTTCACATGATTGGTTTTGAGAAAAAGATGTGCTCCCTGCCCTTATGATAAGGTAATATGAAAAAGCAAATGAAATAAAATTCACATTTTCAAAGTATATTTAAAGATAAACCTTCATTCTAAGTCATTTTGCTTCCTAAGTTGCATGCTAAAGTACCTGCTATGTGTCCTACTGATATATTATAGTCATGGACCCAATCTTTGCTAATTTTATATGTATCTAAGACTTGTAAGGATATCCTTGTCAACTTTCATAGAGGCATTCTTCCTCCCATCCAATAAAACATGGATGAGTTTTCTTCTTCTTTTAGAGTATGTTGGAGCAAGTGCAATCCTTTACCTGAGATATCAAACTCAACTTATAGGTAAGACCTCCAACTGAAACAACTAAATATAAATTCCACAAGATGAGTAGAATAACATAAAAAATATTGTGAAACTCACATAATATGTATAACAACACTAAATTAAGACAAACAACTTGATAAGTGAAAAATATATGATAATTTACTGTATAATTTCTGCATATCAAGGATAAAATAGTAAATTTATGCCCCAAATTACCTCTTTTTAGTAATAAATGCATGTTTTGTAATTAATTGATTTGAATTTGAATGTGATGCTTTTTGATAGAAAATCTGTTGATTTTGCAGATAAAATGGAAGGATTTAAATGAAGAAAACAAAATAGCATTTATTTGAAGAGAGAATCTGCAAGATAAGGATTTAAATGGCAGCTGATTAGGAAAGATCAGCAATTAATTGGATAAGGATTCTGCAGATTCAATTCTAAATTCAATTGAAGATCAAATCAGCACAAGATCAAGCTAGAAAGAGGGAAATAAGGAAAGCATATCAAATAAGGATAAGATCAGGAAGAGATCAAGCTGAAAAATAGGAAATCAAGGAAAGCCGGAACGTAACTCACGCCCACTGCGTTGAGCGTAGGTGGAGCGCAACATTAAAAGTTGCTCTCTGGATCCTGCGCTTCAAACGCGCTGAGCAGAGGATGAAGCGCAGGAATACGGATCAGTTTTTCAAAGAATTTCAAATTAGATTCCTTCCAGATTTCAGATAGTTCCAACTTCTATAAATAGGACCTTTACAAAGATCAAAGGAGCTTTTAGAGAGACGACAGAGCAGAAGCTAGGGCTAAAGAAAAGTGTGACAGTTTCTTCGTGGTGTGTAATGGTTACCATGCGTAGCTAAGCTCTCCAATAGGATTGGATGTAGTTGATTCAATCCCCGATTGTATGTGAATTCTCTTATTATTTATGAATCCCTATTTTTATGATATCGGTATTTTTATACTTTGCTTAATGCATAACTTCCGCCTGTGTGCCGGAGTTATATGTTAGTTTTATAGGGCACACTCGAGAGGTGGTTCTATAGAATTTAATATTTTTCTTTTCTTTGTTTTTCTTTCTTTTTTTTTTTCCGCTTTTGCGGTTTGGGGGAGCCTGGAGATGGGAAACTTAAATTCTGATTGGTAAAAGTACTCAAAGTAGTCACTATGGGATCGAGCTATAGGGCAACTGATAGTTTAACAAACGGAAAATCAGATCATTAAAGCTGGGTGGGTAATTTGTCGCTTGGAAGAACCCGCATGAATTATTTCTGAGTATTTTATCATTAGCCGAGGGTAAAATAATATAGTTTGGCTAGGGTATTATAATTATATATTCCTAAAATAAGGGGTTCACATATGAAAGGGGTGCGATGATACGAAGTTCAATCCTAGTCCAAGTAACTATCTCTATCTCACTAGTTCAATTTTATTTACTTACGCAATTCTCTACAACCAACAATTTATATGCTCTTACTTGATAGTTGTGACCACTAACCTTATAAATTGAATCGTTCCCTGTGGATACGATACTCTTACTTACTATTATACTGTTGGGATTTTGGTACGCTTGCCAGATTCTCAACAAGTATTTTTGGCGCCGTTGCCGGGGACGGGTGTATCAATTTGTAAAGACTTGGGAGGTCTATACTATTAAGTTGTTATATTCATCTTAGGAATTTTTATTATTTTAGGATTTTTATTTTTAGGAATTTTAGGAAAATTTCTTTTTATTTTTATAATTCTCTTCCACACTTACTGATCGAGGTCGTACTCAACCAAATAAATGAATTAAAGTGCAGTAGGTTGATTAACCCAAAGTCTTTCCAAGAATCCAATTACAAATTCAGAATTTCAATCAAGCACACACACAAGGGATTTTGATTGTTGTTCATCTATTTCTAATTTCCAAACAGAATTTAAATTTGCAGAAAACAATTCAGAAAAACGAATTGGTTCTCTACCTCATTCACAAATTGGATCAATCATTGGTTATAAAAATTCCTCAATCCTTGACAGAAAATTCGGATTAAGCATCCATTATTTTCACACTAGAATTAAGCAAACTAGCATGAATCCTAATTTCTAATCCTTGGAATTAAGCAAACCTAGAATTCATTTCAGATTAAGCAACCTAAAATGTGAGTTAGATTCAGATTAGAATTCGAATTCCATAAAGCATGCAACTCAATTTCAAATTCAAACCTAAACATCAAGAAACTAGGGAAGAAAAATCTGTCCAAGAATTCAAGAATGAAGATGAAAAACGAAAATAACCTCAATTTCCTTTGTGAATTCAGTAGAGAAACAATCCTTGAAGCTTAGCCTTCCATTTCCATGGAGGAGAACTCGAAAATTGAAGAAGAGAAGAGAAGAAGAGCCAAATTCGAAATTGCAAGAAGAGAAAAAGAGAGGGAAAGTGAAGATTTTTTTCTAAAATCTGAAAAATGAATGTAAAGTGTTCAAACACTCAGCAACACACCTATTTATAGAGCCTAAATCATTAACAATCTGATTAGGCCTTAATTGGGCCGAAATTAATTAAAACAGGCCCACAACTAATTACAAAACTAATCAAATTCGGACTTGTGACAGACAGCAACAGTAGGCGATTTTCAAACAGCAACTGCTCCTAATTCTTCATGGAATATGGTCATAGATATCAAATTAAAGCCCCGGAAGTTAGCTTTCCAATGCCACTGGAATCTCTCAAATCGGACACCTAGCTCCAGATATCATCAAAACAAGACAGGTAGGTCAGTAGGCTTAAAAATCCGAATTTAAACAACATTACAGTTAAAGCCCAATTTGGTAAATTCCAATTAAAACAGTGGATTTAATAACAATTAGAGTCCAAGCAAGCTAAGATTAATTATGCAAAGTGTGAATAAAAATGTGTTCATCAAATTCCCCCACACTTGCCCTTTTGCACTCCGGGCAAAACACCACATGAAGCAAAAATCAATTAGGGAGCACAATGCAAATACAATGGCATTATTACAAGAGATCCAAGGAATGCATAGGAGTAGGAAATAAACATCCAAGGATCATGGATCAAGAAAATATGAATGGAATTCCCTACAATTTAGCAAACAAGAGGGTGAATCAAATCAAAGGGGTGAATCAAAAGTGATAGAATCCTCACAAGACAAACTCTCCAACTCTCAAGTGTTTAGGCTTGTGTATATACACTCAAAGCACTCATGAAAGCAAGCACTACCATAGGCTTGGCAAGACTCTAATATCCACAACAATTGAAACACATGCAAGCAAAGATCAAGAGGACTTCAAATAGGATGTAATGGGGCCAAGGTAAAGGTAGGGAAAATGAAGGATAAGAAGTTAAAAAAAAGAGAATAGAGGAGCAATGGGGAATAAATCCAAGAAGAAATGCAAGTAGCATACATCTCAAGAATACAATTAAACTCCTTTTTCTACCTTTTGACCCATTTTTGCTATTTCAAGAACACTTTATTTCTTTGCTTTTTTTTAACACTTTTCTTTTGAGCTTTTTTATTCTTTTTTTTTTTTTTTTTCAATTTTTTTTTTTGTAACTAGCCAAAGGTCAACAATATGATATCCACAGAGGAGATAAGATAAGAAATTCAAGCACACCCCCACACTCATTCAAGACCTATTCCCAAAACAATTCCAAAGCTCCTTTATCCTCTAAGGCAAGGACAATCATGGTTTTTCACTTTCAAGGCTTGTAATGAGCTTTCAAAAACAAGAAATGGGATCCATAGGCTCAAAGGGGCTAGCAAGTGGAAAATCATCAAGGTAAGCTAATATGGCTAGTAGCTCAATTATCAACAAAAATGCCTCAATCATCTCAATACATGCATGTGAACAAAGTTGAAAATCAAAGAGTCAAGCCAAGTTCTAGAGCACAAGCAAACAAGAGTGAAATCACAAAAAAAAGAGAGAATGCATAGAATGGTCCATCCATCAATAAGGCTCAAAATCTCACCAAGGACAACTCTATCACAAAATATTCAACCCAATAATCATCAAAACCAACTTATTCACTAAATTATAAGGAATCCAAACAACATAAATCAAGAAACCAATTGTCCAAAATGATGAAAATGCCACTACCAACACAAATCCTAAAAATCCAATGAAAAACATGCCAAATGTATTATTTTCCTACTGTCAAAAATTCTGTTTTGCTGTGTAAATTCAGATAACTGTCAAAATTCTGCTGTAAAATGAAATTCTGCTGTAAAAAACTGCTGTAAAATTCTGCTGTAAACACAACATAAAAACGTACAGCCTACAGTAATGCAAAAAACAGCAACAGCAACAGCAAAACAGACAGATTACATAATTCAGACAAAAACAGTAAAGCAGTAGCAAAATAGCTATGAAAATGCTGACAGCAACTCAAAAACAGCAAATTTCCTAAAAACACCAAAAATATAAAACAACATTTTTTTTTTTTTTGAACAGTAAAACAGCAAACAATTTTTTTTTAACAATCCTAAAAATTACTAACAACAAACATATAATCCTAACCACATACTAATTCCTAAAATCAATCCTAAAGTCCTAAAACTACAAATCTCCTCCCCCACACTTAAATCACACATTGTCCTCAATGGAAAAATAATCAAATTAGAAAAAAGGACATAATGCAATAAAATAGTGGGGAAAGAGACTCCCTCATCAAGGTGGAAAAATTTGCACTTGAGGGAATGTGGGAAGCTCCAAGCTCATCTCCTCAACCGTCTCCTCAACCAAAGCGGGACTCTCATGAAATAGCTTGAGACGGTGGCCATTGACCTTGAAGGTCTTGTTGGTGGACTCACTCTTCAACTCTACAACACCATAAGGATAAACATGAGTGACAATAAAAGGTCCAATCCAACGAGAACGAAGCTTACCAGGCATGAGCTTAAGTCTAGAATTAAACAACAACACCTTTTGGCCTACTACAAACTCTTTTCTAGCAATACATTGATCATGAAATTTCTTAGTCTTCTCCTTGTAGAACTTAGAGTTCTCATAGGCCTCCAGGCGGATCTCATCAAGCTCCTGCAGCTGAAGCTTCCTCTGCTCTCCTGCCTGGTCATCCAAATTGCAAGCCCTAACTGCCCAGTATGCCCGATGCTCAATCTCCACAGGTAAGTGGCACGCCTTACCAAAAACAACTCTAAAGGGAGACATCCCAAGAGGTGCTTTGTAGGCGGTCCTATGAGCCCAGAGAGCATCATGAAGGCGGCGGCTCCAATCCTTCCTGTTAGGCTGCACCATCTTCTCCAGAATCCTCTTGATCTCTCTGTTGGAGATCTCAGCCTGTCCATTAGTCTGGGGGTGGTATGGTGTAGAAACTCTATGCACCACCCCATACTTCTTCAGCAAAGCCTCCATGGACCGGTTACAGAAGTGGGTCCCCTGATCAACAATGGCTCGAGGCACTCCAAACCTGCAAAAGATGTGAGACCTGACAAAATCCACAACAACTCGAGCATCATTAGTCCTTGTGGCTATAGCCTCCACCCACTTGGAGACATAGTCCACAGCAAGCAATATATATATAAAACCAAAAGAAACAGGAAATGGACCCATAAAATCAATACCCCACACATCAAAAATCTCACAAAACAACATAGGCTGCTGGGGCATCTGCTGCCTGCTAGAAATGGCCGCTCCTGCTCTCTGACACTGCTCGCATGTAGAGGAGACTCTCCAGGCGTCTCTGAAAATCGTAGGCCAATAAATCCACAATCCAACACCTTTCGTCCTGTCCTCTGGGGTCCAAGATGTCCTCCAACAGGTGAGGAATGACAGAACTGAAGTATAGACTGGATCTCCTGATCTGGAATACACCTACGGATAACCTGGTCACTGCAAAAACGCCATAAATAAGGGTCATCCCATACATAATACTTGGCATCACTCTTAAGTCTATCTCTCTGAGCCCTAGATGCCAAGGGTGGAAAAACAGATGCAACAAGATAATTAACAATATCAGCAAACCAAGGGGTAAGGGGAGGGGAATGGGAATCAGCAAAGCCATAAGCTGCTCATCCGGGAAGTCATCCCGAATAGGAAACACATCCTCCGCTCTCTCAATGCGGCTCAAATGGTCTGCTACAGATTATGCGCACCACTCCTATCCTGGATGTCCAAATCAAACTCCTGAAGCAGTAGCATCCACCTGATCAACCTGGGTTTGGAATCTGTCTTTTTCAAAAGGAACTTAAGAGCAGCATGATCAGTAAAAACCACTACCCTAGAGCCTAGCAAATATGATCTAAACTTATCCAATGCAAAAACAATTGCTAACAGCTCTTTCTCAGTGGTAGTGTAATTTACCTGTGCTGCATCCAAAGTCCTAGATGCATAATATATCACATGAGACAGCTTACCAACCCTCTGTGCCAAAACAGCTCCCAAGGCGTAGTTTGATGCATCACACATCAACTCGAACGGAAGTGTCCAATCCGGTGGCTGAATAATGGGGGTGGTGGTGAGAGCTCTCTTGAGGCGATCAAATGCCTCTCTGCACCGCTCTCCAAACTCAAAGTGACATCCTTCTGCAGCAAGTTGGACAGCGGAAGGGCTATCCGACTGAAGTCCTGAATGAACCTGCGATAGAAACCTGCATGTCCAAGAAAAGATCGAACCTCTCGCACGCAAGAGGGGTAAGGCAAGTGTGAAATAACATCTAATTTTGCAGGATCTACCTCTACCCTTCCTAGAGATAATATGGCCTAAGACTGTACCATGCTCTACCATAAAATGACACTTTTCATAATTAAGAACAAGGTTAGTCTCTATGCACCTATCAAGCACTCTAGTCAAGCTATCCAAACATGCATCAAATGAGGAGCCATATACACTAAAATCATCCATGAAAACCTCTATGCAATGCTCAAGTAAATCAGCAAATATACTCATCATGCATCTCTGGAAAGTACCAGGAGCATTGCATAGACCAAAAGGCATCCTCCTATATGCAAAGGTACCAAAAGGACAGGTAAATGTAGTCTTATGCTGGTCCTCTGGTGCAATACAAATCTGAAAATAACCAGAGAAACCATCTAAGAAACAGTAATGGGATTTACCTGCCAGGCGCTCCAGCATCTGATCAATGAAAGGAAGTGGGAAGTGATCCTTCCTGGTCGCCTGGTTGAGCCTCCTGTAGTCGATGCAGACTCTCCAGCTGTTCTGCACCCTAGTAGGAATCAGCTCATCCTTCTCATTCTTCACAACTGTAATCCCAGATTTCTTCGGTACCACCTGTACCGGGCTCACCCAAGTGCTATCTGATATGGGATATATGATACCGCCTGTAGCAGCTTGGTGACCTCCTTCTTGACCACGTCAAGAATCTGGGGATTCAGCCTTCTCTGAGGCTGCCTCACAGGTTTAACCCCATCCTCCAACAGAATCCGATGCATACACAAGGAGGGGCTAATACCCGGAATATCTGCCAAAGTCCAACCTAGAGCTCTTGTGCTCTCTAATCACATGCAACAACCTCTGCTCTGATCAGTTGAGAGAGAGCAGTAGAAATGATCACCGGAAGCTTTGCTCCAGTGATGGGGGCTGGACAACAGAAGGTAACAACCTGGTACTAGTGGAAATCTCTGCAACCTGCAAATCTATCAAGTCAGATGTATCTGTAATTGTTGTAATCAAGCCACTGCATTCTAACTCAATTGGTGCATCAATACCATAACCTGTAGGACAATCAGAACAATCACACAATCAGTATCAACAATATGAACTCATCTCAGCACACATACTACACACAGATGAATCAGAACATAAATCACAAGTGTAGACATCACTGAAATATGAAAAGTCCGGAAAGTCCAAATGTCCTACAAACTCAGACAAACTATCATCTATAAGTTCATCAAGCATATCAATATGGAATACAAATGATCCTCAACATGATGCCTCATGGCATCTAAAATATTAAACTGAACCACACTGTCTCCAAACTCCATGGTAAGTGTGCCTGCATGAACATCAATCTTAGTCCGAGTTGTCTTCAGGAAGGGCCTGCCCAAGATGATGGGGGCTGCACCAGTGAGTGAATCTCCTCCCTCCATATCCAATATGTAAAAGTCAGCAGGGAAGATGAGGTCATTCACTCGAACCAGCACATCCTCAATAAGGCCTGCAGGGTGGGCAGTGCTCCTGTTTGCCAACTGAATGACAACACCTGTAGCATTATCAAACTGCCAACAAATGACAACACCTAGAGACAAAGAGGTGAAAACAGATAAAGGAATAACATTAATAGATGCTCCTAAATCAAGCATAGCATTATCAAACTTGTTACTGCCTATAACACAAGGAATAGTAAATGTCCCTGGGTCTTTGCATTTTTCTGGAATGGGAGTCATAGGTCTCTCAATGAGTGCAGACATTCTTCCCATGCTAATCCTCTCATTTCCCTTTAGCCGCCTCCTATGGGTGCACAGATCCTTCAAGAACTTGGCATATCTCGGAATTTGCTTTATGGCCTCAAGTAGAGGTATATTCACCTCTACTTTCCTGAAAGTCTCCAAGATCTCCTTGTCAGCCTCTTCCATTTTTTTACTCTTCTACACAGCTCTCTGAGGGAATGGAAGAGGAATAGAAGGTTGCTCACTACATGAAGAACTGGGGCTGCTCAAAGGACTAGGGTCTACAGCTGTATGAATCTCATCTTCTTGCTCAGACTGTTGCCTATCAGGTGCTTGCACACTCTTACCCGACCTCAAAGTGATTGCACTAACATTCTGGGTTGACAACTATTTGAGCAGGAAGCTTATCTGAACCCTGAGACTGCAGATGATTAAGAGTGGTAGCCATCTGGCCTATCTATTCTCCAAGCTCTGAATAGTTGCCTCCGTCCTCTGCTGGAAATTCAGATTATTGACCGCCATCTGCCTCATTAATTCTTCCAAGGAGGGTCACTCTTGGAAGGTGCAGCAGCAGGTGGTGTAGGCTGGTGCTGTGCTGGTGCTGTACATGTGGAGGCTGGTAAGGTCTACTAGGCCCAGCAGCATGAGACTAATAAGGCATATAAGGTTGCTGGCTGTGGCTGCTGAGAATTCCCCCATCTCAAATTTGATGATTCCTCCAACCCGGATTGTACCTGTTGGAAGAAAGATCCTGATTATACTGTTGTGTTGAGGGGGTCTACCAGAACCATAAATATTGGTAGCATAAGCCTGAGGAGGAACAGAAACATCTCCTTCAGACTCATGTAAGGTGGGACAAGCATCAGTGGGATGATCAGCAGAAGTACAAATCCCACATAATTTAGCAACCTTTTGAGACACTGCTAACTGCTTGACTAAGGAAGCCAAATTCAAGCTTGTTCTCCAACTTCCTATGATCAGCAGCATAAGTGGTCTCCATCTCATGAACTCCTCTAGTCAAGGCCACTGAATTGCTTCTGGTACCAAACTGTTGGTTATTAGAAGCCATGTTCTCAATTAACTGCCTTGCTGCAACTAGAGTTTTATCTACAAGCGCTCCTCCACTGGCTGCATCTATCATCTGCCTATCCATATTTATAGGCCCTCATAGAAATACTGGATGAGTAGCTTCTCATGAATCTGATGATGTGGACAGCTAGCACAAAGTCTCTTAAACCTCTCCCAGTACTCATACAGACTCTCTGTCCATCTGCCTTATACCACAGATCTCCTTCCTATTGATGTCACTCTGGATGCAGGGAAAACTTTTCCAGAAACAACCTCTTCAAATTATCCCAGCTAGTAATGGATCCAGGTGGAAGGTAGTACAACCAGTCTTTTGCTGTATCTTGCAGGGAGAATGGAAATGCCTTCAGCTTAATATGATCCTCAGGAACTCCAGGTGGTCTCATAGTGGTGCAGACAATATGAAATTCCTTGAGGTGCTTATGTGGATCCTCACCTGCAAGACCATGGAACTTGGGCAACAAATGAATAATCCAGACTTTAGCTCACAAGGCACATCTATATCAGGATATTGAATACATAAAGTCTGAATATTAACATCAGGCGCTGCAAGCTCTCTCAAGGTTCTCTCAGCCATGGTATCACAATTAAGATCAGACTCAAGGAAAGAAGAAGAAGAAAACACAGAAACAGACTCACTATCACTTACACTAACAGCAGAATAGACACTATCACACAACTCACTATCACTAACATAATTATGCACAAATGGAATCCTAGACTCTTAACTAACCTATGATATGTCTTATCAATTTCTAGATCGAATGAATGTAGGATACCTGGGTTTGCCCTAGTCATGCACCAAATGCACAAAAATGCACAAAATGAGGCATAAACATGTCAGCATATAAAGGCAGCCTATATCAAATGAGCAGAAACCAATGAAATGGATACATGGAAAATACTATATTAAAATAGGAAACAACCACAAAAAATTTCAGAACAAAATTCAAAGCCTAAGTACCAAAACTACCTAAGGTAAGAAAGGAAAAACACACCAAAAAAAACTTAAAAATTCTAGAAAAAATAGAAAACGACCTTTTTTGAAAATTATGGTCCACCTCGTGGCACAGCGGTGATGGTCACTCTCTAATAGCTTCTTCTACCCCAAAATCATATAAAATATGTGAAATTCTGACACTCCTAGCTCAAGTTATGTCCAATTGAAGTCAACATGTCAAAATAAGCCAGTACAAAGTGTAATCTCACAATCAGGACTTATCTAACAGCAGCTGGGGTATCTAATATTCATTATTGACCTAAAGAAATGTGGACACAAAAATTGGCACAAAAATTCAAACTCTAATATGTTAAAAAAAAGTCAGATTCAATTGCAAAAGTCAACAGAGAAAAGTCAACAGCACTTGATCAACTTATGCAATTCAATCCAAATGACACAAATCTGTTCTAATTTCATCTAAACAATTTCTAAACATCAAAACATGACTAAACACACTAATTACAATGACTGAACACATCACACAACTCAAAACACAAATTGAAATTCACACTAGGCAATGGAACAGTAACTTTGCAAGTGACAGATTAGGCTACTTACCTCAAAGTTGTGAACCAAAATTGATCAAACTGAATCTGCACAACCAAGGTTAGTATACCAAAACACAATATGAATTATGACTCCTCCTAAACACAAAATAGTACACGAAATTGGCAAAACAGAAATGAAAACATAACACAACATGACAGAAATTCACACAGACTTGAAAATCGAATTTGAATTGAATTCCCCGGCAATGGCGCCAAATTTGATCGAGGTCGTACTCAACCAAATAAAATGAATTAAAGTGCATTAGGTTGATTAACCCAAAGTCGTTTCCCAAAGAATCCAATTGCAAATTCAGAATTTCAAATTCAAGGCAACACACACACAAGGGGATTTTGATTGTTGTTCAATCTATTTTCTAATTTCCAAACAGAATTTAAATTTGCAGAAAACAATTCAAGAAAAACGGATTGGTTCTCTACCTCTTTCAAAATTGGATCTATCATTTGTTCATAAAAAAATTCTCTAATCCTCGACAGCAAGAAATTCGGATTAAGAATCCTTGATAGTTTTCACAGTAGAATTAAGCAAACTAGCATGAATCCTAATTTCTAATCCTTGGAATTAAGCAAACCATGAATTCATTTCAGATTTAAGCAACCTAAAATGTGAGATTAGATTCAAATTAAAATTCGAATTTCAAAAAGCAAGCAACTCAAATTCAGATTCAAACCTAAGCATCAAGAAATTAGGGGAAAAATCATAATTCTGTCCAAGAAATTAGAAGATGAAAAACGAAAATAGAACCTCAATTTCTATTGTGAATTCAATAGAGAAACAATCCTTGAAGCTTAGCCTTCCATTTCCATGGGAGGAATTCGAAAATTGAAGAAGAAGAAGAAGAAGAAGAGCCAAAACCGAAATTGGAAGAAGAGAGAGAAAGAGAGGGAAAGTGAAGAGTTTTTTTCTAAAATCTGAAAAATGAGAGTAAAGTGTCCAAACCACTCAGCAACACATCTATTTATAGAGCCTAAATCATTAACAAACTGATTAGGCCTTAATTGGGCCGAAATTAATTAAAACAGGCCCACAAACTAATTACAAAACTAATCAAATTCGGACTTGTGACAGACAGCAACAGTAGGTGATTTTGAAACAGCAACTGCTCCTAAGTTCATCATGGGAATATGGTCATATAGCATATCAAATTAAATCCCCGGAAGTTAGCTTTCCAATGCCACTGGAATCACTCAAATTGGACACTTGTAGCTCCAGATATCATCAAAACAAGACAGGTAGGTCAGTAGGCTTAAAAATCCGAATTTAAACAAACAAGTACAGTTAAAGCCCAATTAAGCCCAATTTGGTAAATTCCAATTAAAACAGTGGATTTAATCACAATTAGAGCCCAAGAAAGCTAAGATTAATTATGCAAAGTGTGAATATAAAATGTGATCATCACTTACCCTTTTTCGAGTTTTCTTGATTTATGCTCTTGCGAGGTCAGGTGTCTCCAAATCAGTTGCAATTTGATCCAGAAATAGAGAGGACATCAAGGAGGAACAGGAGCAGACACAAGAGAAGGATAAGAACGAAGGATAAGAGAAGAAAACAAAAATATGGCTGAAAATCAACAACCAAGAAGAGTCTTAGGAGACTATGTCATGCATCAAGGACCTCGCCAATATTCAAGCATTGTTTTACCAATTACAGTGAAGTCCTTAGAGATGAAGGCTGCTCATCTAAACTCATCAGTGCCCATAAATTTGCAGGATTGGATCATGAAGATCCACATACTCATCTATCTACTTTCTATGAATTTATTGGAACTATGGGTTTTGAAGAAGGGGATTTGGAATTTGTTTACTTACAATTGTTTCCTTTTTCTCTAATAGGTAAAGCGAAGGAGTGGCTGAAATCGCATCCTAATCAGAGTCTAAACAATTGGGGCATGGTAGAAGATAAATTTCTAAAGAGATTCTTTCCACCATCTTGATATATTCAAGCCAAGTCAGACATCTCCACATTCAGGCAAGGAGCAGATGAACCATTATGTGATGCCTGGGAGAGATTCAAATCCTTTTTGCGCAAATGCCCCAACCACGGTTATGATGACATTGCTCAACTCAATATCTTCTGCAATGGACTCAGACCAGATTCAAAATATTTCATAGATGCTGTAGCAGGAGGAACAATCTTATTAGTGGATGCAGAGCGAGCTATCACAATCATTGACAACTTTGCACAGAATGATCAGCAAGCTCAATTTGGAAGACAACCAGTCCAATTACAAAAGAAAGGAGTGCTAGAACTGAACAACAATGATGCTCTTCTAGCGGAAAACAAGCTCATCAAAAGACAGCTAGAGGCATTCACTAAGCAGTTGGAAGCACTTCCTCAACAATTGAAAGCTGTACAATCCCAACCTACTCAAGCCCCACAGTTGATATGTGACTTTTGTGGAGGTGACCATCCCAATGGTCAATGCTCTTATCAGGAAACTAATTCCGAACAAGTCAATTTCATGGGAAACCAGGGAAGGAAAGGGAATTTCTCCAACAACAATAATCAGTACTCACAAGGATGGAGAAATAACCAAAACAACAACTCTGGCTGGAGACAAGATGGAGGAAATAAACCGATGCCATATCAGCAGAAGCAACCATCAATACATGACAGACTCACAAGATTAGAAGAAAAGATTGATGCTTTCATACCGAATTTTGATGGCTTTAAGAAGAATACAGAAGCACCAATCAAATCCTTGGAGAATTAAGTTGGCCAACTGGCAAATGAGATGGCAGAACACAAAAAGGGACACTTTACAACAAACACTCAAACCAATCCAAAGGAGCACTGCAATGTAGTTACTACTGATGGTAACACAACAGGAGAGAGTGACTTAGAGGACAACATCATACTTGAAGAGAAAGTGCTCACAGAGGAGATTGTGCAAAGGAGTGTTCAAGAGGAGGAGAAGCCTGAAGTAGCCATGAAAGAGGAAGAAGAGACAGAAAAGGTCTTCAGCACAGGCAAGTCACTTGACCTAGGTAAGTTCACCGTACCAGTTTCTATTGGTAATTAACCAGTTACAAAAGCTTTATTAGATCTTGGGGCGTGCATCAATTTGATGCAGCTATCATTCTTTAACAAACTGGGAATTTTGAAGGTCAACCCTGCCAAGGTGAAGTTACAGCTTGCAAATAAAACCACTCAACACCCATATGGGATAATTGAAGACTTACCAATAAGAGTGGATAAGTTTGTGTATGCTGTTGATTTCTTCATTGCTGAGATGGAAGAGGAGGATACTGATGTCCCCTTATTTCTAATAAGACCATTCATGAAGCTACCAAGGTAATAGTGGATGTTGATCGGGGAAAATATCAAATCAGCTCTAAAGATGAGAGCATTGTTTTTCACCTAGACAGGAATTCCCCAAATAATTGAAACTCCAGAAAAATTGAAGATAGATATACTGATGGGATCTACAATTTTCAATTTGGACCCAAGCTGCTCCAAGAAAGGAAGAAGGAAGCTACTCAAGGTGTCCTTGAGCACAAAAAGAAAAAGGTTTCCAAATTTCTGAGGAAACCAAGAATGAGAGTGAAGCAGCCAGAATCCATCATGGAGTTCAAGTTCAAAAAGAGAAAAAGATCAACATCAGATAAAGAAGGATCATGAGGACAGTGAGGAAAGTGATGATAATACAAGAAGTTGGCTTGGAGGATGGGCAATAAAAGGAAGGACAAGAGCTGAGTCAACCATCATCCTCCAATTGAGGCCACCATAAGTAAAACAGGCGTCGAGCTAGAAGACGTTAAACAAGCGCTTCCTGGGAGGCAACCCAGTATTTTTGTGTTTTGTTTTTGTTTTTGTTTTTGTTTTCTGCGCTTCACTTGCGCTTAGCGCAGGTGAAGCGCAGAATCACTAATTTGTTTATGTTTTTCACACTTCAACCTACGTTGAGCGTAGGTGAAACGTAGCGCCACACTTCATATTCTGATGCAGTACGGGCCCCACTTACGCTGAGCGCGTGTGGAGCGCGTGTGGCCGCTTCAATTTAAAATTCAAAAACTGAAGCGGGGGAAGGTCATTTCACCTTCCCCCCACTTCCTAAAAAGCTTTTCTTTGAGATTCTTACCCTTCCTTGACCTTTTCACCTTCCAAAATTCTTCCTTTCAACTTTCTACACTATCCCATGTATGTTTTTACTGTTTTATTAGTTTTCACCGATTAAAAATTTTAGTTCTCCATTTTATTGAGCAATACCTTAGGATAGAAGACTTAGGCTCTTAGGACCCCATAAATTAGGATTATTTGTCAATAGAGTCTTAGTTTAGTATGTTGATTATGATTATTTGCATGGTGGTGTGTTTTGGCATGATTGGTGGTAGTTTTTAAAGTGCTCAGTAACTTTTTGCAAATTATTCTAAATGGTAATATGAATGCTTAATTGGCTGATATTTTTGCATGACCATTGCATGAATAATTGTGCACTATTGCATGTTTGAAAAGTATGATTTTTGAGCATAATTTTGTTTACTCTTTGAATGCCCTGTTTAGAAATTAATTAGGACTTGCTTTAACTGATCACTTTAGCATGCTCATAATAAATCAATAAATTGGCATTGGGTAAATTAATAATCAAGATTTTTATGCACAAGTACTTGTTAAATGATTGCTCTGATTTTTTAATTAAATTGGCCACTTATTTCATTAATTATGAGGTAATTTATTATTTGCATGGAAATAATCTTGGTTTGGTTTTATCTTGCAGATGGATTGCACTAATAAAATGGTCCGTGCTGGTTCCACTTCTAGGAGGGGTCAGGACAAGAGACCTAGAGAGGACCCCTTGTTTGATGCCTCCAGATTCAAGGACATCAAAGCATTCGAGGCTTACAGTTCACTGATGAACTGTAACTTTATTGAAGAGAGGCCAGTTGCTTTACAGCCTGGTGATTATGATGTGTTCTTGGATGAGATCATCAGGAGAGGTTGGAGGCGCGTTGCTGAGCCAACCAGGTTCTACGATCCCGAGATAGTAAGGGAGTTTTATGCCAATGCCATTGGAGACCATGGCATTGATGTGCGCATGCAGTCCTATGTGAGGGGCCAGTGGATATCTTATGGTCGCGATGCGATCAATGCATTTTTGGGCTACCCAGGGCAAGAGGACCAGAGACAGATGGTTTGCCAGTACCATCAGCTGGTAAACGAGGTTGGGATCTATGGTAATGACCCACTGGATACTAGGACCGCAGAGAACCTATGCCTACGGGGCGGACCTTTGAGAGGAACGCCTATGGACATGCTGCTAGGATTTACGACGAGACATGAGGGACATAGCACGGATGTGGACAATATTGGTGTTGGCTAACATTCAACCCGCCAACCATGTATCAGACATTGTTATGCCAGTAGCTCACCTCATCTATAGCATTCTGGTTGGACATGACATTGATATTGCAGCAGTGATATCTCATAAGATGTCTATGTTTACATCTTTTGTGGGGCGACGGAGCGCCAAGTCCAGTATCAATTTGGGCTTCCCTGCACTTATCACTGCACTCTGCCAGTCTAGGGGGATTGAGGTGCATGCCACTGCACGCATCAAGACCCCTATGACTAGGGGATATTGATAAATGCCAATTATATAATTTATTCTTGTATTTTACTACACTTATCAAGGGTAAAATAGTAATTTATGCCCCAAAATAATACCTTTTTATTAATAATTGTAATAATTGTGTTTATTTAATTTGAATTTGAATTTGATGCTATTTTAATAGAAAATCTGTTGATTTTTGCAGATTTATGAGGGAGATTTAAATAAGAAGAGAAGATAGCATTATTTAAGGATAGGATCTGCAGATTTGAAGTTTAAATGAGAGCAAATAAAGATAAGATCAGCAGCCATTTAAACAAGGATTCCGCGGATAACTTACCCAATTTAAATTCAAAGACAAGATAAACACAGAATCATGCCAAAAGAGGGAAACAAGGAAAGCCAAGCAAACAAGGATAAGATCAGGAAGATATCAAGCTGTTAAAAGAGGAAACAGAGAAAGCTGAAAACGTGTTCCACGCTCCACCTGCGCTAAGCACAGGATGGAGCGCAACATTCTGGAAGTCAAGCTTCACTTGCGCTTAGCGCAGGTGAAGCGCAGTTACACGGATTTGTTTTAAAGATCAGTTTCAAAACAGATTCCCTCTAGATTTCAGATAACCTTCCTTGGTCTATAAATAGGACCTTTTGTAAAGATCAAAGGAAGTTAGCAGAGTTAGGGTTTAGGGCTCAAAGCTCCAGAGGAGACCCCGAAGGGCAGTCGAGGATAGAGGAGCTTTTGGAGAGACGGCAGAGTAGAGCTAGGATTGAAGAAAAGTGTGACAGTTTCTTCATTGGTCTGTATGGCTACCATGCGTAGCTAAACTCTCCAATAGGGTTGAATGTAGTTGATTCAATCCCTAAGTGTATGTGAATTTCTTTATTATTTATGAATCCCTATTCTATGATATCGGTACTTTTATACTTTACTTAATGCGTAACTTCCGCCTGTGTGCCAAAGTTATAGGTTGTTTTTGTAAAATGCATTGGAAAATGGTTTTGTAAATTCAACAGCGAGTTTGGGGGAGCCTAGGAATAGGAAACTTGAATTCTGATTGGTAAAAGTACTCATAGTAGTCGCTATAGGAATATAGGGCGAATTGATAGTGTTAACGAACGGAAAAGTAGAGGAATCAAGCCGGGGTAGTTTGTTGCCTGGGAGAACCCGCATGGATTATCTTCGAGGGTTTTGATGCTGGTGACTCGGGGTAAAACAATATAGTTTGGCTAGGTGATAAGTGTAAATTATGTGATATTTTCCTATGTTTTTATTACACTTATCAAGGCTAAAATAATGATTTATGCCCCAAAAGAATCCCTTTTTATGAATAATTGTAATAATTGTAATTATTTGGTTTGAATTTGAATTTGATGCTATTTTGATTAGAAATCTGTTATTTTGTGCAGATTTATGGAAGATTTGAAATAGAAGAGAAACAAGGAAAACCAATCAAGCAAAGGCAAGATCAGAAAGAGATCAAGTGGATAAATGAGGAATTGAAGAAAGTATACAGTGTTTCACGCTTCACCTGCGCTTAGCGCAGGTGGAGCGCAGCTTACAGAGGGACACGCTTCACCTGCGCTTAGCGCAGGTGAAGCGCAAGTCACACACCAGCTTTTTAAATTCAAATGCAGATTGATCTCTTCCATATTTAAATTAGGGTTTTCCTTAGTCTATAAATAGTACCTTTTGCACAGATCTAAAGGAGGCTTTTAGAGAGTACAGAGAGGCTTTTAAAGAGTACAGAGGAAATAGGCATAGAATAGAAAGATAGACGCACAAGGATTGAAGAAGGTGACAGATTCTTCAATGGTTTGTGATGGCTACCATGAGTAGCTAAGCTCTCCAGTAGGATTGGATGTAGTGGATTCAATCGCCAAGTGTATGTGAATTCTCTTGTTTTAAATTATAAATCCCTGTTTTTAATTATATCGGTACTTTTATGTTGTTCTTAATGCATTACTTCCGCGTGTACGCCAGAGTCGTAGGCTAGTGATCAGGATAACACAGAATGAGATTTCGGGCTAGTATTAGAGTTTAGGGGAGCCTAGACATAGGAAACCTAACCTCCGATTGCTAAAGTACTCGTTAATTATATGGAAATATAGGTGGAATCTGATGATTGAATTATTTTGGTGAGTGACAGCCCGTTCATAGGAGCATCTATAGGAACATATGTTAATTGATAGTAATTGAAAGTTAATTGTATGTGAGGGATAGACGGGATCTTGTGATTGATGGGGTAGTGACAACCCTTGAATGAAGAGCGTTTATAGGGAAGTACAATTAATGGATGATTCAAACAAATGGAACAATAATTAATTAATTAAGAGCTTAATGAGCCGAGGGTAATTTGTCGCTTTGGAGAGCCCGCATGGATTATCTTGGAGTGGTAGGCTACTGGTAACTCGGGGTTTTATCAATTCAATTTGGCTAAGGTATAATTAATAACAAATTTATAATTAAAAGAAGGGATTCACATACATAAGGGATGCGAAGAAGCGAAGTCCAATCCTAGTCCAAGTAAATCTATCTTCCCTTATTTTATTGCTTACTTTTCTTTTTGCCATTTAAATTCCACATATTAATCATTCTCTTAAAAAATTGCTCACTTGGTAATTCGATCACTAAAATCTTGCAAAGTGAACCGCCCTGTGGATACGATACTTTATACTTACTATTATACTGCTGAACTTTTGGTACGTTTGCCAGAATTTCATCAAGTATTTTTGGCGCCGTTGCCGGGGAGCGGTGTTTCACTTCGTATAACCTTGGGAGGTCGAATTATCAAGTTATCTTTTTAATTTTCTTTTTATTTTAAATTTTTCGTATTAAAAAAATTGAATTTAAATTTGAAGTTAAAATTCAAATTTATTTTATCTTATCTATTACCTTATCATTTTCAAGTCCTTTTTGTTTATGCTTTTAAGAGGCCAGGTGTCCCCAAGCCAATTAAATTTCAATCCAGAAATCGAGAGGACAACCAGGAGGAATAGAAGTAGAAACAAAAGAAGGAGAAGAAGGATATTAGCTGAAGAACCTAAGGACATAGCATAGGAACAACCCAGAAGAAGGACTCTAGGAGATTATGTTATGCACCAGGGCCCTCGCTATCATTCTAGCATTGTAGTACCTGCAACTGCAAAGACCTTGGAATTAAAAGCTGCTCATCTCAACCTCATAAATGCTAATCAATTCGCAGGATTGGATCACGAGGATCCACATACTCACCTTTCTAATTTTTATGAATTGATAGGCACTATGGGATTTGAAAAAGGAGACTTAGAATCTGTTTACTTACGTCTTTTTCCTTTCTCTTTGATAGGTAAAGCGAAGGAATGGTTGCAGTCCCATCCAAAACAAAGTTTAAATACTTGTGGAATTGTAGAAGACAAGTTTCTAAATAGAGTTTCCCAGTAGGGAAACATATCCAAGCAAAAACAGATATATCCACTTTCAGGCAGGGAGCTGATGAGCCACTTTGTGAAGCCTGGGAAAGATACAAGACCTTGCTGCGGAAATGTCCGAATCACAGATATGAAGACATTGCTCAGTTAAACATCTTTTGCAAGGGACTCAGACCGGATTCCAAATCATTTATTGATGCGGCAGCAGGAGGGACTATCTTGTCAGTGGATGTTGAAAGGGCTATTGCAATCATTGAGAATTTTGCCCAGAACGATCAACAAGCCCAATGTGGACGGCAACCATCTCAGATTCAGAAAAAGGGGATGCTAGAACTTAATTCAAGTGATGCCATCTTAGCTGAAAATAAACTGATTAAGAGACAAATGGAGGCACTCACATAGGCATTGAAAGCACTCCCTTAGCAACTCAAAGTTGTTCAATCTCAACCAGTCCAAACCCAACCATTGATATGTGTCTTTTGTGGAGGAGACCATCCAAATGGTCAATGTTCTTTTCAAGACACACAAGAAGAGCAAGTCAATTTCAAGGGAAATCAGAGGGGGCAAAGAAGTTTCTCCAATAACAACAACCAATATTCTCAAGGGTGGAGGAACAAACAAACCAACTCTGGTTGGGGGCAGAATGGTGGAAATAGACAGACTCCTTATCAGCAGCAGCAACCATCAGTGCATGACAAACTCGCGAGGTTGGAAGAAAAGATTAATACCTTAATATCAGGATTTGAAGGGTTTAAAAAGAATAATGATGCATCAATCAAAGAGTTGGAAAATCAAGTGGTCCAGCTAGCACAAGAGATGGGATAATTTAAGAAAGGTCACTTTTCAGCGAATACTCTTACCAACCCAAGGAACATTGCAACTTGATTGCTACTGATGGCAACAAGTCAGAAGATAGTGAGGTAGAAGAGGAGAGCCTTATCTTTGAAGAACAGTTACCCCAAGAGGAAAGAGTCCAGATACAGTTTGAGAAAGAAGAAAGCCAAGAGGCAGCATCAGAAAAGAGGAAGAGGAACCCAATGAGGTCTTCATTAAAAGAAAGTCACCTGATCCAGGTAAGTTTACTATTCCCTTGTCTATTGGAGACTTACCTACCACTCATGCTTTACTAGATCTTGGAGCGAGCATCAACTTGATGCCGCTATCGTATTTTAATAAGTTGGGTGTTTTGAAGGTTAAACCTGCTAATGTAAAGTTATTGCTTGCAAATAAGTCTACTCAAGCCTTTATGGGATTATTGAGGATCTACCAGTGAGAGTGGATAAGTTTGTATATGCAGTGGACTTTTATATTGCAAAGACAAAGAAGGAGGATACTGATGTCCCCCTCATATTAGGAAGACCATTTATGAAAGCTGCCAAAATAATTGTTGATGTTGATAAAGGGGAGTACCAGGTAAGCTCAAATAATGAAAGTATCATCTTTCACATTGATAGAGGAAGCCCCAATATCTTGAAAACTCTAGAAAAGAATGGAATAGATCCTACTGATGGGATCTATCAATTCCAAGCAAAGCTGCAGAAAGTTAAGAAAAAAGGAGTGCTCATTGCTGATAATGAGCCAAAAGAAGAAAAAGAAGGTTTCTGGATTTCTGAGGAAACCAAGAATGAGAGTAAAGCAGCCAGAATCTATTTGGGAGTTCAAGTATAAAAAGAGAAAAAGATCAACATCAGACACTGAAGAAGAAGAAAGTAGTGAAGAAAGTGAAGGAAGATTGAATAAGTGGCATGGAGGATGGGAGCTTAAAGGAAGGAGAGGAACAAAATCAACCATCATCCTCCAATTGAAGCCATCATAAAAATAAAAAGAACAAGGCGTCGAGCTAGAAGACGTTAAACAAGCACTTTCTGGGAGGAAACCCAGCTTTTTAATTTGCTTTCATTTTGTTTTTGTTTTTGTTTTTGATTATTTAGTTTTGTTTGTTGAGTCTATACCTGTATAGTAGGGAGAAAATAAAATTTTGGTACCTACGTGATAAGTGAAAATTCATATGATAATTAGAGCACTTTTAGTTCACCTTATCAAGGATAAAATGGTATTTTTGCCCCAAGTTTAATCCATTTTTATTTAATATTAGATAAATTGTATTTATTAATCTTAGATTTGAATTTGATGCTATTTTGATAGAAATATTGCTGATTTTTGCAGAATATTGCAAGGATTTGATTTGAAGGAAAGATAGCATTAATAAGGGAGATATCTGCAAGATTTGAAGTTTAATTGAAGGCAATAATGAAGATTTGAAGATTATTTTGAGAGCAATTAATGAAGATATCACTGCCAATTAAACAAGGATTCTGCAGACAACCTTCCCAATTAAATCCAAGATGCTCAATTAATGCAAGATTTCATCAAGAAAAGGGAAACAAGGAAAGACAAATCAACAAAACCAGTCTCGGGGAGAGATAAGTTAAAAAGAGAAATTTTGAAGCTGCAGGACCGTTGAGCTCTTCAACCTGCGCTGTAGCGCAGGGTGAAGCGCAAGATCACGCTGATTCTTGCCCTGTTGCCATAATTAGATAGATTTTCCCCCAATTTTCTTTGTCTTTCCTTGTCCTATAAATATGAACCTCTTGCCCAGATCAAGTGTGCACGATTATTGTAATTCAGTTATATTCAGTGATAATGCACCAGTTCTGATTTTAGAGTAGGAGAGGAGGAGAGCGTTCACAAGGATTGAAGATGGTGACAGCATCTTCGGTGGTTTGTATGGCTACCTTGTGTAGTTAACTCTCATTAGGATTGAATGTAATTGATTCTATCCCCAAGTGTATGTAAACTCTATATTATTATTTCCTGAGCTCTCTGTCTATAATATTGGTAATCTTATTCTGTGCTTAATCCCTGACTTCCACGCTTGCGCCGGAGTTATAGGCTAGTTTCGATAGGATTGAGGATGGGGATCCTAGACATAGGAAACCCAAACTCTGATTGAATAAGAGGACTCGGTACTCTGTGACCGACACATGAGCGTTACTAATGAAACATGGGTAGTGACAGTACTCTAGCCGAAGGGCGTTACAGGATTAGGCCCTTAGTATCGATAGCAAAGGATTAGTTGATTGTCAGTCTAGGACCGACACATGGATGTATCCTGATGAGTAATGGGTAGTGTGAGTACTCTAATGAAGGTGCGTCTACAGTATTAGGCCTCGTTTATCAATTAGTTCTTTTACAAACGGAATAAAGAAAACAAAATAAGTCGAGGGTAAGTCTGTCACTTGGGAGAGCCCACATGGATTATCTTTGAGTGTGAGTGGCGCCTGGTAACTCGGGGTCATAAGCAATATAGTTTGTCTACAGTATTATAGAGTAAACCTAAAATAATAGATAGTTTTTACATGCACAAAGGGTGTGATGATATGAAGTTCAATCCTAATCCAGTAAAGTGTCTCTAACTCTTCCTTATAATTTAATTGATTATTTATTTTCTATTTACAATTTACGCAACAATACTCTTATAAATCCGTTGTTTTCCCTGATAAATAGATCACGATTATACGCGAATTGACTGTTCCCTGTGGATACGATAACTCTTTTACTATTATAATTGGATTTTTGGTTCGCTTGCCAGAAACCCATCAAGTATTTCTGGTTTGTTGCCGGGGAACGGTTTCCAATTCGTGTAGACCTTGGCGGTCTAATTATCAAGTTTTTATTAGGATTTTGTTTATTTGTTTTCTAGGATTTCTTCTATTATTACTCCTTATTATTTTTAGGATTATTATTATTTTAGGAAATTTATTGTTTTCTAATTATTATTAATTCTATTCAACACTTACCTTTTCAAAGTTTCTTGTTTATGCTTCTGAGAGGTCAGGCATTCCCCAATCAATTACATTTCGACCTGGAAATAGAAAGGACGTCGCGAAGGAATAGAGGTAGAAACTCGAGAAGGAGAAGAAGGACAATTGTTGAGGAACCCAAAAACATGGCAGAGGAACGTCCAAGAAGGACCCTAGGAGATTATATCTCCCATCAAGGACCACGTCACTTCTCAAGCATTGTGTTACCACCAAACGCAAGAGCTTTGGAGTTGAAGACTGCACACCTCAACCTCATTAGTGCACATCAATTCGCTGGATTGGATCATGAAAATCCAAATGCTCATCTCTCTAATTTTTATGAATTGATTGGTACTATGGGTTTCGAGGAAGGTAATTTAGAATCTGTTTACTTACGCTTGTTTCCTTTCTCCTTGATAGGTAAAGCTAAGGAATGGCTGCAATCACACCCAAATCAAAGCCTAACCACTTGGGGTGTGGTTGAGGAGGAAATTCTTGACAAGATTCTTCCCACCAGGGAAGCAGATAGAAGCCAAGGCAGATATTTCCACATTCAGACAAGGGATTGATGAGCCACTATGTGAAGCTGGGAAAGATTCAAGTCTATGTTGCGCAACTGTCCTAACCATGGCTATGAGGATATAGCCCAACTCAACATATTCTGCACGGGACTTCGTTCAGACTCAAGGTCATTCATAGATGCGGCAAGCAGGTGAACTACTTTATCCGCAGAAGTTGATCGAGCGCTAGAAACCATCACCCACTTTGCATAGAACGATCAAGCTCAAAGTGGAAGACAGCCCGCGCAATTACCAAGAAAGGGATGCTAGAACTCAATCAAAGTGATGCTCTGTTAGCTGAGAACAAGCTCATTAAACGTCAACTAGAAGCACTCACTGAGACGTTGAAGACACTCCCTCAACAACTCAAAGTTGTCCACTCACAACCCATCCAAGCCCAACCATTGATTTGTGATTTCTGTGGAGGTGACCATCTAAATGGTCAATGTGCTAGCCAAGGAACACAACCAGACAACAAGTCAACTTCATGGGTAACCAGGGAAGGCAAGGGAATTACTCCAACAATAACAACAATCAATATTCACAAGGTTGGAGAAATACCAAACCAACTCAGGTTGGAGTCAGAATGGAGGACCACGACAACCACCCTTACCAACAGCAGCCCTCAACATATGATAAACTGAACACTTTGGAAGGTAAAATTGATGAACCTTGTGCAAAGATTTAGTGGAATCAAGACAACTACTGAGGCATCAATCAAGACTCTAGAGAGTCAAGTGGGTCAGTTTAGCAACTGAGATGGCAGAGCACAGGTGACAACACTTCTCAGCTATGACCCAAACCAATCCAAGGAACAATGCAGCTTAATTGCTACTGATGGCAACAAGTCAGAGGAGGAGGAATTGAAGAGGAAGAAGAAATCATCTTTGAAGAACAATTGCTTCAAGAGGAAGTTGTTCAACAAGATGAAAAGCAGCACAAAAGGAACATCATGAAGAGAAGGTCTTAGTCACAAGTAAGTCACTTGACCCAGGTAGGTTTACTATACCCATCTCTATTTGGTAATCTACCTCCTACTCATGCCTTTATTAGATCTTGAGCGAGCATCAATTTGACTGTCGCTATCGTATTTAACAAATTGAGTAATGTGAAGGTCAAGCCTGCAAATGTGAGGTTTACTTCTTGCAAATAAATTCGCTCAATGCCTCATGGGATATTAAAGGATATTCAAATCAAAGTGGATAATTTGCATATGTTGTAGATTTCTACATTGCAGAGACAGAAGAGGAGGATACTGAAGTCCCCCTAATTTTAGGAAGACCCTTCATGAAAGCTGCTAAGATGATCATTGATGTTGATCGAGAAAAATATGAAATTGAGCTCAAAAGATGAAAGTATTAGTTTCATAGAGATACGCCCACGTTACAACAAACTGATGCTATTTTCAAAAGTCAAACAAAGCTGCTAGGCTCCGAATTTCTGAGGAAGCCTAGAACGAGAGCAAGCATCCAGAGTCAATATGGAGTTCAAATTTTAAGAGGAGAAGAAGATCAACATCTGATACTGAGGAGACAGTGACAATGATGGAAGAGTCAAAAATTGGGCATGGAGGATGGGAGCTCAAAAGGAAGAACTAGTATGGAGTCAAACATCATCCTCCACTCGAGGCCACCATAAAAGGGTTGAGTAACCAGGCGTCGAGCTAAAAGACGTTAAACAAGCGCTTCCTGGGAAGGCAACCCAGTCTTTGTAAGTTTTAAATTTCATTTAATTTTCATTTTGGTAATTTTAGTTTTAGGATTTACCTGTGTAATTAGGGAAATTGTTAAAATAGGGATCTAAATCTAAAAGGATTGCATGGAATCAACGAGGAGTAGCAGAAGCAGAGAGAATACTGCAAATCTGCGCTTCAACCTGGGTTGTAGCGCAGGTGAAGCGCAGAATTAAAATTAAACAAGTGACTCTCTGACTTTTGCGCCTCACTCTGCGTGTAGCGCAGGGTGAAGCGCAGAGGAATGCTTCAACTTCTGAAGCAGTACGCGGTGTAGCGCAGGAAGTGGGATATTTATATCCCCATTTTGAACGAAGGAGTTCATTTTGAACTTCCTTCGTTCTCTTCCTTGCTTTTTCTCTGATATTCCTAACATTTGCTTTACCTTTTCTCACTCATATAGCCTTCATTTTTAGTTTCTGAGCTTATACCAGGTATGTTTTTATAGTTTTCTTTCTTTTAACCGATTGAAATTTTGATTTTGATTTTGTGAGCATAACCTTAGGATAGGAAATCTTAGGATTCTAGGAACCTTTAGGAAAGAAATAATTGTTCATAGTGCTTTAAATTAGATTGCATGTGGTTAGGATTCTTGTGAGTTTTATTCATGTTTGTTTTGGTGGTAGTTTTTGAACGCTCAATGATTTTCTGCAAATTATTTTGTTGGTGCAGTATGCTTAATTAATGATCTAATATTTTTGCATGCCCATACATAAATGATTGTGCAATATTGCATGTTACTGATGACATGATTTTTTAGCATGAGTTTGATTCTCACTTTGCCTGTTTAGAATTGTTTAGGATTGCTTTAACTGATCACTTTAGCATGCTTTAATTAATTAATGGCATTTATTTGGTAATATTTAAAATCAAAATTTTATGCACATTGTTTGGTTAATTGATTGCTCTAATTATTGAATTTTATTGGCCATTATTTCATAATTATGAGCAATTAAATATTATGATGCAATAAATAATTTTTGAGTTGCTTTTGCTTTGCAGATGGTTCGCACGAAGAATGTCAGTGGTGCTAGTTCCCTCTGGGAGGGGCACAGGGGGTGCCAAAGAGGAAGGCCCCCCAGAGGGAACCTGAGTTCGACCCTCATGCGTTTCAAGGACCTCAAGTCCTTTGAAGCATACACTGACATTGTTGATTGCAAGTTCATCCTATAGCGACCCAGTCATCCTCCAGAGGGGGAATATGAGGAATTCTCTGCTGAGATTCACAGGAGGCGTGGAAACTGCCTCAGCCGCCCTGACAACTACTTCGATCCAGACATTGTCAGGGAATTTTATGCTAACGCTATTGGAGACCACAACGTTAACTGCAGGAGGTAGTCCTATGTTCGAGGATAGGTTATCAGATTTGATTGCGATGCAATCAATGCACTTTTAGGACATCCCATAGAGGAGGACAGAGACCTCGTGGTGTGCCAATACCACGAGAGGATGCAGGCTGTGGGGCTTCATGGCAATGATCCCCTTGACATTGAGACTGCTCAGCTGCTATGCTTACCAGGGCGTTCCTTTGAAAGAATGCACATCAGGAGGGCTGCTAGGATCTATAGGAAAGATATGAGGAGCATAGCTCAGATGTGGACAGTACTGATACTGGCCAACATCATCCTACCGGGTAGGTTTCTGATGTAGTTAGGCCCATGGCCCACCACATCTACCACTATCCTCACCGCCGCCGTTATCGATGTCTCAGAGGTCATCACCCAGAAGATATCAGACTTTGCATCTTCTATGGGGTTGTCGGACTCCTAACTCCAAGATCAGGCTTGGCTTCCCTTCTCTCATCACCTCACTCTGCAGATTTAGGGGTGTAGAGGTGAACCCCAGGGTTCGCATCGCACTTCCCATGACCAGAGCATGCATTGAAGCCAATTGTATCCCGGCTGAGGAGTTACAGGTTGAGGAGCAGCTGCAGGCACCACCACCACCACCAGCAGACATGGACGCTCCTGTCTGGGCCCAGCGACTTGAGCACAGAACACTCATTTGATGGCTCAGATGTCCACTATTCACCGGCAGGCTGTTCATTTTCAGAGTAGACATTATCAGGCTCGTATGGGACCCTATGACCCCTGCACAGTTTCATGATTACTTACAGTGGCCTGGGACAGGCCTATTTTCCCAGGGGGGGATGAAGCAGCTTACATGGATCAGGACCAGGATGAGGACTGATTGTTTTCTTTCCTATTTGGTGCTTTTCCTTCTTTTTCTTTTTCTTTTTCATTTTATTTTCTATTTTGCTTCTTATTTTCTTATTTTCTTTTGATATGTATTGTATACAACTGATACATCATCTATATTAGGCAGAGTACTTATTTTGTTATTTTCTGTTAAATTTTTAAATTTTTAGGACCTTAGGAATTAAGATTGAAGGCAACTTTTTCAAATTCTCTGTAATTAAGTAGTTTAACTAACCAGACTAGGAAAGATGATAGGGTTTTGTGATTAATTCCATAATCAGTTAGGATCAGGATGCTTCTCAAGAGAACCGATCAGGATAGTTAATTAAAACCAATAAGTGCTTTATCAAGGAATTTTAGCCAATAACCGGTGAGCTGAGAGCCCAAACACTGAAATTGAGAGCTTTTCACCGCTGCTTGTCAACTGTTATTACTTGAGTTTCTAAATTTTGTCTTGCTAGTGGAAGATATGGAAGTGACAAAGGCATGTTTTGTGATTATAATATTTTGCTCAGTGCCAAATAGCCAACCCTTGATTAAATTTTTCCAATTTTTGATTGCCCATTTGAGCCTTAATATTTCTTTTGATGCACCCCAGCCATGATTAATGATCATACCATGTCCCTTCACACTTGGGATAGAGAGCAAGGTGCAACACAACAAGATGGGACAAAAGGTTGGTGAATTAAAAGGTCAAAGATTGAAGATGGTGACAACATCTTCGGTGGTTTGTATGGCTACCTTGTGTAGTTAACTCTCCATTAGGATTGAATGTAATTGATTCTATCCCCAAGTGTATGTAAACTCTATATTATTATTCCTGAGCTCTCTGTCTATAATATTGGTAATCTTATTCTGTGCTTAATTCCTAACTTTTGCGCTTGTGCCGGAGTTATAGGCTAGTTTCGACTAGGATTGTGGATGGGGGAGCGAATTCTGAAGAAACCCAAACTCTGATTGAATAAGATGACTCGGTACTCTGTGACCGACACATAAGCGTTACTAATGAGCGATTGGTAGTGACAGTACTCTAGCGAAGGACGTTTACAGGATTAGGCCTTAGTATCGATAGCAAGGATTAGTTGATTGTCAATCCAGGACCGACACATGGATGTATCCTGATGAGTGATGGGTAGTGTGAGTACTCTAATGAAGGTGCGTCTACAGTATTAGGCCTCGTTATCAATTAGTTCTTTTACAAACGGAATAAAGAAAACAAAATAAGTCAAGGGTAAGTCTGTCGCTTGGAGAGCCCGCATGGATTATCTTTGAGTGTGAGTGGCGCCTGGTAACTCGGGGTCATAAGCAATATAGTTTGTCTACAATATTATAGAGTAAACCTAAAATAATAGATAGTTTTTACATGCACAAGGGTGTGATGATATGAAGTTCAATCCTAATCCAAGTAAAGTGTCTCTAACTCTTCCTTTATAATTTAATTGATTATTTATTTGCTATTTACAATTTACGCAACAATACTCTTATAAATTTGTTGTTTTCCCTTGATAAATAGATCACGATTATATGCGAATTGACTGTTCCCTGTGGATACGATAACTCTTCTTACTATTATACTACTGGATTTTGGTTCGCTTACCAGAAACCATCACTGCGCTTAGCACAGGTAAAGCGCAGAATTAATGTTGCTCTCTGACTTTCACGCTTCACTTGCGCTACAGCGCAAGTGAAGCGTGTGCGCAGCGCATCAACTTCCTGAAGCACGCGTTGTACCTGCGCTAAGTGAGGGTGCAGCGCAGGTGCGCGCGTTTAGGTTTTTCTTAAAACCTAAACGAGGGAAGGTCATTCAAACCTTCCCTCTTCAGTTGCTTGTCGTTTTCTCTGAGTGTTCAAACCTTCTTTGACCCTTTTTACTTCCACATTCCTTCCTTTACCTTTTCTGAGGCTATACCAGGTATGTTTTTATAGTTTTGGTCATTTTGCACTGATCAGAATTTTCATTTTTGTTTTTATTTGAGCAGAAACCTTAGGGTAGGAAACTAGGCTTTCAAGACCCCTTAGGATAGAAATATTTGTTCATAATGTCTTAGTTTAAAATGTATGCTGCTAGGAACTTATTGTAACATATTTTGCATGTTTAGGTGGTATTTTTATAGTGCTCAATGCTTTATTGTAAATTATTTAATTTTGGTACGTGAATGCTTAATAAATGTTATGATATTTTTGCATGAACAAAATAAAAATGATTGTGCTAATAAGCATGTTTTAAAGAACATGATTTTTGAGCCTAATAGTTGTTACCAACTCTTGTCTGTTAAATAATTGATTAGGGCTTGCCCTAATTGATCACTTTAGCTTGTTCTTAATAAATTAATTAATTGAGAATGAGGTAATTTTAAAATCGAAAATATTTGTGTAAGTGCTTGATTTGATGATTATTTTAAATGTTGATTTAAATTGGCCATTTATTTCAATAATTATGAATAATCTAAATTTAAATTGCATAAATAATTTTGGTAACAAATTTTGAAGATGGCACGCACAAAGGTTGTTCAGTCTCGAGCTGCTAGGAGAGGCACCGGGGGTGCCGAGAGAGCTAGACAGTCACCTCAAGAGGAGCCTGAGTTTGACCCCCATAGATTCAGAGATGCCAGGGCCGCTGAAGCTTACAGTGCCATTGAGGATTGTAACTTCATTAGAGAGAGGCCAGTCAGACTACAGCCTGAGGAGTTCGAGGAGTTTAGAGCTGAGATTCACAGGAGACAATGGGTTCGCCTCAGCAGACCAGACAGTCACTTTGACCCTACCATTGTGCGGGAGTTTTATGCTAACGCCATTGGAGCCTTTGGTGTGGATGCTGACAGGAGGTCTTATGTGCGAGGCCATGAGATTAGATTTGATTGCGATGCAATCAATGCATTGCTGCAGTATCTAGCACCTTTGGATAGGGCACTGATAGAGTGCCAATACCACTTGAGGATGAGAGAGGTAGGGATCAATGGGAACGATCCCATGGATCTTGAGGCTGCACAGGAGCTATGCTTACCAGGGCATTCCTTTGAGAGGAATGCATATGGACAGGCTTCCCGCATCTATCGGCAGCATATGAAGGCAATTGCGAGGATGTGGACAATGCTGACCCTCGCCAATGTCAGCCCCCACCAACCATGTTTCTGATATTCAGATGCCGGTAGCTCATCTCATCTTTACCATCCTTACAGGTGGAGACATAGATATCTCTAGGGTCATTACCTAGAAGATATCAGATTTTGTTTCAGGCATTTCACATCGCACCGCCACCACCAGGATCAGTCTAGGCTTCCCTGCACTCATCACCGCCCTCTGTAGAGCTAGGGGTGTGGAGGTGAACCCCACGGTTCGCATCCTCAACCCTATGAACAGGGGAATAATTGAGGCCTACTATATGCCATATGAGGAGGATGAGGATGAGCAGCAGCAAGCACCACCACCAGCAGCAGCAGCAACAGTAGACCCTACCTTTAGGCAGTGGGCTCAGCATACCACTTTGCAGCTAATATCACTCCATAGATCTCATGTTCATCTGCAGGAGTATCTTTACTCCATTAGACCAGACCCTTACCCAGACATGACACCTGCTCAGTTCAGAGATTATATTCAGTGGCCTGGGGACAGGCCTATTCCTCCGGGAGAGGGGGAGCAGCTGCAGATGGAGCTGATGCTGACCAAGACTGATTTTTTTTATTTGGTGTTTTTCTTTTCTTTTTCTTTTCATTTTATTTCTCTTTTCTTTTATTTTCTTTTATTTTGACATGTGTTGTACATATATTCTCCAATGATACACTTTTATTTTCTTTTTCTAGTTATTTTAGGATTTTTAGGATTTTTTTTTAAAAAATTAGGATTTAGGAATTAGGAAATAAAAGGAAAATTTTTCAAAATTTCTGAAATTACGCAGTTTAACTAACCAGATTAGGAAAGAAGAAAGGGTCTTGTGATTAATTCCATAATCAGTTAGGATTAGGATACTTCACAGGAGAACCTATCAGGGTAGTTAATTAAAACCAGTAAGTGTTTTATCAAGGAATTTAGCCATGAAACCGGTGAGTTGAGAGCTCAAACACTTGAATTGAGAATTTTTCACCGCTGCTTGTCAATATTTTATTGATTGAGTTTTTGGATATTATTCTATTTATGGAAAATATGGAAGTGACAATGGCAATTTTTTGTTTTCAATATATTTGCTCAGTGCCAAAAAGCTAACCCTTGATATAATTTTTCCAATTCTTTGATAACCCATTTGAGCTTTAATGATTATTCTTGTGCACCCAATCCATAATTGATATATATATATATATTTTGTCCTTACACATTTGGGATAGAGAGCAAGGTACAAGTTGAGACAATGGGAAGAAAAGGTTAGTAAATTGAAATCAAGAAATTCAAAGAGCAGGTACATGAAAGCAAAAAGAAGATCACTCCCCCAAAAATCAAAAATCAAAAAGTGAATAAATTGAATAAGTTGGGGGGAATGCAATTTCAAACAAAGAAAGAGGCCTGCAAAAATGAGAAAAATCAAGAATGAGATGGTGGAAGGAGAGAAGTTCCAAGTCAAGCAACATCAAAAGATGCTCTCTATTCCAGGTGTTCATTGTTTATCCAGAAAAACCATGATTCCTTGATAGCTCAACCTCATTACAACCAAAGAAAAACCTTTTGATCCATATTGACCATGAACATGTTTAGGAACTAGAAACGACTATCAATCTTAGTTGTTCAACTGTGGTGAAAACATTGAGGGAAACAGTACCCGTGAGCATGAGTGAAATTCCTTGGTTTATCATTTATTGCTTTAATTGCTACTTTTGAAAAAGTTCAACTGTTGATTGTGTTCTATTTTATTGAGGATTGGTAACATCTCTTGATTCTGATTTTTTCTGATATTTGGAAAGTGACTTCTGCCTAACAAAAAGATGATGTAAATTTTCCTTATAGTTGATTATGAGAATTTTACATGAGGGTGATTTGACTCTGATTGCAAAAGGTATCTTGCTTGAGGACAAGCAAGAAGTTAAGTTGGGGGGTATTTGATAAGTGTAAATTATGTGATATTTTCCTATGTTTTTATTACACTTATCAAGGCTAAAATAATTATTTATGCCCCAAAATAATCCCTTTTTATGAATAATTATAATAATTGTAATTATTTGGTTTGAATTTGAATTTGATGCTATTTTGATTAGAAATCTGTTATTTTGTGCAGATTTATTGAAGATTAGAAATAGAAGAGAAAATAGCATTAAATGGGGAGATTGTTTGCAGATTTGAAGTTTAAATGAGGACAAAAAAAAGATGAGATCAGCAGCCATTTAAATAAAGGATCACGTGGATAACTTTCCCCAATTTGAATTCAAGTTCAAATAAACACAAAATCAAGCCAGAAAAGGGAAACAAGGAAAACCAATCAAGCAAAGGCAAGATCAGAAAGAGATCAAGTGGATAAATGAGGAATTGAAGAAAGTCTACAACGTGTTTCACGCTTCACCTGCGCTTAGCGTAGGTGGAGCGCAGCTTACAGAGGGACACGCTTCACCTGCGCTTAGCGCAGGTGAAGCGCAAGTCAAGCACCAGCTTTTTAAATTGAAATACAGATTGATCTCTTCCAGATTTAAATTAGGGTTTTCCTTAGTCTATAAATAGTACCTCTTGCACAGATCTAAAGGAGGCTTTTAGAGAGTACAGAGAGGCTTTTAGAGAGTACAGAGGAGAGAGGCACAGAATAGAAAGATAGACGCACAAGGATTGAAGAAGGTGACAGATTCTTCAGTGGTTTGTGATGGCTACCATGAGTAGCTAAGCTCTCCAGTAGGATTGGATGTAGTGGATTCAATCCCCAAGTGTATGTGAATTCTCTTATTTTTAATTCTAAATCCTTGTTTTTAATTATATCGATACTTTTATGTTGTTCTTAATGCATTACTTCCGCGCGTGCGCCGGAGTCATAGGCTAGTGATCAGGATAACACAGAATGAGATTTCCGGCTATTATTAGAGTTTAGGAGAGCCTAGACATAGGAAACCTAACCTCCGATTGCTAAAAGTACTCGTTAATTATATGGAAATATAGGTGGAATCTGATGATTGAATTGTTTTGGTGAGTGACAGCCCGTTCATAGGAGCATCTATAGGAACATATAGTTAATTGATAGTAACATAATTGAAAGTTAATTGTATATGAGGGATAAACGGGATCTTGTGATTGATGGGGTAGTGACAACCCTTGAATGAAGAGCGTTTATAGGGAAGTACAATTAATGGACGATTCAAACAAACGGGAACAATAATTAATTAATTAAGAGCTGAATGAGCCGAGGGTAATTTGTCGCTTGGGAGAGCCCGCATGGATTATCTTTGAGTAGCAGGCTACTGGTAACTTGGGGTTTTATCAATTCAGTTTGGCTAAGGTATAATTAATGACAAATTTATAATTAAAAGAAGGGATTCACATACATAAGGGGTGCGAAGAAGCGAAGTCCAATCCTAATCCAAGTAAATCTATCTTCCCTTATTTTATTACTTACTTTTCTTTTTGCCATTTAAATTCCGCACATTAATCATTCTCTTAAAAAGTTGCTCACTTGGTAATTCAATCACTAAAATCTTGCAAAGTGAACCGCTCCCTGTGGATACGATACTTTATACTTACTATTATACTGCTAAACTTTTGGTACACTTGCCAGAATTTCATAACTAGGGTATTATAGAAATATATTCATAAATAATATTGGGATTCACATGCATAAGGGGTGCGATGATATGAAATTCAATCCTAATCCAAGTAACGCTATCTTACCTTATCTCTATTATCTCATCTATTTTATGCAATTTACTTTTCGCGCAACAATCATCAAAAATCGTCTCTTACATCATAGTCTGATCACTAATAAATACGAAGTGAACCATTCCATGTGGATATGATACTCTTTACTTAATATTATACTACTGGAATTTTGGTACGCTTGCCTAAATCCCATTAAGTATTTTTGGCACTGTTGCCGGGGGAACGGTGTATCAATTCGTATAGGCTTGGGAGGTCTAACTATCAAGTTGTATATACTTTATCTTAGGATTTTTAGATTTTTATTTTTTTTAGGAATTTTTAGAAATTTTTCTTTTTCTTTTTATTTTTTATTCTTTTTATAAAATTCTCTTCCACACTTACCCTTTTCTAGTTTTCTTGTTTATGCTTTTGAGAGGCCAGGTGTCCCCAAATCAGCTACAATTTGATCTAGAAATAGAAAGGACATCAAGGAAGAACAGAAGTAGAAACGGGAGAAGGAGAAGCAGGAGACTTGAGGAAGAACCCAAAAATATGGAAGAGGAACAACAAAATCCAAGGAGAAGACTCCTAGGAGATTATGTCATGCACCAAGGACCTCGCCATTATTCAAGCATTGTCCTACCTGTAACAGCGAAGTCCTTGGAGTTGAAAGCTGCCCACCTCAATCTTATTAATGCCCATCAATTCGCAGGATTGGATCATGAGGATCCACATACGTATCTTTCAAATTTTTACGAATTAATTGGCACTATGGGTTTTGAGGAATGTGATTTAGAGTCTGTATACTTACACTTGTTTCCTTTCTCATTGATAGGTAAAGCTAAGGAGTGGTTGAAGTCGCATCCAAACCAAAGTTTGAACAACTGGACAGTGGTTGAAGACAAATTCTTGAAGAGATTCTTTCCACCAAGCAGATACATACAAGCCAAATTAGACATATCCAAATTCAGGTAGGGAACAGATGAACCACTATGTGAAATCTGGGAGAGATACAAATCCTTGTTGCGCAAATGTCCTAACCATGGCTATGATGACATTGCTCAACTCAACATTTTCTGCAATGGACTCAAGCCAGATTCCAAATCTTTTATAGATGCTACAGCAGGACGAACTATCTTATCAGTGGATGCAGAGCGAGCGATCCCGATCATTGACAACTTTGCTCAGAATGATCAACAAGCTCAGTTTGGACGACAGCCAGTTCAAGCCCAGAAAAAGGAGTGTTGGAACTCAATAGTAATGATGCTCTTCTAGCAGAGAACAAGCTTATCAAAAGACAGCTAGAAGCACTCACCAAACAGTTAGAAGCACTCCCTCAACAGTTGAAAGTTGTCCAATCCCAACTCACTCAGTCTCAACCTTTGATATGTGACTTTTGCAGAGGCGACCATCCCAATGGTCATTGCTCTTACCAAGAAAATCAAGTTGAACAAGTCAACTTCATGAGTAACCAAGGGAGGAAAGGAAATTTCTCCAACAATAACAATCAGTACTCACAAGGATGGAGAAACAACCAAAACAACTCTGGATGGGGGCAGAATGGGGGGGAAAAGATAGACACCTTATCAGCAGCAACAACCAACTACGCATGATAGATTAAACAGGTTGGAAGAGAAGATCGATGCTTTCATACAAGGTTTTGATGGATTTAGGAAGAACACAGAAGCATCAATCAAGTCATTAGAAAGCCAAGTGGGCCAGTTAGCAATAGAGATGTCAGAACATAAGAATGGACACTTTACAGCAAACACTCAGACCAATCCAAAGGAGCACTGCAATTTGGTTGCTACTAATGGCAACCTTACAGAAGAAAGTTATATAGAAGAAAACATCACCTTTGAAGAGCAAGTGCCCACAGAAGAGATTGTCCAGAAGAGTGTTCAACAAGAGGAAAAGCCAGAGGTAGTGCAAATCTATTAGTAATCAACCAGCTACACATGCTTTATTGGATCTTGGGGTAAGCATCAATTTGATGCCGCTATCACATTTTAACAAGCTGGGAATTTTGAACGTCAAGCCTGCCAACGTGAAGTTACTACTTGCAAATAAGTCCACTCGAAGCCCATATGGGATAATTGAAGACCTACCAATCAAAGTGGATAAGTTTGTATATGCTGTTGATTTCTACATTGCAGAGATGGAAGAGGAGGATACAAATGTCCACTTAATTTTGGGAAGACCCTTCATGAAAGCTGCCAAGGCAATAGTGGATGTTGATCGGGGAAAATACCAATTAAGCTCTAAAGATGAGAGCATTGTGTTCCATATTGACAGAGGAATTCCCCAAGTACAGAAAACTCTAGAAAAATTACAAATAGATCCTACTGATGGGATCTATAAATTTAAATCTAGATCTCAGCTGCCAAAGGTAAGAAAGAAAGAAGCTCCTCCAGATAATGTGGAGCAAAGAAGAAAAAGGTTTCTAGATTTCTGAGGAAACCAAGAATAGGAATTAAGCAGCCAGAGTCAACCATGGAGTTCAGATTCAAGAAGAGGAAAAGATCAACATCAGACACAGAGGAAGACAGTGATGAAAGTGATAACAAAATAAAGAATTGGCATGGAGGATGGGAATTAAAAGGAAGAACTGGAACAGAGTCAACCATTATCCTCCAATTGAGGCCACCATGAGAGAACCAGGCGTCGAGCTATCAGACGTTAAACAAGTGCTTCCTGGGAGGCAACCCAGCATCTTTTGTTTTAATTTTTCTTTTTTGTGTTAGAGTCAATGCCTGTGTAGGATAAGAAATTAATAGGAATTGGATTTATTTTAATAAGAAAAGGATGAGAAACAGTTAAAGTTAGGAAGCAGCAGAAAACAGAAAATAGAATTTTAATTCTGTTTTCTGCGCTTCACTTGCGCTAAGCGCAGATGAAGCGCAAAATTATCAATTTTTTTCTCTGTTTTCTGCTCTTCACTTACGTTAAGCGTAAGTAAAGCGACGTGTCACGCTTCATATTCTATGAGGCACGCGCTCCACTTTCGCTAAGAGAAATGGAGCGCGCATTCCTGCTCCAGGATTTATTTGAATCCTGGAGCGAGGGAAGGTCATTCCAAACCTTCCCTCCACTCCTAACCTCCATTTTCTTTGAGAATTCATCCTTTCTCTTGACCTTTTTACTTCCAAATCCTCTTCCTCTCAATTTTTGAAGCTACACCAGGTATGTTTTTATAGTTTTATTTGTTTCGCACCGATTAAAATTTTCAGTTTTTCATTTATTTAAGCAAAACCTTAGGATAGAGAACTTAGGCTTGTAGGACCCTTTAGTTTAGGAAAATTTGTCAATAGAGTCTTAGTTTAGTATGCTTGCTACTGTGGTATGCTTTATGGTGTGTTTTAATATGTTTAGGTAGTAGTTATTGAAGTGCTCAATGAATTGCTGCAAGTTATTCTGTTTGGTGCATGTATTCTAAGTTTGTTTCATATTTTTGCATGACCATGCATGAATAATTGTGCCCTATTGCATGTTGCTGATAACATGATTTTTGAGCATGATTTTGTTACCATTTTAATGCCCCGTTTAGTAATTAATTAGGACTTGCTTTAATTGATCACTTTAGCATGCTTTTAATAAATTAATAAATTGGCATTGGGTAACTTTAAAATCAAGATTTAGCACAAGTGCTTGATTGGATGATTGCTTCGATTTTTGAATTAAATTGGCCACTTATTTCCTTAATTATGAGTAGTCTATTATTTACATAGAAATAATCTTGGTTTGATTTAGCTTTGTAGATGGCCCGCCTCAGCACCAAAGGCACCACCACCAGCACCACCACCAGCAGACGCCTATATCCCATTCTAGGCACAACACATTCTCACCCAGAATGCATCCATTTCCAGAGGTTTATCCCATATTCAGAATTTCCAGTACCGCTCCAGGCATGATCCAGATTTTGGCATGACTCCGGAGGAGTTCCATGCATATATGTAGTGGCCTGGGGACAGGCCTGTTTTTCCGGGAGAGGGAGGAGCAGCTGGAGATGGAGCAGCTGATGGAGATGGAGCAAACTAATATTTTTTTGATTTGGTTCTCTTCTTTTCTTTTTCTTTTATTTTTTCTTTTTATTTGATCATTCTGGATATGTATATATATACCCCACTGATACATTATACTGTTATGCAGTGCATTTCCAGCAATTTATTTTGATTTTTAGGATTTCTTTTAAATTTTAGGATTTTAGGAATTAGGGATTAAAGGGTAATTTTTTTCAAAATTCTCTGAAATTAGGCAGTTTAACAAACAGATTAGGAAAGAAGAAAGGGTTTTGTGATTAATTCCATAATCAGTTAGGATTAGGATATTTCTCAGGAAGACCTATCAGGATAGTTAATTAAAACCAGTAAGTGCTTTATCAAGGAATTTAGCCAAAAGCCGATGAGTTGTGAGTCCAAACACTTGAATTGAGAGGTTTAACCGCTGCTTGTCAACTGTTAATGATTGAGTTTCTGGATTTTATTCTACATGTGGAAAATATGGAAGTGAAAAAGGCAAATTTTGTTGATTAAATTATTTGCTCAGTGCCAAAGCCAACCCTTGATAAAATTTTTCCAATTTTTTTTGGTAACCCATTTGAGCTTTAATGTTTCTTCTTATGCACCCCAGCCAAAATGAATGATTATATCATGTCCCTTACACACTGGGGATAGAGAGCAAGGTGCAACTTGATATAATGGGAAGAAAAGGTTGGTGATTTGAAAGTCAAGAAATACAAAGAGCAGGCACAAGAAAGCAAAAGAAGATCACTCCTTCAAAAATCAAAAGAAAAGGTGAATCAATTGAATAAGTTGGGGGAGTGCATCTTCAAACAAAGAAAGAGGCCAGCTAAAATAAGACAAATAAAGAATGAGATGGAGAATGAGGAGAAGTTCCAAGTTCAAGAAAATCAAAAGATGCTCTCTATTCTAAGTGTTCTTTGCTTATCCAGAAAAACCATGATTTCTTGATAACCCAGCCTCATTACAACCAAGAAAAGACCTTTTGATCCATATTAACCATGTGCATAATTAGAAACTAGAAACGACTATCAATTTTAGTTGTTCAATTATGGTGGAAAAATTGAGGGAAACACTTACCCGTGAGCATGAGAGAATTCCCTGGTTTATCATTTATTGCTTTAATTGCTATTTCTGAGAAAGTTTAATTAATATGTTGTATCTTGTTCTGATTGAGTGTTGGAACATCTCTTAATTTTGATTTTTTCTGATATTTGGAAAGTGACTTCTGCCTAATAAAGAGACGATGAAAATTTTTCCTTATTTCTAAGAAAATTTACAGGGGATTGAATTGAATTTTTTATTGCAGAAAGGTCTCTTGCTTGAGGACAAGCAAGGAGTTAAGTTGGGGGGTATTTGATAAGTGTCAATTATATGATTTATTCTTGTATTTTTACTGCACTTATCAAGGGTAAAATAGTAATTTATGCCCCAAAATAATCCCTTTTTATTAATAATTGTAATAATTGTGTTTATTTAATTTGAATTTGAATTTGATGCTATTTTAATAGAAAATATGTTGATTTTTGCAGATTTATGAGGGAGATTTAAATAAGAAGAGAAGATAGCATTATTTGAGGATAGGATCTGCAGATTTGAAGTTTAAATGAGTGCAAATAAAGATAAGATCAGCAGCCATTTAAACAAGGATTCCGCGGATAACTTCCCCAATTTAAATTCATAGACAAGATAAACACAGAATCAAGCCAAAAGAGGGAAACAAGGAAAGCCAAGCAAACAAGCATAAGATCAGGAAGAGATCAAGCTGTTAAAAGAGGAAACAGAGAAAGCTGAAAACGTGTTCCACGCTCCACTTGCGCTAAGCGCAGGATGGAGCGCAACATTCTGGAAGTCACGCTTCACTTACACTTCAAAACAGATTCCCTCCAGATTTCAGATAACCTTCCTTGGTCTATAAATAGGACCTTTTGTAAAGATCAAAGGGAGTTAGCAGAGTTAGGGTTTAGGGTTCAAAGCTCCAGAGGAGACCCCGAAGGGCAGCCGAGGATAGAGGAGCTTTTGGAGAGACGGCAGAGTAGAGCTAGGATTGAAGAAAAGTGTGACGGATTCTTCATTGGTCTGTATGGATACCATGCGTAGCTAAACTCTCCAATAGGGTTGGATGTAGTTGATTCAATCACTAAGTGTATCTGAATTCTCTTTATTATTTATGAATCCCAATTCTATGATATCGGTACTTTTATACTTTACTTAATGCGTAACTTCCGCCTGTGTACCGGAGTTATAGGTTGTTTTTGTAAAATGCATTGGAAAATGGTTTTGTAAATTCAACAGCGAGTTTTTGGGGAGCCTAGGAATAGGAAACTTGAATTCTGATTGGTAAAAGTACTCATAGTAGTCGCTATAGGAATATAGGGCGAATTGATAGTGTTAACGAACGGAAAAGTAGAGCAATCAAGCCGGGGTAATTTGTCGCCTAGGAGAACCCGCATGGATTATCTTCGAGTGTTTTGCTGCTGGTGACTCGGGGTAAAACAATATAGTTTGGTTAGGGTATTATAGAAATATATTCATAAATAATATTGGGATTCACATGCATAAGGGGTGCGATGATACGAAATTCAATTCTGATCCAAGTAACGCTATCTTACCTTATCTCTATTATCTCATTTATTTTATGTAATTTACTTTTCGCGCAACAATCATAAAAAATCGTCTCATGATAGTTTGATCACTAATAAATACGAAGTGAATCGTTCCCTGTGGATACGATACTCTTTACTTACTATTATACTGCTGGAATTTTGGTACGCTTGCGTAAATCGCATAAGATATATAGAGGCCAACTGCATCCCAGATGAGGATGAAGATGAGGAGGAGGAGCAGCAGCAGCATCAGGCACCACCACCACCACCAGCAGCAGCAGACACTTCTATTCCTTTTCGGGCTCAGCACATGATGGCCCAGATGTCCAGTCTCCACCGATCAGCTGTGCACCTTTAGGAGTACCACTACTTGACACGCCCGGACCCTTACCCAAGCATGCACCCAGAGCAGTTCAGAGATTTCTTACAGTGGCCTGGGGACAGGCCTATTCCACCTGGAGAGGGAGGAGCAGCTGCGGGTGGAGCTAATACTGAGATGGAAGACGAGGACTAAGGATTTTACTTGGTGTTTTTCTTTTCTTTTTCTTTTCTTTTCTTTCATTTTCTTTTATTTTTCTTTTATTACCTACTGGATCTGTACTGTATATATAACTCTACTGACACATCATTTCTTATGCAGTGCATTTTCAGGATCATTTTTTTTTAGGATTTTAGGAATTAGGGATTTAAGGAATTAATTTTAAAATCTCAAAGCTAGGCAGTCTAACTAACCAAATTAGGAAAGAAATAGGAATTTTGTGATTAAATCCATAATCAGTTAGGATTAGGGTATTGTGCAGAAAAATATATCAGGGTAGTTAATTAATTTCAGTAAGTGTTTTATCAAGGAATTTAGGCAAAAGTCCGTGAGTTGTGAGACCAAACACTTAAATTGAGAGTTTTCACCGCTACTTGTCAACTGTTATTGCTTGAGTTTTTGGATTTTATTCTGCATGTGGAAAATATGGAAGTGATAAAGGCAAATTTGTTGATTATGATTTATTTGCTCAGTGCCAAAAAGTCAACCTTTGAAAATTTATTCCAATTTTTGGTAACCCATTTGAGCTTCAATGTTTCTTCTTATGCACCCCAGCCAAAATTAATGTCTATATCCTTTCCCTTACACACTTGGGATAGAGAGCAAAGGTGCAATTTCATAAAATGGGAAGAATTGGTTGGTTACTTGAAAGTGAAGAAATACAAAGAGCAGGCACAAAAAAGCAAAAAGAGGATCACTCCCTCAAAATTCAAAAAGAAAAAGAGAAAAAATGAATAAGTTGGGGGGGTGAATCATCAAACAAGGAAAGAGGCCAGTTGAATGATACAAATCAAGAATGAAATGTAAGAATGGAGAGAAATTTCAAGTCCAAGAAAAAATTTAAAGATGCTCTCTATTCCAATGTTCTTTTTGCATATCCAGAAAAACCATGATTTCTTGATAGCCCAGCCTCATTACAACCAAGAAAAGACCTTTCGATCCATAATCTTCCATGTGCATGTCTAGAAACCAGAAACGGCTATCAATTTTAGTTGTTCAACTGCTGTGAAAAATTGAGGGAAACACTTACCCGTGAGAATGGGAGAATTCCTTGATTTATCACTTATTGTTTTGGTTGCTATTTTTGAAAAAGTTAGAATGTATTTTTACCCTGTCCTGATTGTGTATTGGTAATATACCTTGATTCTGACTTTTAATCTGATATTTGGAAAGTGACAGTTGCCTAGCAAGATGTGATGAAATTATTTCCTTATTCTTGAGAATCTTAACATGGGGATTGAATCCATTTTGATTGCAAAAGGTTTTCTTGCTTGAGGACAAGAAAGAAGCTAAGTTTGAGGGAATTTGATACGTGAAAAATATATGATAATTAACTATATAATTTCTGCACTTATCAAGGATAAAATAGTAAATTTATGCCCCAAATTACGTCTTTTTAGTAATAAATGCATGTTTTGTAATTAATTGATTTGAATTTGATTATGATGCTATTTTGATAGAAAATCTGTTGATTTTGCAGATAAAATGGAAGGATTTAAATGAAGAAACAAGATAGCATTTATTTGAAGAGAGAATCTGCAAGATAAGGATTTAAATGGCAGCTGATTAGGATAAGATCAGAAATTAATTGGATAAGGATTCTGCAGATTCAATTCTAAATTCAAATTGAAGATCAAATCAGCACAAGATCAAGCTAGAAAGAGGGAAATAAGGAAAGTAGATCAAACAAGGATAAGATCAGGAAGAGATCAAGCTGAAAAAGAGGAAATCAAGGAAAGTTGAAACGTAACTCATGCTCCACCTGCGTTGAGCGTAGGTGGAGCGCAGCATTAAAAGTTGCTCTCTGGATCCTGCGCTTCAAATGCGCTGAGCGCGGGATGAAGCGCAGGAATACGGATCAGGTTTTCAAAGAATTTCAAATCACATTCCTTCCAGATTTCAGATAGCTTTCCAACTTCTATAAATAGGACCTTTTGCAAAGATCAAAGGAGCTTTTAGAGAGACGACAGAGCAGAAGCTAGGGCTGAAGAAAAGTGTGACAGTTTCTTCGTTGGTGTGTAATGGCTACCATGCGTAGCTAAGCTCTCCAATAGGATTGGATGTAGTTGATTTAATCCCCGATTGTATGTGAATTCTCTTTATTATTTATGAATCCCTATTTTTATGATATCGTTATTTTTATACTTTGCTAAATGCATAACTTCCGCCTGTGTGCCATGTTGAGTCTAAGAATTAATTTAAGCATTTAAATTACATTCAAGACTTATTATCCTTGGTTTTAATAATTAACAAATAAGATCATATATAAACAGGTTCTACTGAGAAAGGTATTTGTTTTGTAGATTGTGTTTCAGCTTGAAGTATTCATCTAAAGAATCAGAAGAAAAAGAACAAATGCAGAATCAGAAGAAGAAGAAGAAGAACAAATGCAGAATCAGAAGAAGAAGAACAAATTCAGAATCAGAAAAGAAGAACAAATGCAGAATCAGAAGAAGAAGAACAAATACAGAATCAGAAGAAGAAGAAGAACAAATGCTGAATCTGAAGAGAAGTGAAGACTTGTCCATCTAAAGCAGATTAATCATCTGAAGACTTGAAGACAAACTGAAGATTTGACTTTGTCTGAAGAGTGACTATCATCTGAAGACTTGAAGACAAACTGAAGATTTGACTCCGTCTGAAGAGTGACTATCATCTGAAGACTTGAAGACAAACTGAAGATTTAACTTCGTCTGAAGAGTGACTATCATCTGAAGATTTGAAGCTGATCTGAAGAATTCTGTACATCTGAAGGATGAACGTGTCTGAATCAAGGAATGATCTCTTGAAGACATTGCCAAGTGTAAAGAACACACTACCCAATGGACCACACATAATTCAACACAAGAGTTAGACATGCTTTTCTGCCTCGATCAAAAGTCTTGCACAAATAAGGAAACTCTGCAACTACTGCTGCACCTGCAACGAAAAGCATTGCGTGCGCAGACCTACTGCACCTACTGCTGCCCAGAACGAATCAGAAGTCTGAACAAGAAAATGATGAGAAAGATGTTTGAACCAAATTTATTAACTTTAACATTTTTATCCATCTGAATTACAGAAGAATAAGAAGAGACAGAGAAGAACAGAGCTGAAATCATCTAAAGAAAAGAAGATGTAACTTTTGCAAAAAGGAACTTGCTGAAAGTGGCCTTAGTATGAAGAATCAAGAAGTGCATGAAACAATCATCTGAGATAAGCACATGGCGAAGCTGATGAAATCAAGATGAGATAATGCAACCATCTGAAAGCTCACGAATCATCTGAAAGTATGTGAAGATTAAAGAATTCAATCTTCTGAACACACATACTCTCTGAACATGTTGATGAGATATTTCAATTTGTCTGAGGACATGAAGACTCTCAATTCTGACTACATGAACAAAGCTCAAATACGAGAAGTCTCAACAAAGGCAAAGACCACTTGTTCAACGGTAGAATATTGTCTAAATATTTGAAGGAAATCTGGTCAAGAGAGAAAAAGGAGAAAACAACAAAATGTCAGAAGCTAAGCAGAAATGAAGTTATCACAATTTGGGTTGAAGGACAAATCCAACGGATATCTCCTCACATTCACATAAAGGAAAGGGTGACAGAAAAGAAGAAGCAGAGAGAAAGAAGAGAAACATCTACCTGTTTAAAGAAAATCTCTCAAGGGTAAAGAACTCATCAATAGTGTGTCAGAGCTAAGCTATCTGCACACCTATTCTGCTTAAAAAGAAGCAACCGTTTAAGAAGTTATTTCACAACGGCTACTTGAGCCAAATCACTTCTTCTCAACGATAACCAAGAAATCTTTAAACGGCTATATCCTATCTGAACATATAAATAGCCTCAAGAAAGACTTTGAAGGTGGCGACATTACAAAGCCCATGAGAAAATTGTCGGCCAAAAATTCTCAGTAATACATCCATAAGGTGTCGACCAAAATGGGTGCATTGAAGCCCAAGAGAGAACTGGCTGAAGCTTAATTCAATACTTAGCCAATTACTTGAGGATGTTATACCTCACTTAGAAGACGAGATTGTACCCAAATTCATACACTTGTATCTCAGTCTTACCCTTGTACTTTGATTTCAATTCATGTATCCTGAGTTAGACTAAGTAATCCCTTTGTACAAGAAGAATCTGAGTTTATGTTTCTTAGAAACTTAAACTTAGTTTATGTTGTAAACACTTTATGTGTCTGAGAGCCCAGAGAGGCTTGGTGGAAGAAAGAATACTTGGTGTTGAGCCTGGAGAGGCTTGTCTATAAAATAATACTGCATGAGTTTCCTGGAGAGGCAGTTGAAAACAAAGGAATACTTGTGTTTACGCCTGAAGAGACTGTGGCAAAAGAATACTTGTATCTGAGTTCAGATAGTGGAAAATCTAGTGGTGGTTTGCCTTGGGACTGGATGTAGCTCACTGGGTTGGTGGGTGAACCAGGATAAATTCTTGGCTAAGTCTTCTTTCCCTTAAACTCATTTATTTTCAGCTTTATATTTTCTAAGGGGATTGAAAAGTAATTTTTCATATCAAACTCTAATTCAACAATTTCAATAAAACAGTTTTCAAAGATAAACTAACTTTAAATTTATCTCATATCATTTGAAGTATTGCAGAAAATATACTTTGAAGAACCTCTGAAATAATCCTCTAAAGTGAGTCTAAAAAGAACTCAGTTCAGAAGTTAGAAACAGACTTCAGACGATCACCAATCATCTGAAGTAGTTCAGAAAAGTTCTGAAGAGATTCTCTGTAATAATCTTCAGAAGGTACTGTGAGATGTTTCTAAATAACTCTGTTTAAAACATGAAACTAAGTTAATTGAATGTTTACTTAAAAACTTCTTAAGTATTGTTAGAAAGTTTGTTAAATTTATCTTTCTTATCTTCCGTACATTTTTATTAACTCTGATTTTAAGCTTTTATTAATAACATGTTTTAATGCATGTATTATTTATTTCAAGATTTCCAAAATTATTTAAAAAGTTTGAAACACTATTCAACCCCCTTCTAGTGTTTCCTGTGGTTCTAACATGCCGGAGTTATAGGTTAGTTTTATAGGGCGCATTTGAGAGGTGGTTCTATAGAATTAATAGCGAGTTTGGAGGAGCCTAGAGATAGGAAACTTAAATTCTGATTGGTAAAAGTACTCAAAGTAGTCACTATGGGATCGAGCTATAGGTTGAACTGATAGTTTTAACAAACGGAAAATCAGATCATTAAAGTCGGGGTAATTTGTCGCTTGGAAGAACCCGCATGAATTATTTCTGAGTATTTTATCACTGTTAGCCCAGGGTAAAATAATATAGTTTGGCTAGGGTATTATAATTATATATTCATAAATAATATTGGGGTTCACATATGAAAGGGGTGCAATGATACGAAGTTCAATCCTAGTCCAAGTAATTATGTATATCTCATTATTAGTTCAATTTTATTTACTTACACAATTCTCTACAACCAACAATTTATACGCTCTTACTTGATAGTTGTGACCACTAACCTTTATAAATTGAACCGTTCCCTGTGGATACGATACTCTTACTTACTATTATACTACTGTGATTTTGGTACGCTTTCCATATTCTCAACACAATTGTTGTGAAGTAGGTTGGAGGCCTCTGGTCGTACAGTTTCTCTACTGGAAGCTTAAAGTGCAGCATGATCTTCATGATGAATGTGTTGTGAGGGAGGTTTGCAGCAGAATCCCTCGACCACCTTATCATGTGATATAAAATCACCCATGGAAGGTTGATTTTCTTCTTCAGCATCAAATGAATCAAGCAGAACCGCTCCAGTTCTAAATATGATTTTTACCACCTCCTTTGGGAAGAATGCAGCATCCCAAAATAGCAAAGAGGATCCTGGGTGTAGGAAGCAACCTAGTTCCCTTGAGGTTTGCTAGAGCTTCTGATCCACACAATAGTTTGTTGTACATTTTGGTACCACCGTTTCTTGCTTCCCACTCAGGGACGAACAAAGTTCCTTCAGCTTTGACATTTGTAACTATCTCCAACACTGAAGTATCAACAAATATCTCTGTTCCTAGTACAGAAGCCTTCAGTGAGATCTTTCTATTACCTTCTACTTCCTTGGCAGTCTTCCAGAACTCAGACACTAGCTTTGTGCCATGAGCAGAAGATGTTGTCGAAAAATGGAGTCCACCTAGCAGCATTGAAGTGATCTCTTAGATCATCACCACTTTCAACAAGGTCATCAAGCTTTACGCATCTAGTTGGGAAAATCTTCCCACCAGCCTTAGCAGCAGCAACGCTTTTCTTGGGAGCCATTGAAGTTGTAGAGAAAACTTCGAAGAAAGTAGGGTTTGAGAGAAGTTGAAGAGGTTGAGTGCACAGAGGGTTTCTGATCAAAGAGAGAAGGAATGCAATGAAAGTGTAACCTGAGAAGCTTCTCACGCGCTCTATAAATAGACTTCAGACATAGCATTAATGATGGCAGTTATAGGCTGTGCAGACATAGGGAGTCGTGCGACGTGCAGACTTCAGAGGATAGGTGAAGTGCCAACCGTCTTAGGGAGCCACGTCATCAAGTGATAATTTCAGAAAGTATGTGTTCAGCAAGTTCAGTTATTTCAGCAAGTATGAATTTCAACAGACACATATATTACAGAAAGTTCATGCGTTTCAGAAAGTCATGCACACAATATTTTTCAAGGAATTTTCAAACAAATCATACAATCTCAGATATTATGATTGCAGTAATAAACAATGTTACCAACATAAATACTTAGAGATTTGAGAGGATGATCTGTATTTGCTGAGACTCAACATTGCTTTCTGAGATGAATTGTAAATAGATGATTTCAACAGCTTTTGTTGAAGGCTCTTGGTACATAAACCTTCTTTTCATCAAGAGTTCCTTTCATCCATGCTTCAGTAGTGATCCTGGGAGTTTTCTTTGATTTGTTCAGGACATCTGCAAGAGAAACAGGCTTTTGGTACCCATATTTTCTTGGGTCCACCTGGGTCAGTTTCCGGTAAGGGTTTCTCTTTCTGTTTACACTCAGACTTAAAGAGTCTATGTTTATCACAGTGAGGACACCCACCAACCTATTTCTTAGCCTTTTTAGATAACTTGGAATATGATGATTTGGATGGTGGTTTTCCAGAGAAACCTATAAGCCTCTTTTATCTTTTAACTTTTTCTGAGTTTCCAATAATCTGTTAAGATTATTAGTTCCTTCGGTAAAGTTGGCTAGGTCTTTAGTAAGTTCCTTAATCTGTTCTTGAAGTTTATGTTTTTCTTCTAGTAGATTTTTGGAATTACTATTCTCTTGTTCCTGAAACTCTTCTTTAAGTATAAGATTCTCCTTTTTAAGATTCTTGTTTTTATTGCATATAACAGTATATGCATTTGAGAGTTTCTTATACTTTCTGAAAAGTTATTTGGAACTATCTACCAGATCATCATATTCATCTAAAAGAGTTAAGGATGTTACCTTGGATTCAAGATCTTCTGAAGATGTTTAATTTGCCATTAAGCACAGATTCTCTTCATCAGATGAATCTTCTTCTGTTTCTGAAGTAGAATCTTTTGAGATAGATTTATTATCTTCAGTTTCTTCAGGGATTGATGAAGCAAGCATGTCCCATATTTCCTTTGCAGAGATGCATCCTTGAACTTTTTCATATTCAGCTTTGTTCAGAGACTATACCAGATAGAGTTTGGCTTGAGCATTTAGTTGAAATTTTAATTTTTGCTCACTTGACCATTCAGCTCTTGGGATAAGCTCTCCATCTCTCATGGGAATATAGTCTCCGTCAACACTAATATCCCAGAGATCCAGATTGTTGGTTTCTATAAACAGCTTCATGTGCTCTCTCCAGTAGAAATATTCATTCTTGTTGAATGCAGGAGGTCTGGTGACATATGCTCCTTCAGAGATATAGAGACCATAGCTTGTTGAGGTTTCCATCAAGGATCTTCTTCCTCAGCATTTGTTAGATGCTCAACCCGAGGTTGAGCTCTGATACCAACTGTAGAAACCACAGGAAACACTAGGGGTTGAATAGTGTTTTATACGTTCAAACAAATTTTATGAAAACCTTTTACAAGCAGAACTTTTCACAAAGTATTTTTAGCAACTTACTGAAACTGGGTGTTAAGATACTTGCTGAAGTGGCTTCAGCAGGTCCAGAAAATAGTTTTAGAAACTTGTTTTTAAAGAGTGTTTGAATTTGTTTTCAGTTCAAATTTATAAAACAGATTACTCAGAACCCTTCAATTAGTTTAAATAACATATATAAAGAGATAAGGGTAGAGAAGACTTAGCCAAGAGATTTATCCTGGTTCACTCACATCCATCGTGAGCTACGTCCAGTCCCAATGCCAAACCAGCAAAGGATTTTCCACTAACTGATCAGTTACAAGTATTCTTTTTCAGTCAAGCCTCTTCAGGTTCTTACAACAAGTATTCTTTTTCAGATAAGCCTCTCCAGGCTCAAACCAAGTATTGTTTTACAGACAAGCCTCTCCAGGCTCAAAGACAAGTATTCTTTCTTCCACTAAGCCTCTCCAGGCTCTCAGACACTTGAAAGTGTTTACAGAAAAGTTTTGTTTAAGTTGTTGAACTTAGACAAGTTCCACACATAAACTATTAGAAGATTGTACAAGCTAACTGAGTAAGACTCAGGATATATGAAATTTTAGTACAATGAACAGAGAGTAAGCAACACAAAGTTTGACAGCGTCTTGGCTTGATAAAAGTTCTCCTCTCTCTATGTGTAGTTCTTCATGAAGCTTTATATAGGAGTTCAGCTTGAGTCCGTTGAAGATGCTAAAAACACCGTTGTGAAATAGCATTAAATGTTGTTAAGACCGTTATGAGACAATCTTCTGAAAGCTTCTAACTTGAGCAGTGTAGGTTGTGCAGATAAGTTTCAGTTCTAACACACACCAGGTACAACAGTTTCCTTTTCTGGTACGAGGATTCAAAATATGCACAGAAAGGACTCTGTAATTCTTTCCTTAATGAGATATTGCAGAAGACGTTTAGAGTGCTTTATCATTCTTAACAGCTATCCAGATAGGGCTCCACTCTATTCGAGCTCTTTGACTTACAAAAGCAGTCTTCAACAAATCTTCATGTTTCAAATATTACTTTTCTTCAAAGGTTTAGTAGACTTCAGCAGGTTCTAACTCTTCAGAGGGTTCTCCTTTCAGCAGGTAGTACTACATCAGAGAGTTGTTTTGCTTCGGAGAGTTACTCTTTAGAGAGTTGCTGAAACATAGAAAATACCCTTAAGAGAATATGTACTATTTATCAAACTTCTTTAGTCAAATTTGTTACTCATTAAAACTCAGGATATAGAGACTTAAAACATTATTATTCACTTAATAATATTTTGAGACTCAATAAGTTGATCTGTCAAACATCAATCTGCACTACTTACTTATCACACGGTGCTCACTGAAAGGTAAGTTTACCATTTTGAGCCTGGGTAGGAGTTTACAATATGCAAGAACTTTCAAGCCTCGTTCCGACATATGGCATAATCTGCGATGCCATATCATTGTCGTTTCTTTTTGGCTAAGTTTTGCGACTGATGCATCTCCTTCTTGAATTGTATCTCCCAAAAGCATGTAGAGATTAGTTTGGGTCTTCTCTGCCTTCATCACTACAAGAGTGCCTCTTACCACTTTTAAGATTCCACCTTCAACGTGGATCTTGCAACTGAGGTCATCTAGCTCGCTACTCAATGGACAATAGATTCCTCCTCAAGTCCTTCACATGTTGTACCTTTTGAATTGTGCGAACAGTACCATCATACATTTTCAATTTGACGGTATCAACTCCAACAATTTCCAAGGCATGATCATTTCCTATGAACATAGTTCCTTATGAGATAGGTTCGTAAGTACTAAACCAATCTCGGTGTGAAGTCATGTGCCATGATGCACCTAAACCCATGATCCAAACGTCTATCATCTATGAGTTTCCTTCTATCATTAGGACCAATTGCTGCTTCGCTATATAGAATTTCTCCATTTTCAGAGGTACTAGCAACACATCCTTGAGAATTTGTCGCTTCAGGAGTTGTATTCTTCTTGTTTTGCCAACAATCTTTCTTCACATGGCCCCTCATGCCACAATGATATCATTTGAGGTTCTTCCTTCTTCGATACGTTGACCTACCATTATTTCGAATCCCACTAGAGCCATGTTCCATTGATCTACCTCTTGTCACCATTAAAGCCTCCACATGTTTAGAGCTTTTTGATTTATCTTCCTTATTCTTTCGCCTGGATTCTTTTTTTCAAGAATTGCTCCGGAAACATCATCAAAGTGTAAGGAGTCAACAACATTATTATTTGTTATGTTGTTGACAAGTTGATATTACGAATCCGGTAAACTCTAAAGTAGAAGCTCTGCTCGTTCATTTTCCATTATTGTGAAATTTACAGTTGTTAGTTGAGCAGATAACGTATTCAGATTATTGATATGATTCGTCATTGATGTGGACTCATTCATCCGAAGAGTATAGAGTCTCCTCTTTAATAATGTTTTATTGTGAAGTGACTTGACCTCATACAACTTGAGGAGTGCATCCTAGATCTCCTTTGCAGTTTTCTTTTTTTGCAATTCTTGACAAAACAAAATCAACCATTGCTAGAAATTGGCAACAATTGTCATCCATCTTTTGCCACTTTTCATCAGATATGCCTGCAGGTCTACTTTGAATTGCTGCTAGGAAATTATCTTTCCTCAAAATAACCTTTATCTTCAATTTCCATAGGGAGTAAATAATCTCATTGTACTTCTCAATATCATATTTTTCTGTCATGGTTTTAGCACCAAATTATTTTTTAACTGAACCAGATTACGAAATTTCACCGTGAATAGTACCGTATACGTGAACAATATTGTACATATTTCGTAAACTAGTATACGTTAACAATCACTATAAAAGTATACAACCACATGTGTGAATAGTAACCGTGAAAAACACTGCAGTGAAAGTATTGATCCGCAACCGGTGGCTTTGATACCACTGTTGGGTAGCAAAGTAATAAAATAACATTTCACATATAAAATAAATATGAGAAAAGTTGGAACTGTCACACAATATTTTACGTGGAAAACCCTCAACTGATAAGGGAAAAACCACGGGCAAGGCTAGAAAAACTTTCATTAAGTGGAAGATGGTTACAACCCCTCTCTCTAAATATAAGGAAAAAACACTTACACTCTCTCTTACAATAGGAGAAACAACTCTCTAGCTATAAAAATAGGAGAAACTCACACTAAACACTTTAAGAATATTATACTTGTATTTATAGTGAAGTGTAATGCTTAGGATGGTTAGAAATGAAGAAATGAGTCAGTATTTATAGTAATAGCATTTTCGATAACTTTCACCCCATTATCCCTCATCCTTGCATCTTATTGGTTGAGCATATTTCCTTTCACCCACTGCAGCAAGAGCCATACATCAACTTGTTAAAAATATTGGAACTTTGGTCCACATAATGGGCTTTACTGATTCTGATGGGAAAATCTACACTTTTATTTTATCGTATTTGATAGGACCGTCAAGAGATTTGTATAGAAAATATACAATATTTTTGTAGTGAATGTTCATATGAAAAATAATTTATAACTTTTTATGAGTTTAAGGCTTTCAATGACATGTCACCACATCATTTAATGAGTATGACATATCATACATTATGAGTTTAATTACTATACACAGTGTAAAAAATGTTTTACATTGTAATCCAATGATGTGTTGTTACATCAATTAATAAGTATGACACCTCATGTGTTATTAAACTCAATAAATGATGTGGTAGGACATCATTGGATAACAATGTAAAACTTTTTATACTGTCAGTTTATACTTATTAAATCCTTCCCATATTATTATATCATTTTTATAATTTTAAGCAACCCAACTCACTTTTTCCTCCAACTCGGCAACTCTACAAAGTTTCTCAAATGGACCTCACAATCTACCTCACTTTATATTAATTTATTATTCGTTACAAATTTAAATTAATATATTTGTATGTCAAATTTTCAACATTAAGCAAATATATACTTACTTTTAATTAAATAATATTTGCATTTCAAAATTTAAAAGGCAAAGACATTAATTCTTGAAAAATTTTAAAAATATATCAAAATTTTACATTAAATAATTATTAAAAGTTCAAGAAAATACAAAAAGACAATATTTTATCAAATCATCGGTCAAATTTGGTTGTTTTCGCGTCCAAAACATTCCCAAATATGCTTCACTAAATTTGCTTGAAGATGACGATGTGCTTCCTTTTGACGAATATGCACTCTCCTTTATAAGTAGGTTCTAAAATCAGGATGATGACTATTAAATACTTCAGGTGTTGGGACGTCAATGTCTGGATGATTGTATAAAAAATCAATGTTGCCACCATATGTGTCTTGCTTATCTTCGACAATTATGTTATGCAATATTATGCATGCATATATTATATGCTTCAGTGTATCCATGCTCCAAGATCATGTTGGGCCATGTATAATTATTAATCGTGATTGGAGCACTCTGAAGGCTCGTTCCACATCTTTTCTTGCCGATTCTTGATGTTGGGCGAACAATTTTCTTTTCTCTCATTGTGGCATTGAGATGGTTTTGACGAATGTAGCCCATTATGGGTAAATGTCATATGCTAAATAGATTCAAATTTTCTTGTTGACTATATAGCCGTTTTAATTTATTCAATTCCAAATATAACTATTTTTTACCGTTGATTTAGTTGATTCATTTCCAAATATTATTATCATTGCAAGCACGTACAAGCACAACAATTGTATCGTTCTTCTCTCTTTTGATTAATTTCTAAGGTAGTGTCTTCGATGGGTTACCAAAATTATGCACCACTGGTGGTTCACTTTGTTAGCACCATTATATTTAATATTTAAATAATGGATGATTCATATGAGTTACCGTCCACCTGCTAAGGAAAAGTAAAATGAGATGGTTCAAAGTGTATGTATTTGCTGGTCCATCTTGTTTTTGAGTTCATGTGCAGAGCTTCTGGAAGTTCGTTACAGAGCTACGATAGCTACCACAGGGACTTGCATTGATGGAGTTCACATTGACCTCACCCAGGAAGAAAGATCAAGTTACAGAACCATGGCCACTGTGTCTTCATTACTATAACTTGTCAAAAATCTTTCTATGTGTGCATTCAAAACAACCAAAACATGCTACAACATTAAACCCACCAACTAAATTTTCATGGTTTTTTATAATACTTGTGCCGAGATCTTTAAACTGCAGCCCCAATGCTACACCTCCCTAACAAAATCAAGCGCCCTCCAAAAGGGGAACAACCCAAATGAATATGCGAACACAACCACACGTGACACGCCAACTTCATCAACCACACCAAAGATATCAGATGTATGAATGAGATCGACTACTAACGATACAATTTCCGTCGCCAGAGATTGAAGCTTTGATGTCACTTGTGCTTTGATGGAGCGTCTCCTTCCACTCAGTTCCAGATCGACAAACGCATTCCCCTTTTCTTCCACTACTAGATCAGGGTTGAAAATGACTTGCAGCACAAAATGCACCACTAGATTCAATGTGGAACTCATTCAACAGAAGCACTAATTTTTCCAGCCATTAGGGTTACATAAGCACAAGATGATTTTGAGCTCTCTATTTGGTTAGGGATGTGGTTAGGGTGAGCTATATGCAATTTCATAAAGTTTGACCCACCATTATTATATTATTTTTTCTTAACATTAACCGGCTATTCCGATGTTAAAATTGTGTACCATGCGTGAAACACAATTTAGATAACTCACTGTAGCATCCACCATTTCCAAATATTCATTTCCCAATATTTGATAGATTAAAAAAATAAAAAAATAGTAATTGAACCCCACTAAAGGCATTTACATTCAATAGCTGCAATAATATACCAGATTAGAGGTGGCAAAACGGGCTATCATGCCCGGCCCGCATCGGGTGCTGGCTTGTGCGGGCCGAGCTAAAATACCCGGCAAAAATTCGGTCCTGTAAAATTAGTGCCCGAGCCCGACCCTATGCGGGTAGCGGGCTTGTGCGGGCCGACCCGGTTAAAAAAACTAATTTATTAAAAAATGTTGCTCATTAAAAATCGTAAACAATTATACTTTTACAAAACTAAAAAAATTACAATATAGTTATAAAAATCATTTTAAAATATAATCTACCCTAATAAAACACATTCAAGTTGTGTTTTCCAAGTTATCAACCTCCATAATAATAAAACTTATAAAAAAACCTACACGATATCAACAAAACCATGTCGCATTATCAAACTAACACAAAATTGCTATGTTCATCACTCATCACTCCCATTTCAGCAGCAAACATTTCCACGTTTTACTTGAATGGTTCAGAACATGATCCAACATTAAAATTGCTTTAAGGACGCAACAAAATTTTCCATAAAAAAAAACTTGGCCTAACACCAACAACATTTATTCCAATAAAAATTACGCATTTCTATGCTCCATTTGCTATAATTTCCTCGACACACAAGAATGAAATCAATTGCAAGAGTAAATATCATAAAGTATTTTTAATCCACATGCAATCAACAATTTTTGTTTTCCATTTCTCAGAAACATAGAAAGGAAGAATTTATGGATAAGCGACGAAGGAGTTGTTGGAAGATTCCCATCGGAAGGGAAGTGAAGCATTGACAGAAGCAAAGCACTCTGCTTGAGTGGCGGCGCGTCGCTCCTGGATCTGTGCATGAGGGCGGCACTGGAATGGATCTTGAGGTAGGGGCGAGAGGAGCAGCCGCGCAGGGGGGTTGCCGTGCAGGGCCAGCCGCGCAGGGAGGAGCAGTCACGCCAGGGAGGAGCAGGCGTGCAGGGAGGAGCAGCCGCAGGGAGGGTTGCCGGTGGCCGCGCAGGAAACGTCTGAAAAACCAGAGAGTGGACGTTTCAGGGAGGAGCAGAGCAGCTGCAGGGAGAAACCGAGAGGCGAGAGAGTGAGTATGTGAATGTGATTCGGCAACCCGGCCCGAACCTGTTTAAAACCGGGCTTTTTTATTTTCGGGCTACAAAGCCCGACAAAAATATGGGCTTCTAATTTGACTGTCCAAGCCCTCATATTTTGCCGGTTCGGGAGATCGGGCCGGCCCATTTTGCCGGCCCTATACCAGATGCACATTTGCATTATGCTCAAATGGTTAAATCTCGCGTGCCTACGCCTTTTAGCGACACATCTCAATGTAGTAACTCCACGGAGTTACTCTTAGACTCATTAAACAATATAGCATATATTTTTTGATGACCGTATAAATTTTTTTTATATTATCTATGTATATCTATTAAATCTATATTTTATAAAGATATTTTTTTATATTTTTCTTATGATTTCTTTTTTTCTCTCTCTTTCTTTCTTGTGGAATTAATTCATCAAAACTGCGCAGGTCGTAAAAGCAAATAACAATAAGCTCTAAGATTACATGGGTTGAACTTGAACCCATCTAAAACCCTTCAATGCCCATGAACCTGTCATCATCGCTAACTCTTTCTCTGTTGTGAACACCATGTATCATTTTCCTTGTTATGCTTTTCAGAACCGAAACCCATTATCCATGCCATTCCCCTATGCCACCCTCAACCTATTTACCAATGCATCATCTTCTGCCACTGTCCCTGTTGCCACCTTTGGTGGATTTAGTACCACCGCTTCCAAGCTCATGGTCAAAACGACGGGTCGTTTTCCCTTTTCCACAACCAAGAACCGCTCCCGTGCGGCAGTGATCAGAGCCAAAGCGGGAACTGATTACTACTCCACCTTGAATGTTAGCAGCAATGCGACCCTGCAAGAAATCAAGAGCGCCTATCGAAAACTAGCTCGCAAGGTTCAATTTTTGTTTTCTGGGTTCTGAAATTTCTCGTGTATTTTGATGTGTTTGTGTGGTAATTTTAATGGGTCGCGTTTTGTTTATGGGGAAATGGAGCAAAAGGAGGGAAACTGAAATCTGGGGTGTCATGTTTCTGGGAAATTTCTGCTTAACATTATATATATATATATATATATATATATATTTTCTTTTCAGTTAGATTCTAGCCTCTTGATGTCAATGTTTTGTAAAAATTGTGGATGAAACATTTTTCTCTACTTCAGAAGGGGTTATGCTTGGTTGAGTAGAAAGTGAGAAGATGAATAAAGTATATTGAAAATCACTTTAAACTTGCTTAGTATGAAAGAAAATATGAGAAGGTAGAAAATCACTTTATACTTTAAACTATGAGGCATAATTTCGTTGAAAATTGATTTCATTCTGTTTCTGCCTCTGTTTCTCACTTCCCATTTTCAAAATTACTCAATCAAGTTGACCTTTTAATGTTGACATGAAGATGAAGAAGCACCCTTTTAGTAAAATGTAGATTCATGGGAGTCTTTTTACATAATGTTGGTTTCTGGGATCTTTCTGTAGCTAAAATATGCTCCCTAATGATGCAACTATCTTCATCTCAACTATGTTTGCTATCTTTTGTTAGGCTTTGTTGATTGGGATACTTTGATTAATGATCATCATTTGCTAATCTATAATAAGAAAACGCTGAAATAAAAGGTAGAGAAGACAACAAAAATATTTCATTTGATCTTCTTATTGTTCTAATAGTATAGTAATACCTTCTTTTTAATATGATTCCTTCTCCATTAATCTGTATGAAATACCTTCTTGATTCATGGATGATTGGGTCCTCTTTATACCACGATCCAGCATGTTCTATTACCATTAGTATTTGTAAAATGACATTTCTTCTTAGAACTATCATTTATTGGATTTAACTGATGTTAGGAATTCAAAAAGTTGTATAAAATTTTTTGTATAAGTGGTTTGGCACATTCACAGTTCTTGTAATATACAACTTAAGGTTGTGTCTTTTAGATATATAATCACTCATGTGCCTTTACCCAACAATTTAGGGTCCGTTTGGTTTACAGTTGGGTAGAATTGATTTTAAAATCAATGGCTGAAAATGATTTATATTGCATGAGTTACGAAAAAGGTTGTATGGAATTGATTTGAAATTAATTCTGCAAAACTCGGTTTTGCACTGTGTAAAATCTAATACAAACAAGCGCTTAAACTTTTGGTAGTGTTGGTTCGTGACATGATATTAAAAGTTTAGAACCTCTATGACCATGTGCTCTATCTTGTTTGGCCCCATTTGTCTAAATAAAAGTTAATTTTCAATACAAGGTAGGATTGGCTTATGCTTTGTTCACACTTCAAGCTCTAAGGGCTTTTGCATGAAGACATGTTTTAGATGTAAAACCATGAAGTACTTTTACCCTACAGATTAAGCTTTTGGGATAACTGCTTAGTAAAATTTTTTATCCTTGGGATCAGTACCATCCAGATATGAACAAAAGCCCTGGGGCAGAGGAGAAGTTCAAGGAGATCAGTGCTGCATATGAGGTAATTCTTCAGTCCCCAGAATGATATTTTCTCTATTGTCAGCAACATATGATCAAGCAGGAGACCTTTTATTTATTTATTTATTTAAGGTTCCTTTTCTATATTCTTAGCACCATGCGTAATCTTTTTTTCATCTTCTGTTCTACTATTTATTTGCTTATGGTCTGAACATTACATTGTAATTTTCCACCTGGGGATATGTGCTCGATGAATAAAATTTATGGATAATTGTATTACTTCTTGGCTGATAACTGCTTATCTATTATATTTGTATCTATCTTTTTTTCATTCACATAGTAACAAAGCATGCAAATAGGTCCTATCAGATGATGAGAAAAGATCTTTATATGATCGCTTTGGTGAGTCAGGTCTACAAGAAGAAAATGAAGGGTCAGCCAGTGCTTCAGGGGTATGTGCATATTCAAGTCTTGTGCTTTCTACAATTTCAAAATGAACTTAAGACTCTTTGATATGATGATATAATTCTATGGAATTAAAAACTGTTCCTTTCTTGTCTTTTCCCACCTCAGTACTTCTTATTTTATTATTACTGCTGATGCCTTTGAATTGATCAGGTGGATCCTTTTGATTTATTTGATGCATTTTTTGGTCGTTCGGATGGACTATTTGGAGATGTTGATGAAGGAGGCATCAACTTCAATTTCAGAAAAAATAGAAACCGTGGTCATGATATTCGGTAACTAACTAACTATCTTCTTAATTTAATTTTGTCACTGGTTACAGAGAATTAGAAAGGCAGTTGAAAGCAGTTTACTCATACTCTTACTTCTACAAATTTCAGAGAATTAACTGAGGGATTACAGGATATGGCTTTTATGACTTGAGTTTAAGATTTTGTTTGCTTTTGTTTAGCATTCTCTTGTCCGGAAGTTTTTTTAATTTTTTTTTCTTGTGTATAAAAAGAATAAATTTATCTAACAGAAGATGGAAAAGCTGCAAGGTAGGGGACAAGGTATCTTCCAGTAACCAAAATAAATAACCAAACCTTGAAATAATGCATGAACAAATGGCATCATGTCTCTGGATTACTAAAGCTACTGATACAGATTCCAACAAAGTGTTGTGGCATTTCTTATAACCTAACAGCTTATTAATGTTTATCTTATTATGTATTGTGGGCCAGGGAAGAAATTCATCAAGGCCTTGGACTTCAGAGAAACTTGCAAAGAGGAGAATGAGTTAATCAATAAGAGACTTACAGCTAAAGGATGGAATTTATCCAAAATTCTATCTCTTTACTATTATAGTGAACTGGAGAAAAGATAACAAAAGAAACAAACTAAGGATAGAAGATAACATTATTACACTTACAATTTGTTTGTGTCATATTTTTCTTTTTGGTGCTGTTCTTTGAGTTATTTTCACTATATTTTAGAAGGAAGGAACAAAAAACAAGAATCACAAGTTCCTTTTATTATGTTTATGCTCAATTCAATTTCTTAAATAGAGATTATCATAATCATCAATAAGTGACATGTCAGTGAAAGACTCTGTATGTTTTTAATCTACTAAATTACGAGGGTCAAAGTCTAACTATCCCAAAAGCTTTAGTTGTCAATTGAAAGTACATGAATGGTTTATATTACATATCTTACACAGTCCATTATCCAAGAGTCCTTTGGGCAGCTTTAGTTGTCAATTGAAAGTACATGAATGGTTTATATTACATATCTTACACAGTCCATTATCCAAGAGTCCTTTGGGCTTGAAGTGCAGACAATGCATTGGTTAACCTAAGTAACGCAAAAGTTTAACATTTTATTAAAAAAAAAAAGAGACAGCAAGAATCAAATTCTAGACTAATTGGTTGTGTCCTTGTGGGGACTTTGATATATCACGAACCAACTAACCCAAAAGCTTATATTGTTAGGTGATGATACATGCATAGTTTTATATTACATCTCTTAACAATGAGATTATGGCATACACCCAATTTGATTAATATATGAAAACTAATCTTTACATGATGTGCTTCAAGTTAGAAATCACTAAGAAGCCAGAAGATAGCCAGAGTTGCTCTTTGCCTTAGGAAGATATACTATGCTTTCTATTTTAGATACGTGTCTGTAAAACACCAAGAAGTTTGTACAACAAACATGGCATTAACTCAATTTCGTTCTACAATGCAGGTATGACCTTCATTTGAGCTTTGAAGAATCAATTTTTGGAGGACAGAGAGAAATTGAAGTTTCTTGTTTTCAGACATGTAATGATTGTGATGGTTCTGGAGCTAAATCAAGAAATTGCATTAAACAATGCATAAATTGTGGTGGCAGAGGAGGAGAAATGAAAAGTCAGAAAACACCCTTTGGAATGTTGTCTCAGGTAATTTAAATTATATATATTTAATTAGTGAGTGACTGTGCTGCTGTTTGCCTATTATATTTAAATTACCTAAGACATTATAACAGTGGGATGTTTATATCAATTATCATATGATATTCAGGTTTCTACATGCTCTAAGTGTGGAGGTGTTGGCAAGATAATCACTGATCACTGTCGAAGATGTGATGGCAGTGGTCAAGTGCAAGCTAAACGAACAATGGAAGTGGCCATTCCTCCTGGCATCAATGATGGAGACACAATGCAAATTCGAGGAGAAGGGAATTTTGATAAGAAGAGGTAAACAACAAGCAAATTAGGCCCCGTTTGGGGTGGTTGTGAGTTTTTAGTTTTTGGTTTTTTTAAATTTTTTTAATCAAGCTTTTATAACTCAAAACCAAAAAATGCAAACCTCTTTTTGTGGTTTTCAAAATGTCTATATCATGCATATGTAAATGTTTTTACTAGTAGTGACTTGACTATACTATGATCTGTAATTGCACTTTTGGTCTCTCTAGTTTGGATTTTGTATAGTTTTGGTCCCTCAAGTTTTTTTCGAGCAAATTAAGACCCCATACTTTCAAAATTAAGCAAATTTGGTCCCTCCGTCAATTGTCTTCTATCTAAAACCCTCAAATTCTCACTTTCTATTCAATATCTTCACAAATCGAATTGATTAAATTGTTTTAAATCTTCTTAATCTCAAAACTCACCAATCAAAATATCAAATTTCACCTAAAATAAAAATATCCCAAAATTTTCTCTCTTTAAATCCTAATTCTAGATCTTACAAAATTATTCAAATTTTATAAATTTTTTTACTTTTGAACCCTTAAAATTATTTCATATTTCAAATATATCACAAACTCCGAAATGTTTGGATTGAAAATGACAATTTAAGGGCCCGTTTATTTTGAGAAAACATTTTCTGTTTTTTGTTTTTTTGTTTTTTAGTTTTAATTACCAAAAATATTTTCAGTTTTGATTATAAAAACATCATTAGTTTTCTGTTTTCAAAGTTTTGTACAAGAAATAGTGAAAACAACTTTGTATTGATTTCTCTATTTTCTGTACAAAACTCTTAAACATGGAATAAGATGAAAAAGAACAAGTTGACATTATTTGTAATTAAAACTGAAAAACAGGAAAAGAAAACAGAATATGTTTTCTGAAAGTAAAAGGTTTTAGGTAGAAAACAATTGAGAGGGGACCAAATTTGTTTAATTTTAAAAATAGAGAGACTTAATTTGCTTGAAAAAAAAAAAAAGCTCAAGGAACCAAAATTGCATATAATCCAAACTAGAGGGACCAAAAGTGAAATTAAGCCAAAATTATAATATGGACTGCAAATTAGAGCTTCTTCGCTTCGTTGTTTATTAAATAATATCAAATCGTTTCTACATATGAATGGTCAGCTTGTCACAACAAATATTTGGGTTTCAGCAATTGCTCTGGCTAGTTATCATGAAGCCATGATTGAAGAACCCAATGATTTCCTCCTATCAATATTAGCAAAAAATAGTATTTTGTACCTTTATTCTTAACTATCAAATTTTCTGCTAAATTAACAACCAGTGCTTAATATACCATGATTATTTTTTGATTGCGGATTACCAGAAAATTTTGGTTCATTTTGTGTAATGATGGAAAATGATATCACTTAATCTGAAATAAGACCCAAGAGAACTTAAAAATAAGGGTCTCATTTTCATCAGACTATTGGTTTGCAATCAGAAGCAGAAATATGGTCAGAATCACTATAGTTCAACTCTTCCAAGTGCTAGCTATTAATTTGGCTTATTATTTTCAGGCGTTATACTGGGGATCTTTTTGTTGTCCTCCATGTAGATGAAAAGCAAGGAATTTGGAGAGAGGGACTTCATTTATACTCAAAGATTAACATTGACTTCACCGAGGCAATACTGGGGTCTGTTAAAAAGGTATTAGTTAACCCAATAAAAGTAACGTTGTGATACAAAATGGAGAAACATGTTGATTTACAGATTTAGATAATTATGTTATTTAAGAAATTTATCTTATTTTGGGATCTTTCTGTATTTTGAGGGATTTTATGATAATTTTGTTATTTAAGGATTTTAGCTTATTTTAGGGATCTTTCCCTACTTTTAGGATTTTATCTTTGATAAGTTACTTGATTAGGATTTGACCATCCTTGGGTTATAAATAGGTATCCTTTTAGGTGTCTTTGGTTATTTAGTTTTGATATTGATTGAATAAGAGTTTATCATATGTGAATCCCAAGGATTAGTTGTTTTGGAATTCTGAATTCCTAGTTATTGGAACCCTGAGGGTCCCTGGTTCTTTCTTTGTCCAGTTTATATTAGTTAGTCCCTTCTGGCGCCACTATGGGCATCCACACCACCTTTGTTACCTTCGATGTAGACATTTGGTCAGGATAGTCTTTGGTGCCTTTTTTTAATATATTATATATAGAAGGAGGATTATGTTTTGGGCTTTTGGTGCTCAGCTTATTGTGGTTGCTGTCGAGGTTTTCTAAATGACTGACTTGCAAAGAGATTGGCAGCTTTGTTGCATTATTTTTTTGCCACATTGGCTCACTGTTTTCTCTCCTCTTTCTCTAATAATTTATTCTTCATTTTTTTTCCTAAAAAATTAAGTTGAACTGCATAGAGTTTGTTGAAGTATTATTTCACTTCAGAATAGGTCTTTCTGCTTTGCTAGCAATTTTAGATTATTCATTGCGACAACAATATTATCATCAATATACCCAGAGTTCCAGACAGTCTTGCTTTCGGGGCAACCATGCTAGCTTTTTTATATTCTGCATTTAATATTTGTTGAAAACAATTAATAATTGGGTTAAATATGTTTTTAGTCTTTGAAAGTATAGTAAAATTTGGTTTTGGCCTCTCATTTATTTTTTCTTTGATTTTGGTCCTCTATTTTTTAAAACTACATAATTTTAGTCATTGTCATTAGTTATGTTCATATAGCAATGTTTCTTGCAGATTTTCCTATAGACTTTCGTGGGGATTTCAAATTCGTAGGACATTTCCCTGCAGATTTTAAAATGTCAGAAATTTCCTATGAATTTTTCTACAACAAAGCATAGAAATTTCATAACATTTTTTTCGTAAAGAATGTTTTTTTTTTTTTGGAAATTTACCGTGAATGCTATTTCTAGAGAAAAATTCGTAAGAATTTTTAAGTGAATTTTATCCGGGAAAAGCCACATGAGATCAACAAACTTGACTTAACAGAATATAGTCAATAGTGAGGACTAAAAGCATGTGTTTTTAAAAATGGAGGACCAAAATCAATGAAAAAATAAAAAAAGGACTAAAACCAAATTTCGCTATACTTTTAAGAATGAAAAACATATTTAACCCTTAATAACTCTATATCATCCATGTGATTATTGACATGGACAGTCATGCATGAATAGGCAGTTTTGCCTTTTGGTGATTTCTTATAGTATGTTCCCAATATCTTATAGTTAGAGTTGGCTTTGTAATTCCTAGAAGTCCATAATATTAATTTATCCATTTTTAAATGTGCTATATAGGCAGCATATATACAAGGTTAATCATTTTGTGCAGTTTTTCAAGCATAGTTTAGTGCTTCAATCATTCATAACATTAAGAATGTCTTGTTCCTTTCATATGTCTTTGAATTTTGTTTTGACTTTAAACTTAGCTGACTTCAGGTAGAAACTGTTGAAGGTTTAAGGGACCTCCAAATTCCTTCCGGGATTCAACCTGGAGATTCAGTGAAATTCTCACGTTTGGGAGTTCCAGACATGAAAAAACCATCTATTCGAGGCGATCATTACTTCATTGTGAATGTTCTTATTCCTAAAAATATCAGGTCTGTATTTTTCTTACCATTTTTTCTCCTTTCTTATATCCCTCAAGAAAGAATTTATCATCAATTATCTAATTTAGAATTTTGCTTGCATGTATTTGAAACTCCTGAGTCGAGAGCTTCTTAGAATACTTGTGTGCTTGGATTCCGGTTTCCATGAGCAGCATTTTTCATTAAATATTTTATTTACTTAACCAATTAAAAGCTGGAGTCTTTACTGACCTTTCTTTCTATGCACTGCATTAATGTTGCTAGTGGAGAACACATTATTCCTTGTCTATAATCCAGAAGTTGCAACCAAATTTGAGTTTGCATTTTGCACTTTGCATTAGACGACACGGGTTCTCTAAATATAAGTATATAACTGCTGAGTTTTAATTTCTTTGCATGACAAAGTTGATTTAGTGTCTTGAGGACATATTAGTTCACAGTTTACTATCTACCATACGCATGGTGCCTTCCTGATAAATTGATATGTTATTACTTATATTTCTTGAAGTTTCTTGTGATTTCTTTTCATTCCCCTCAAATCCTGCATGTTCTAGTGGCGTCGAACGTGAACTTGTTGAGCAGTTAGCTTCACTAAGGGCATCTAGCAAAGGTGATCATTTTCTTCTAATGACACTGCTAATTCATTTTACTTGGATCCTATTGGATTGAAGTATAATTGTTTGAAAACATGCTGAACATACATGAAAAAAAAAGATTATTCAGGATTTTTTGCAAAATGTTTTTTTCCAGGGATACCTAAAGGAAAATCCAATGAATTCATAAAGAGGGATCCGAAAAACGATGCTTCAAGCAAAGGAATAAAAAATGTTGATTCTTTATGGAGATCAATCAAGAACTTTTTAAGGTATGTGTCAGTAGAGCTGTGATATATATTTCTGGTTGAATATAAACAGTCATGAATAATTTCACATGAATGTTTACAATTGGACTATGTAAGTTGTCTTGAACAAAAAAAAAAGGAGAGAAGGCTGCACCATCATTCAGAATTAAATGAAATAATGATTCTTGAAGCTCTTGCTGAAACTAATCTTCCAAGCAGAAATGTTCATAAATAATGTAGACAGGACTCTTACATATTTCTATATGTACAGGAGAGGAAAGTCTGAAGAAAGGTTTGCTTCAATTAGCCAGGATACATCAGCGTCGCTGTGGAGATTTAGCCACCAAAATCATTCAGTCCCAGATTCCATTTTTGTTGTCTTCATTTTAACTTTGATATTTTCATCTATAGCAAAGTCTAAGTACTCATTATTTCAGAAAAGAAGCCATTCATTTATTAATAGAAGACTTGGTGAAAAAAATTAAGGGTGTGCTTTGTAAGAAAAGTGGAAAATAGAAAGGGGAGTGATAGTGAAGTGGGATGGAAAGGTTTTGATTTTCAGACCTTGATGCTTGGTAGAGGATGATGTATTGGTGGAAAAAAGGCGAAAAACCATTTTCAGCTTATTTTCAAGCTATAAGAGACCAACATTGAGAGAGTCATGCCACTCCACTTTCAAGTCCAAAATTCTCCCGTCTATTTTTAGCTCTAGTACACCTAAAACATTCTGTTTGAGCTGATGAGTGAGTTGACTTAACCTTCTTTTATGTTCTTTCCTGTCCTACACTAGACAGGGCATGATCATCCATTTGAGCTATTTGCTTCCATGCTAGGAACTATGCTGAGGCTCAAATTGTAATTTCCAACATCTGGCAGCTTAACTATTGTTAAGATGTGAATTTGCATTGAAATTGTATTTTGAAGTTGGCATGCTGTATGAAACCTTAACATTTTATAAATATTGCTAAAGAAAGTGAAGAGAGTCACAACCGATGCTGTTGATTGACCATTGCTCTAACATTTATTTGGGTAGAGTAATTTGTTGTGAATTTTTCAAATCTCACTTTTCTTTGTCATTGTTAACATTTTATCTGTACTGAATGGATGAAGACTTAGTATGAGGAAAATAATAAAATCTGTAATTGCCATTAGGGCCCAACAAATTGCTACTTCATTAATGGATTACAAGCATCATAGTTTCTGTTAATAACAATTTATCACATCAATTATAAGTGCATGTATGATTGTTGATTGTTTTAGCTGATCAAACTATCAAGGATGGGAAACTCTGCATGAGAAATTGAAGGTAGATCAACCAAGATGTAATTTTGTTGTCCAACTAGTAAGGTCAAAATGAAAACTGAAGTATTGGGAGCCCATAAATAAGGAGTAGTGGCCACTGCTAACAAGGAACATTTGCAACTTATCACATTCTTGTGATGATGGTGCAATCTATGCGGGGATTGTTGAGATGCTATTGAAGAGTTGGATTTTGGTCTCATTCTTGATTATGCTGAATAAAATGAAAACAGAAGAGAATGAATACAGAAGAAAATGGGAAAATGATCATATATTGTAGACCTGAACGGTTTTATCCAAACCAAACTTTGCAAATTTTGACTTATAAGAATTATAATTTAATTCTGATGATGAATTTTGTAGGTTGATTCCAATACCATGTTGTAAAATGAAAAAAAGCCATTAGTTATGTAAAGTATGTTTTCTCTGGGAATGATATTTTTGGTGACAAGTAAAAAGTACCCGGTCCTATACAGTGAATAGTTATGATTGACAAAATGTTATACAATATATTATCTTTATAATACAACAAAGTATTATTGGTGACAAGTGAAGAGCAACTAGTTGGATAAATTTTATAATTTTGTATTGAGATTTATTATATCAAATAAATTCAAATTGTTAAATGTGTACAAATTAAATTTAAGGCAATCATGTGGACAAGTTAGTTCTGTGTAGCTGATTGCATTCACTTTAAGTTGGCAATTGGCATATAGAATATGAATAAAAAAACCGGTCAGTATGAATTATGAATTTTATCATTGTTGGGATTAATATTTAAAATTAGTTTAATGACCAATGTATCAGCATCAATAACATACTGCTATTGATTACAGTTGCAACTAGCCAGATTAGTATAAAGTAAGGAGGAGAAAAACTTCCAATCCAGAAACTGACTTGGGTTATTATAATGGCAATCAAGTTATTTAAATGGAATTTTTGCAGTAGTGACTCAAGCTCAAATCATTAGGTTGTTAACTAACAACCAAATCAAAGATGTTTTCCACTTAAAATATACATTACTTAACCAAATCAAAGATGTTCCCTACCTAACATGATGGTAGAAAACCTTCAAGAGAAGCAGCAATTCAGCAATGAACTCAGCCTGATGCTGTCATATGCTGTGTCTTTTGTAGGCATAAGGAGAACATGGTAAATTCTTAATAAAATTAAATGCTCTGTAGCATTTTGAGAGATTTCAATCAAAGTACAGAATCCATATTTACAACATCCAAAAACTCAAAAATAAGATAACTCCATTAATGAACAGCAAATGTATAATTATTAATAAAGGAACAATTTTCTAATACCAAATTAGTGTAGTAACAACAGTGCAGAAACATTGATCCTACTTGATCTAAATACAATACAATGGCACACTCATTGATAATTCAAATGCCAAAATACCTCAAAAGCAGTACTATCTGTTTCTCAACAAAAGTAAATACGCATATAGTTTTTCAAATATAAACTTAGTTATCAACTTTTTAATATTGTTGATTTGAAGTTGTATGACTTAAAATTATATAAAACTATACAGTGTCTCACATAGTTTTACTCCTACAATAAGCCTCTAGCACTCATTTCGTGAAGAAGTTTTTCTGCCTTATTGTTGTGATTATTACAGAATATTTGCTTTGATTTTATTTGTAATAAATGCTCTGATTTTATTTGTAATAAAATCTGTATCAGTATCAGATTATAATCAAATCTGATTTCTGATCAAATCTTAGGAAATATGATAGTTATTTCTGATTGATTCTGTTTTTATTTACAGCAGATTGGTTTCCTTTTTTAGGACCAATTCTGCCTTTAAATTGGTGGCTGTATTTTTCAATTAGAAATAAGAGAGAAATATTATTCTTCTCTATTCTTTTATGGTACCAGAGCTTTGTGCTCTGAACCTTGCCATTTCCCATGGTGAAAACGGCGATGACCGGCACTAGTACCCGTTCTCAGACCATAGAAGATGAGCGCAGGGAGAAGGAGACTCCACCACCCAAAACTGATCGAGTGGAGACTCAACCATGCGCGAACGACAATTTTCCCCAAAACCTGAATATTCCACTCACGGTGCACAGGCTCAATGGAAAAAACTATCTCGAATGGGCTCAATCCGTGAAACTGACAATGGAGGGAAGAAGCAGGCTAGGATACTTAACAGGAGAAGTGAAGAAACCAGAAAAGGATGACCCTTCTTGGGCAAAATGGAAGGCTGAAAACTCACTCATAATGTCATGGTTGATCAATTCCATGGAGCCAGCAATTGGGAAGCCATATTTGTTTTTATCTACAGCAAAAGAAGTCTGGGAAGCTGCTCGTGAATGCTACTCAGATTTGGAGAACTCATCTCAGATATATGATCTGAAAACTCAGCTGTGGCAATCCAAACAAGGTGATCGAGATGTTACCACCTACTATAATTTGATGCTAACCTTGTGGCAGGAGTTAGATCAATGCTATGAAGATGATTGGGAAAACCCCAAAGATGCAGCGCGATTTAAAAAAAGAGAAGAAAATGATAGAGTGTACATGTTCCTTGCTGGCTTGGATAGAAGTCTAGATGAAGTAAGGGGAAGGATTCTTTCTCGAAGGCCTTTACCCTCCATTCGAGAAGTATTCTCAGAAGTTAGACGCGAGGAAGCTAGAAGGAGGGTCATGTTGCATGGATCTGAATCACCTATCACCCAGCAGATAGAAGGATCAACCCTTGCAACAAAAGGGTTTGATTCTGAAAGAAAAAAACCATGGTGTGATCACTGTAAGAAACCATGGCACACAAGAGAAACTTGCTGGAAGCTTCATGGAAAACCAACAAACTTTAAAAAGAAGTCTAACAGAGAGGGCAGCGCATTCCAAACCACCTCTGAGGAAAATAAGGAGCTATCATCTTCTGCTGAAACAACTCCTTTTTACAAAGGAACAATTGGAGCACCTGTACAACATTTTTTCTCCCAAAATGACATTAAATCCTTCTTGTTCTTTGGCCCAAAAAGGTACTCATCCCATTGCCACTCTCTGTAGTTCAGAAAATAATCTCAAACCTCTTTGGATCATAGACTCTAGAGCTACTGATCATATGACAGATTGTTCAAAACTTTTTTCCTCCTATAGTCCTTGTGCAGGAAACAAAAAAATAAAAGTTGCAGATGGCACCTTCTCTGCAATTGCTGGAATTGGATCAGTTCCTCTGTCTTCTTCTTTAACCTTACATAATGTCCTTCATGTGCCTAACTTATCATGCAATTTACTCTCTGTCAGCAAAATTACTCTTGACTTAAACTGTCATGCTATATTTGATTCCTCTGGTTGCAAATTTCAGGAATTGAATTCGGGGAGGATGATTGGCAATGCTAGAGAGATTGATGGACTCTATCTGTTTGAAAATGACAATGACTTGAGTAGACAAAATCAAAGTACTTGTCTCCATTCTAGCCTAGTTTCTAAGGCTAGTGAAGTTATGTTATGGCACTATAGGTTAGGCCATCCAAGTTTCAACTATATGAAACACTTGTTTCCTGAATTTTTTAATAAAAATATGTCCTCTTTAAATTGTGAAACTTGTCAATTGGCTAAACATCATCGTTCCCCTTATTTATCACAACCATACAAATCATCCAGCCCCTTTACTCTTATTCACAGTGATGTTTGGGGCCCTAGTAGGCATTCAACACCTTCGGGTAAACGTTGGTTCATCACCTTTATTGATGATCATACTAGGATAACTTGGGTGTATTTGATGAAGGAAAAATCTGAAGTTGAATCTATTGTCAAAACCTTTTTCAAATGGTGACAACACAATTTCAAAAAACAGTTCAGATTTTTAGAAGTGATAATGGTAAGGAGTTTTTTAACAAAAGCTTAAACAATTTCTTCATAGAGAATGGAATTGTACATCAAAGCTCTTGTGTGAATACACCCCAACAAAATGGGGTAGCAGAGAGGAAAAAACAAACACTTGCTTGGAATTGCTCGGGCTTTACTCTTTCAAAATTTTGTACCTCAATACCTTTGGGGTGAAGCTATACTTACAGCAGCCTATTTGATCAACAGGATGCCAAGTAAAGTTTTGGATTTTAAAACTCCTTTGGAGGTCTTCTTAAGCATCTTTCCAAAAAATAGGTTGTTATCAACCATACCTCTAAAGGTTTTTGGTTGCACTGTTTTCGTTCATAATCATGAACCAAATCGGAATAAACTAAGTCCTAGAGCAAAGAAATGTGTGTTTATTGGTTATTCTTCCACACAAAAGGGATACAAATGCTTTGACCCTAATTCTAACAAAATATTTGTCACCATGGATGCCACCTTCTTTGAGTGTCAACCTTTTTTTACAACTCATCTTCAGGGGGGGGAACACATGTGAAGATTCGACACAATTTTTTGAACTTGCAGATAACTCACCATTTGACTGCATTTTAGTTGAAAATGAATTTGAAAATTTCAAGGATTGTGATGTTCCAAGTTCAAAAGATTGTGACGACATCATTGTGCCAAATAATGAGGACAGTGAGGCCATAGGAACAGGTGGAAATAAGAAGCAAAGAGGCAAAAAAACATATTGATTTTGTCTACTCAAGAAAGAAGAAAGCTCAAGAAGATGAGTCCAAAGGTCATCCCTTGCATTACCAAGAATCCGAGGAACCACAAGGTAATACTCTTCCTGAAACTATACATAATGGCAACCAAAATTCTGTTAGTGAGTCTCCTATACTAAATGATTCTGATCTTCCCATTGCTATTCGAAAAGGTGTAAGGTCTTGCACCAAACATCCTCTGTCCAATTTTGTTTCATATGATAAACTCTCACCCTCTTTTCGAGCCTTTACCTCACAACTGTCATGCAAGGAAATTCCAAATAATATACAGGATGCTCTAAGGGTACCCGAGTGGAAGGGGGCTGTTTTAGAAGAAATGAAAGCCCTTGAAAAGAATCAGACTTGGGAAATGGTGGAGCTGCCAAAGGGGAAGAAAACAGTGGGATGCAAGTGGGTGTTTACAATCAAGTACAATTCAGATGGTACTCTAGAAAGATACAAAGCCCGCCTAGTTGCCAAGGGTTACACTCAAACCTACGGCATTGACTACTCGGAGACTTTTGCACCGGTGGCAAAACTGAACACTATTAGAGTCCTCCTATCTCTAGCTGCAAATCTTGATTGGCCCTTACAGCAGCTAGATGTGAAAATGCTTTCCTAAATGGGAATTTGGAAGAGGAAGTATACATGGATGCACCACCTGGCTTTGAACAGGGGCACTATCCAAAGGTATGCAAGCTGAAAAAGGCTCTATATGGACTAAAGCGGTCTCCTAGAGCATGGTTTGAAAGATTCACTCAATTTGTAAAGAAACAAGGATATTCCCAAAGCCAAACAGACCACACTATGTTTTGTGAGGCATTCAATTGAAGGGAAAATTGCTATACTAATTGTCTATGTGGATGACATCATCCTTACTGGAGATGATTTACAAGAAATGAGCCGGCTGAAAAAAAACTCTCTCTGCAGAATTTGAGATAAAGGATTTGGGATCCTTAAGATATTTTCTTGGCATGGAGGTAGCAAGGTCAAGGAAAGGAATTGTTCTCTCACAAAGGAAGTATATACTTGATCTTCTCAAAGAAACCGGTATGAGTGGTTGTAGACCGGCTGACACACCCATTGACCCAAATACAAAACTTGGAGATGGCAAGGAAGGGGATCCTGTGGACACTTCACGCTACCAAAGACTGGTTGGGAAACTGATTTACTTGTCTCACACAAGGCCTGATATTGCTTTCTCTGTAAGTTTAGTAAGTCAGTTTATGCACTCTCCCCACGAGGAACATCTTGATGCAGTTTATAGAATCCTAAGGTATTTGAAGAGTACACCGGGTAAAGGTCTGTTATTCACAAAAACCACTCAGCAATCAATTGAAGCCTATACTGACGCTGATTGGGCAGGTTCAATCAATGATAGGAGATCAACTTCGGGCTACTGCACTTTTGTATGGGGCAACCTTGTCACTTGGCGAAGCAAAAAACAAGGTGTGGTTGCTAGGAGTAGTGCTGAAGCAGAGTACAGGGAAATGGCACAAGGAAATTGTGAAATGATTTGGCTAAAGGGAGTTCTTGAAGAATTAGGAATGGCCATCAATCTACCCATGAAGTTATACTGTGATAACAAGGCTGCAATCAGCATTGCTCAAAATCCAGTCCAACATGACAGGACTAAACATGTGGAGATTGATAGGCATTTCATTAAAGAGAAGTTGGAAAATGGGGCAGTTTGCATGCCTTTTGTCCCAACTTCACAGCAAGTGGCGGATGTTCTTACTAAAGGACTCTTCAGAAATAACTTTGAATTTCTTGTAAGCAAGTTGGGTATGATAGATATCTATGCACCAACTTGAGGGGGGGTGTTGTGATTATTACAGAATATTTGCTTTGATTTTATTTGTAATAAATGCTCTGATTTTATTTGTAATAAAATCTGTATCAGTATCAGATTATAATCAAATCTGATTTCTGATCAGATCTTAGGAAATAGGATAGTTATTTCTGATTGATTCTGTTTTTATTTACAGCAGATTGGTTTCCTTTTTTAGGACCAATTCTGCCTTTAAATTGGTGGCTGTATTTTTCAATTAGAAATAAGAGAGAAATATTATTCTTCTCTATTCTTTTACTTATCATTCTCATCTCTTTTAAAGAGGGCACGGATAATTATGTTATATGTTATAGCATTAGGAATGCAACCATTGTCCTCCATTTTTGATAGCAAGGTCAATGCTTCATCAAGCAAGCCCTCTTTACAAAGCCCATTGATCATAACATTATACGTCCGAACATGATGATAGCCTCCTATCAAGAGAACTTGAAAAACATCTCGTGCATCCTTAAGCCTTCCACCTTTGCACAATCCATCCATAAGCACCCTATAGGTGTACACATTTGGTTGAATACCCTTGTCTTTAATTTTCTTGAATAATGAAATCCCCTTGTCAAGATGATGGTTTTTGCATAAACCATCTAATAAGGAATTGTAAGTAATTATATTGGCTGGTTGACCTCGATCATGCATCTCATCAACAAGCTCCCAAGCACAAGAGATTCTCCCTGACTTACACAGACCATCAATAAGACAACTGTAAGTCACCGTATTAGGAATCATATTTTTATTATGCATATCTTTGTAGAGATTCATGGCTTCATCCACCATTTTATTCTTACATAATCCATTAATCATGATATTATAGCTATGAACATCATGAGTCACTCCTCGTTTTTCCATAGTGTTGAATAGGTCTTTGGCCTTGCTCACTTCATTAATCAGGCAATACCCATCCATTAAAGTATTATAAGTAACCACATTAGGTTTCACACCTTGTTTCATCATCACAGCTAACACAATTTTAGATTTTTCCACCTTTCCTTCTTTACCTAACGCATCAACCAATGTGTTAAAGGTAATGACATTAGGGTTGATGTTTTTCAATATCATTTCATTTAACAAACTGATTGCTTCTTGCAATTGACCAACAATGCAAAAGCCATAGATTAGCATATTGAAGGCGGAATTGATTTGACCTAAATGGCAGAAACAATTGATTAGATGTTAAAAGTAACCAAGCTTGGTGCAATTCCCCTGAATTCCATTTGCTGAGAAAGTGAAATAGCAGTGGGGAATCGCTTCAATTGAACAAGAGAACCTAAAATCTTGTTAAATTCGATCACGGGTGGGGTAGGATGCATATGGAGCAAGCCATTGAATAAGGAAACAACATCAGCAGCAGCATTGAGAACGGAAGGGGGCAGAGAGTGAGAGCGTAGCATTGTCCTTGAGTTTGAGGGAAGGAAAGAAGAAAAGTGGGGTTAGAAAGAAACCTTAAACGGAACAACGACATTTGTTTGTTTGTAGTGATGGTAGCTACAGACAGACATCCGACAGGAAGAGAAGAAAGAAGAAGGTTTTTAAGTTCGATTTATGGGTTTGGCTGTGGGCTAAAGCGTAAAGGGACAGGATGCAAATGGAGTTGTTACGTTCTGCAGGGAAAAGGTTTTTCTGTGTATGAAAAAGAAGAAGAAGAAGAAGAGAAAGTTTTTTCCACACACACACAGTAAAGGCGCACTCTTCCGTAAGTTAGCCCTTTTTTTTTTCCTAAAAAAAAAAAAAAAAAAACTAATATGGGTCATTTGTTTTTAGTCTCTGTAATTTTTTTTTTCATCCCTACAAAATTTTCTGTTAGTCTTTTTGGTCCATGCCGTTAATTTTAGGCTGATGTGGCTAACAGGGTGTCACATCAGCATGTCACATGTGTTGTTTCTGCCCAGCTTAAATTTACATTTAGTCCTTATAAATATGATTATTTTATTTTTAGTCCCTATAACTTTTTTTTATTTTTCCATCTCTATAATTTTTTTTTTATATTTTCACTTCTATCTCATCCTCATCCAACATCAGTGTCCTTTTGCTTATACTGCATTGTTACATTTGAAATTCTTAAACTCCTCCTGGGTTCAATAAAATAAATTCTTTATGTATTCAATTATTTGAAATTTCAATGCACGCACTTGGATTCACTCTATAAAAGTGGAACATGTAATGACATTTTTTTCTCTACTAATTCTTTTTTTTTCTGTCTATTAACTTGTAACTTAATGAGATTGTGTTAACTAACAAAAAGGCTTGTAATTGTAAATCAAATAAAAATTTTGTCAATCAATACACAGAAAAAAAATTGCATATATAGAAAAAAAATGTCGTTACAGGTTTTTTCCCTATATACAGTGAATCCAAGTGTTATGAAATTTCAAATAAATGAATACATAAAGAATTTATTTTTTTAAACTCACGTAAAGTATCAAAATTTCAAGTGTAACAATGTAGTGGAAGCAAAAGGACACTGTGATATTGGATGTGGATGAAATTGAGGTAAAAAACCAAAAAAAAAAAATATAGGGACTAAAACCAAAAGTATCATATTTATATGGACTAAAAACAAATTTAAGTTGGGCAGAAATAACACATGTGACATGCTGATGTGGCACTCTGTTTGCCACATCAGCTAAAAGTTAACAGGGACCAAAAAGGCTAATGGAAAATTTTTTAGGGATGAAAAACCAATTTTTTTTACAGGGACTAAAAACAAAATGACTTATATTTATAGGGACTAAAAACATATTTAAGCCAAAAAAAAAAACATATCAGACCGTGTTTTTTCTCAAAAATTATAGCAATAATCCATTTTTTTTACAATTTTTTTTCACAAAAAATATAGTAATAATTCGTTTTTTTCACAATTATTTTTCACAAAAAATATCAATTAAGAAATGAAATAAATGTGTTGATTTACATTAAGTTTATTGTATTTTTTTTAATATATCATTTATCTATCTATATTATTCATTTACATTTTTATTTTCATTTATTATCTCTCGTATTAAGAGTAAAAGGATAAATGTAATTAATGCTCGTTTGAACTTCTAAATGTAACAGATAAATAGATACATTTTTTTCAAAATGAATAAATAAATAGGAAGGAATTTGGAATGATTTGGTCTTTGTGTTACTACTACTATATTATGGCCGTGATCGTTTTAACAAACATTTAACTTTTATTTCAATTGAACATAACGATTATTACATAAGTGAGAGCATATGAATTTATGATTGATTCTGTGTATTTTGATGGTTATTTATGTTATCAATTTGGTTAATTACACGTGAGACAAAAGGTGATTAAGTATAAGTTAGTGTGTGATTAAATGGGTTGCTCAATTGGTTAATATCGAAATTACTTCAGATAATTGGTCAAATTGTCAAACCTTTAACTTTTGGTTAATTATGTGTATATTGATGGTTATTCATTCTATCTAATTGGGTAATTACAAGTATCACAATAGGTGGTTAAGTGTGAGTTAGTATGTGATTTAATGAGCGGCTCAATTGGTTAATATCAAAGTTACTTTAAATAATTGTTCAAAATGACAAACATTTAACTTTTATTTCAATTGATCATAAGGATTATTGCATATGTGAGGGGGCATGAACTTATGGTTAATTATATGTACGTTGGTGGTTATGTATGTTATCAATCTGGTTAATTACAAGTAACACCAAATGTGGTTAAGTGTAAGTTAGTGTGTGGTTAAGTGTGAGTTAGTGTGTGGTTAAGTGAGTTACTCAATTGGTTAATATCAAAGTTACTTTAAATAATTGTTCAAAATGACAAACATTTAACTTTTATTTCAATTGATCATAATGATTATTACACAAGTGAGGGAGTATGAATTTATGGTTAATTCTATATAAGTTGGTGGTTATGTATGTTATCAATCTGGTTAATTACAAGTAAAAAAGTTTAAAAAAAATAAAAAAAAATAATTGTATTTCTTAATTGATATTTTTTTTGTAAAAAACGCCGGATTTTTTGTAAAAACATAAAAACGTCAGAATGTATGCCCGCGGTGTTTACTGTGCCGGTGTGGAAATATCGGGACTGTTTTTAATTTCATTGAGATGTTGTGTGCTAATTAATATTTTTGTACTATTTTTTTCAATTATTTAATTTCAAACTTCTTGCTGTCAATGTTCTTTTTTCTTTAGGATAGGTTTCTGATTTGAATTTTTTAGAGAAATGGAGGGAATGGAAGAGTTTATTAGAAGTCCTTCCCCTTTTTATGTATGTGAGTTTAAGTATTTTATAAAGTTTTTTCCTTCTCTTCTTCCCGTTCCTTCTCCTTCTAATCCTTCCATTTCCCCCTCTTCTAAACTCACAAACACACCCTACTTTTTATAGCGTATGCTTGGTTGATTTATTAAGTTAATGAGAGAAATGAAGAAATTATAGGTATATATGTATTTGTCATCCACTTGAAACAGAATGAGTTTGATTCATAATGCATTAGCTGTAATAATAACTATTTAATTGGTAAAAAAATCGAAGAAAAGGAAGAAGCTATTCTAATAAAATATCTAACCTACTTTAAAAAATTTAGACAAACAAGGAGTGATTATAAATTTTAGGGTAAAATATGTTTTTCATCGTTTTGTCAACTTTAGTTTTAGTCCCTATACTTTAAATCTCGTTTTTCTGTCTCTAAACTTTCTAAATCCTCAAACCGTTGTCCATGTCGTTAGTGAGATCTGTTATAACTTGATGGGCTAGCTAATAGAAGTTACATATCAGCCTCAATAATAAGTCCCAAATAACTTAATCATCTAATTAACTTTTATTTTTTATTAATTTTTAATTATTAAAATAACTCTAATTACTACTTTAGGGTTTTCACCTCAGCAATTTTACCCTGATAAAAAAACCTAATTTAGTAATTAAGGTCATTTTAATAATTAAAAATTAATTAAAAACAAGTTAATTAGATGAGTCAACTATTTGGGGCCCACTATTGAGGCTGACATGCAACTTCTAGTCAGCTCATCAAGTTAACAGATCTCATTAACGACAGGACCACGGTTGGGGGATTTAGAAAGTTTAGAGACAAAAACACGAGATTTAAAGTTGACCAAGACTTTAAGTTGACCAAACTATAGAGATGAAAAACATATTTTTCCCTAAATTTTAACAGAAAGAAGGGTGTGAACTGCAGCATCAAAAGTAGGGGTGGGCATGCACCCGAGACCAGACCCAAACTCGCTTAAACAAAAGTGAATTAAAGCAATGCGGGCGGGTCTTAGAGGGTTTCGGATTAAGCGGTTTTAAAAAGTGAGTTAAGAACGGGTATGTTTGGGCGGGTTCGGGTAGCGAAAAAAATTACTGTCGATGTCCGACCCAACCGAAACATGCTAATTAATGAATATTTTGTTTTAGAAAATAAGTGACTATATAAACGTTTCTTGGCAAAACCCTAGCGTCGTCTCACATTTTCTTTCACTCTGAAATCTGAATTGCTGAACAAAAAAGAAAGAAGGGAGAGATCCCGAGAGGGAGGAAGGAGTGGCTCCTGCTCGCGAGTAGTGGCATCACCGTTGCAACAGGACTGCACATCAGAACAAAAGGACACTGAAGCGAAGACCTTTCTACCTCTCTTATTCGTTCTGTTTTCTTACTCTAAATTTATTTTCACTGTTATTCGTCTCTGCTCTGACTCTTACCTTTTCTTTTCAGGTGGTAGGGGACTAAGATATATTTTCATGAGCAGAATGTTGGTTGTATGTGCGGATGTGTAGATGTTACCTTTTCTCTGTTATTGCATGTGTAGATGTTGGACTCACACCATTGCGCTTCTAAATCGTGCTCCTGCCTTATATTTGATTGTCTGTTCAACAAATGTGTCGACCCTCCTCCCTTCTCCTTCCTTCTGTCTTTGAAGTTCTTTTTGTTGTTGATGATATAGGTTTGTATTTCTTTCGTTAAAGGTTGAAACTTTTATTTTGTTTTTAAGTAAAGGTTGAAGCTTTTGTTATGTTTTTCAGTAAAGGTTGAAGCTTTTGGTTTTTTCAAAAAAATGGTTGAAACTTTGGTGCATATTTTGATTGTTTACTCCCTTCCTTCTGTTTTTGAAGTTCTTTTGCAATTGATGATATGGGTTTGTATTTTTTTTCATTAAAGATTGAAAATTTTGTTCGGGTTGCAAGTAAATGTTGAAGTTTTTGTTCTGATTTTCAGTAAAGGTTGAAACTTCGGTGCCTATTTTCATTGTTTTCAGCCCTTCCTTGTATCATTGTTTATCTTTTGCATGAAAGATGAAAGCTTTATGCTTGTTTTGATGTTTTCACCCTTTTCTGTTGTGTTTGTGTTTATCTTTTTTTATGAAGATGTAAATTTTATGTGCTTTTGTTGTTGATTTGATTTATTTTTTGGTTTACATGTTTGCAGGTTTGCCATTCTTGGTGGAAGATTGGTGAAGATTCGCAGAAGATCATGATCACGAAGAATAGTAAGAAGATATCTTCAATAAATCTTTTTTTTTCTAAGTTTTTTTACAATGTTCCTTTTTTTAATTTTGTAAATATAGATTTTTAATGTATTTATTTTGAGTTAATTTTTTAGACTAATATATGTAATATGTAAATTTACTAATTTGTGACTATCTAATACAATTTGGAAAATACTTTCTTTAAATTTTAATGATTTGTGTAATTTGAAATTTGAACTATCAAAATTTAAATTTGAAATAACTCAATTTATGAATTATGATCATTATTATCTCTTTGGATTTAAAAATTAATCTTAACAATAAAAGCCCGCAATGAGATGAAACGAAAAATCGATAAGGCTCAATATTGGCCCAAACCTGATAATACCCAACCGTTCAAACCGATGAATTCAATGGTCGGGAATGGACCATATATTTCACTGTTCGGTTACCATCGGATTGTGTATTTTTGGCCCGAACCCGCCCGTACTCGAATAATGCCCACCCCTAATAAAAGGAGTGATTATATTTTTTAACAGAAACTCTATTTTAAGAGCTTCTCTAAAACTAATAAGTGGATACTCAAACAACGCTGAAATAATAGAAGTGCTTAGTTCTATAAAATAAGTTATAAGCTATATCCAAACAAAGAAAATGCATGTTAGTGAGGACCAGAAATCGAAGTGTGTGTTCGGTTTGACCATTAAACTAGCCAAACTCGAGTTTGGATTCCACAACGCAATTATTTCTAGGGTTAGAAATTTGAATTTACCAAATTTCAACGCTAAACTAAACATTTGCAAAATCAGCGCACATGTTACTATCAAACCTCTAACGAACATGCTCCTTGGCACCTTTCATTATCACCATTTCTTTTACGGAACTCTCACCTATTTTTTGAACCTATAATTTATACAAGCAACTTTGCATATTTCCAACACATATCTCATAAACAATGTTCGATGCTACATCGAATTACACAAAAATAAAAAAGTTTAGAGAGAGATGATGAATTTAAGAACCTGATGGGAGAAGTTGTGCTGAATTATTAGACATGGAGAATCAATTGATAATTTCTCCAAAACCTGTGGAGGGTACAAAAAACAAAATATCAAACAAATTAGAATTTTTCTTATCGCAAATAAATGTTAAAGAAAAATGAGTTATCAATTTGCTTTGTAATTATTCAATTAACTTTAGTTCATACTTCATACAATGAATAGAAGTAAAATATTGTCCGAGGCGGAATCTTCAGCTGAGGACTTTGGTTGTCTCGCACGGTGGTTCATGGTGGAGCACGACAGTGGTGTACCTGCAGAGACTCCGACACTCAAGTCATAATGTATTTTAGCAGGGTTTAGAGAATGTAGAATGAAAGCGTACATGATTCTCTGCAAGATTATCTATTTATAAGTAAAAATAGGTGGGAAATTCCGTTAAGTTGTTATGTGTTGAAATTCTGGCAAGCGTACCAAAATCACAGCAGTACAATAGTAAGTAAAAGGGGTTTGTCGTATCCATAGGGAACGGTTCAATTGTAAATCCTAGTGGTCACACTTATCAAGTGAGAGAAGATGGTTGTTTGTGTAGATTGCAATAGTAAATAAAGAATCGTAAATTGGGATAAGGATGAGAAAATTACTAGAACTAGGATTGAATTTCATCTATCGCACCCCTCTTGTATTTGAAACCCAATGAAATTTATGAATATGCAATCATAATATCGAAGTACAAATAAATATTATTTCATAAAAGGTTCCCACAGATATGAAATACTCAGAAACAATTCATCCTGGTTCCCACAGTGACAAATTGTCCCGGTTGAAGAACAGTTGTAAAAGCTATCAAGTCATCCTGGTTCCCACAGTGACAACTTGAGTGTTTTCACCAATCAGAATTCAAGATCCCTATTCCTAGGCTCCCAAGAACTCGTATCTTGATTTTATAAAACCACTTTCCAGTGCGCCCTATAAAAATCAAACCATAACTTCGGCACAAAGGCGGAAGCTAAGCATTAAGAACAGAATAAAAACACCGATATTATAAAAACAAGGATTCATAAATAACAAAGAGAATTCAAATACAATTGGGGATTGAATCGACTACATCCAATCCCATGGAAGAGTTTTAGCTACTCATGGTAGCCATTACAAACCAATAGAGAAAGTGTCACACTTTTCTCTAGCTCCAGATCTGCTCCGCCGTCTCCTCCTTTTTATCTTTGCAAAAGGTCCTTTAAATAGAACTTTGGAAAGCTCGTTGAAACCTTGCTTTGGCCCATTGGAAATTAGGATTCCATGCTCCTGCGCTCAGCGCAGATGAAGCGCAGGAAACAAAATGGATTTTTATTCTTGCGCTTCACTTGCGCTCAGCGCAGGTGGAACGCATATCTCCATTTTCTGCTTTCCTGATTTCCTCTTTTTCTGACTTGATCTCTTGTTGATCTTATCTTTATTTGCTTCACTTTCCTGATTTCCCTCTTTTTAGCTTGATCTCTTGTTGATCTTATCCTTATTTGCTGCTATCTTGTTACTCCATTTAAAACTTTCCTTTTTATCTGCAAAATCAACAGATTTCTTATCAAAATAGCATCAAATTCAAATTTAAATCAAATAATCACAAGATCTGCATTTGAAACTAAAAAGAGATAAATTGGGGTATAAATCTAACATTTTGCCCTTGATAAGTACAAGAAAAAAATGCAAAAATAAATAAAAACACTGGGTTGCCTCCCAGGAAGCGCTCGTTTAACGTCATATAGCTTGATGCCTGGTTTACTCATGGTGGTTTCAACTGGAGGGTGATGGTGGAATCAGCTGATCCACCTTTTGTTGCCCTGAACCATCCTCCACACCAGCTTCTTGTCTTGTCATCACTTTCCTCACTATCTTCTTCCTTATCTGATGTTGTTCTTTTTCTCTTTTTGAATCAGAACTCTACCATGGATACCTGCAGCTGCTTCTTTCTTCTTGTTGGTTTCCTCAGAATATTGGGAACCTTCTTCTTCTTGTGCTCAAAAGCACTTTGATTCATGACTTCCTTTCTTCTTACTTTCTGCAGCTTTGGTTCAGAATGAGTGATACAGATCCCATTAATAGGCTCTAACTCTAATTGATCTGGTGGTTCATCTTGGTGGGGAATTCCTCTGTCCAAATGGAAAATTATACTCTCATCTTGAGAGCTGAGTTGAAATTTTCCCCGATCAACATCAATTATCATCTTGGTAGATTTCATGAATGGTCTTCCTAAGATTAAGGGGACATCAGTATCCTCTTTCATTTCAGCAATGAAGAAGTCCGCAGCATATACAAACTTGTCCACCCTTATAGTCAAATCTTCAACTATTCCATATGGATGTTGTGTGGACTTATTTGCAAGCTGTAGAGTTATATTTGCAGGTTCGACCTTTAAAATTCCCAGTCTTTTGAAAAATGATAGCGGCATCAGATTGATGCTTGCCCCAAGATCTAGCAAGGCTTTTGTGATTGGTTGAGTACCAACAGTAACTGGTACTATGAATTTGCCTGGCTCTAATGATTTTTCTGAGATGTAGACCCTTTCTGACTCTTCTGCTTCTTTCAAAACTACTTATGGATTTTCTTTTATTTGAACACTCTTTTGCACAATCTCCTTTGTGAGAAACATTTCTTCAGATATTATGTTGTCCTCTAGATCACTCGCTTCTAATGTGTTACATTCAGTTGTAACTGCATTACATTGCTCCTTGGGGTTATTTTGAGTGTTTGTTGTAAATTGGCCTCTGTTGTGCTCTGCCATGTCCTTTGCTAATTGGCCAACTTGAGTCTCCAAAAGTCTGATGGCTGCATCTGTAGTCTTTTTATAGCTTTCAATAGATTGCACGAGAGCATCAATTTTCTCATCCATTTTTGAGTGTTTGTCATGCACAGAAAGATAACTTTGTTGTTGCTGCTGCTGATAAGGCATTTTTCTGTTGCTTCCATCTTGTCTCCAGCCAGAGTTGTTGTTTTGATTATTTACCCATCCTTGTGAATATTTATTATTGTTGGAGAAATTACCTTGCCTTCCTTGATTTCCCATATAACTGACCTGTTCTGTTTGAGTATCCTGATAGGAACAGTGACCATTGGATGGTCGCCTTCGCAGAAATCACAAATCAACTGTGGGGTTTGGCTGGGTTGAGATTGCACTGCTTGCAATTGTTAAGGAAGTGTATCCATTTTCTTGGTAAGTGTCTCTAACTGTCGTTTGATGAGCTTATTTTCTGCTAAAAGCGCATCATTGCTATTTAGCTCTAGTATCCCCTTCTTCTGGACTGGCTGTCTCCCATATTGAGCTTGCTGGTCATTCTGAGCGAAATTATCAATTATTGCAATAGCACGCTCTGCATCTACTGTCATAATTGTTCCTCCTGCTGCAACATCTATGAATGACTTTGAATCGGGTCTGAGTCCATTGCAAAAGATGTTCAGTTGAGCAATTCAAAACCATGGTTGGGACACTTTCGCAGCAAGGACTTGAATCTCTCCCAGACTTCACATAATGGTTCGTCTTCTCCTTGCCTGAATGTGGAGATGTCTGACTTGGCTTGAATGTAGCACGATGGTGGAAAGAATCTTTTCAGGAACTTGTCTTCCACTACGCTCCAACTGGTCAGACTTTGATTGGGATGTGATTTCAGCCACTCCTCCGCCTTACCTATTAAAGAAAAAGGAAACAATCGTAAATAGATAGATTCCAAATCACCTTCCTCAAAACCCATAGTACCAATCAATTCATGAAAGGTAGAAAGATGAGTATGTGGATTTTCATGATCCAATCCTGTGAATTGATGGGCACTAATGAGGCTCAAATATGCGAGCTTCATCTCCAAAGATTTTGTTGTAACCGGTACAACTATGCTTGAGAAATATCGAGGCCCTTAGTGCATGACATAGTCTCCTAAGACTCTCCTTTGTGGAATTGGTTATTGTTCTTTAGCCATGTCTTTATTTTCTACTTGATTTCTCCCTTGTCTTCTTCTTCTTCTATTTCTACTCTTGTTCTTCCTGAATGTCCTTTCTATTTCTGGATCAAAAAGCAATTGATTTTGGGACACCTGTCCTCGCAAGAGCATAAATCAAGAAGCTTGCACAAGGTTGAGAGAAGAACAAAATAATAAATAAATAAATAAAAAGATAAAATAAAATTTTCCTAAAAAAATAATGATTAAAATAAAATAAAATATATACAACTTGATAGGATGGACCTCCCAAGAATTTAAATTGAGACACCGTTTCCCAACAACGGCGCCAAAAATACTTGTTGAAATTCTAGCAAGCGTACCAAAATCACACTAGTATAATAGTAAGTAAAAGGGGTTTGTCGTATCCACAGGGAACGATTCAATTGTAAATCCTAGTGGTCACACTTATCAAGTTAGAGAAGATGGTTGTTTGTGTAGATTGCAATAGTAAATAAAGAATCGTAAAATTGGGATGAGGATGAGCAAATTACCAGAACTAGGATTGAATTTCATCTATCGCACCCCTCTTGTATTTGAAACCCAATGAAATTTATGAATATGCAATTATAATATCGAAGCACAAATAAATATTATTTCATAAAAGGTTCCCACAGATATGAAATACTCAGAAACAATTTATCCTGGTTCCCACAGTGACAAATTGCCCCGGTTGAAGAACAGTTGTAAAAGCTACCAAGTCATCCGGGTTCCCACAGTGACAACTTGAGTGTTTTCACCAATCAGAATTCAAGATCCCTATTCCTAGGCTCCCAAGAACTCACATATTGATTTTATAAAACCATTTTCCAGTGCGCCCCATAAAAATCAAACCATAACTTTGTCACAAAGGCGGAAGCTAAGCATTTAGAATAGAATAAAAACACCGATATTATAAAAACAAGGATTCATAAATAACAAGGAGAATTCAAATACAATTGGGGATTGAATCGACTACATTCAATCCTATGGGAGAGTTTTAGCTACTCATGGTAGCTATTACAAACCAATAGAGAAACTGTCACACTTTTCTCTAGCTCTAGATCTGCTCCGTCGTCTCCTCCTTTTGATCTTTGCAAAAGGTCCTTTAAATATAACTTTGGAAAGCCCGTTGAAACCTTGCTTTGGCCATTGGAAATTAGGATTCTGTGCTCTTGCGCTCAGCGCAGATGAAGCGCAGGAAACAGAATGGATTTTTATTCCTGCGCTCCACTTGCGCTCAGCGCAGGTGGAGCGCAGATCTCCGTTTTCTGCTTTCCTGATTTCCTCTTTTTTGACTTGATCTCTTGCTGATCTTATCTTTTTTTGCTTCGCTTTCCTGATTTCCCTCTTTTTGGCTTGATCTCTTGCTGATCTTATCCTTATTTGTTGCTATCTTGTTACTCCATTTAAAACTTCCCTTTTTATCTGCAAAATCAACAGATTTCTTATCAAAATAGCATCAAATTCAAATTTAAATCAAATAATCACAAGATCTGCATTTTGAACTAAAAAAAGATAAATTGGGGTATAAATATAACATTTTGCCCTTGATAATTGTTGTAATTATATAGAAATTTATCATTAATTTAGCACTTATCATTATGACAGAAAATGTTCATGCAATCCACACGCCCACGTGTGATGTAGTCCGCGCGCTATGTGTATAGTATATTTGACATGTTACCGAGGTTACAATATCTGAGGTAAGATGTCGAGTTATAATTAATATGAAGTTGGGTAGAGGTAAGACAACCACAAATGTATATGTTAGAACCACAGGAAACACTAGAAGGGGGTTGAATAGTGTTTTATAATCTTTACAGATTTTTCGTGAAATCTCTTTTTAAACAAGCAAAGATATTTTCAATGTTCAAACTACTTGCTAAAAAATGAGTTTTCGGAGACTAGCTGAAACACTTCAGCATGTGCAGTAAAAATTGCCTTTTTAAAAGATGTGTAAATTATAAATTTGTTTATGCTGCGGAAATTATAAACTCACTTTTCAGAACCCTCCACAGTTAGAAATAAACAGATAACAACGGAAATTAAATAGTAAAGGGTTGAGAGAACTTAACACAGTGATTTATCCTGGTTCACCCACTAATCCAGTGAGCTACGTCCAGTCCCAGGGCAAACACACCACTGGATTTTCACTAATCCCGCAAGATTACAAGTATTCTTTGCACACCTAGCCTCTCCAGGCTCAACACCGAGTATTCTTTGCACACCTAGCCTCTCCAGGCTCAACAAGTATTCTTTGTACACACAACCTCTCCAGGCTGAAAACCCAAGTATTCTTTTAACACAGCCTCTTCAGGCTAACCCAACAAATACAGTTTGAAAGGATGAATGCTCAAACTCTGAACCTACACAAGTTTAGAGCTCGAACTGGGAAACTTGTACAAATGACTAAGTAAGACTCAGGATATAGAAGTTGTTGTACAATAAAATATGAGACAGATGAGTATAAATTTCTGCAGCGTTTCAGCAAGTTGATTTCTCTGTTCTCAGTTCTCTATTTCTTTCATCATAGAGTCTGGTATTTATAGAGAGAATATCTTTCGTCCGTTGAACTCCAATCGTTTTCCCGTTGAGAAATAGCATTTAATGCAAATGCTCCCATTGTGACACATAGCCTGAACCCTTAGCTGTAGCAGGTAGTAGAGTCAGCTCTCAGACTTCACTTTTTTTCTGAGTCGCATGTACTTTTATGCAGACTTTACCTTTTTGGTAAGAGAAATTTGAAATATGCCAAAAAGCACTTTCTCTGACTTTCCAGAAGAATGAGAGGCACAAGTAATCTGAGACTGCTACACGGGACTTGAGTCTTCAAGGAGAATTTCTGAGAGTATAATATTGAAGACGAACAAGCAATGGTACGTTGTCTCACAACTTCAGGAGGTTCACCGCTTTCAGTAGGTAGCATTCTCTCAGCAGGTTTCCTTACTTCGGAAGGTTTCACGTACTTCAGATGATATGATTTCTTCAGATTGCACCTTTTGAAATACTGAACAAATACCTTCAGCAGAAATTATATTTTCACGTTAAAGCCAAATTTGTTTTTCATTAAAACTTTGGAATTGCGATACTTAAAACATTATTATCCTCTTAATAACATTTTGAGACTCAACAGTATATTTGCTATGTTAAATAGGGTGCCTTCGTTAAAATACTCTTGTAATAGATGGTCGATCATGTCGGGTGGGGCTGGCTTAGATGTCAGTCTAGAACAGTTGCTCCCCAAGTCTGTATATTGCTCACGACTAGAGGACGAGAGGATCCAACTTATAATAGTTTTCCGACTATCCTCATTTCGGTGTCGTTTATATTTTGATTGATGGATGGGACAATTGATTTAATCATCGTGGACATGTTACAGATCCTATCAATTTGGGCCCACGGGCCTGGACACGTGTCATGATCTCTGTTTGTAAAGGTTATTCTAAAATCTTCTTATAAAAGGGGCGTGAGTTATTTAGAGCAAATGTTTTCTCGCTCGAATTCCTCCCCTTCTACTTCAATTTCCTGCTCCTGTGCCTCCTGCAGCAAAGTTTGGATTTTTATGCAACTTGTGGCCCGTGAACTTTTGGACTTCCTTCAAGCATTTACAGCAACGTTTTTGTCGCAAGGTATCCTCTAGCTCTTTCTTCTGCAATTTCTTTACCATACCACCCTTATATTTTTTAGAAGGATGAAGACCAGAGGTAGGGCTAGGTCTGGGTCTGTCGTGTTTAATAACAACACATTGATATTTTGATGAGGCTGAGGATCCTGGTATGAAAATTTATTGTTGAACCGTAGGCGTTCAATAGGTTTATCAGACCCCATTTCAGAAAATGATGCTTGTAGTCGGGAGGTTGGATCCCGTGACAACTTAGCAAAAGTTGCATCACCTGAACAAATCCAAGCTCTAAAAAGAGAGTTGTCCTGCACATCTTGATTCTGGCGAGAACCCTGCACATCTGAAGGTAAATTCCCATGAAGTGGGGTGAGACTAACATCCCAGTGAGCGTGATAAAGCATACAGTGTAGGTAAAGCAAGCAAATGGTATGCAACAATCACAATGAACCTCAAACTGAAATATAATGCATACATAAAGTCAATAAGTGCAAGGTTAGTCTTGAAATGTTTTACCCAACACCCAAGGGGTCTTTCCACTTTACATGAGGCTAGACTAAGCTCAGACTAATAGGAATCGTCATTCCTGAAGGCCATAAGACCTTACCCTTAAACATGATAGATTCAAACATGATTTTTCTTCTTTTAACATGAGTCCAAGGACCAAAGACAAAGTCTTGGGGCATGAAGTTCAGGGACCAAAAATCTGATTATTTATCATGAGGTCTAAAGACCAAAAAAAAAAACCATTACACGAGGTTTTAAAACCCAAAGTATTTTCATGAGGTCCTAAGACCCAAAATCCTCTTCTTTGTCATGATTAGGGTTTGAAAGATAAATCATCATTCACAACCATATGAGCATGAGAATAAACATGAGTGTACAATTTTCTAAGCATATTCCTTAAAACCCTAACATTACCTAGAGCAATAGGTTACTCGCATCACAAACATTCCACAATCCAAAACACATTACATCAAATAACCAACAATCAACCATAAAGCATAGGAAGGAAGAAGGGGGATCATTTATGGAACCCTATCCTAGCTTGAGAGTGAGTGTGTGATCACACTCACCTTGAGAGTAGGGAAAAATGAGGAAGAAGAGATGTTGGGGAAGAGGAATCCAAAGGTGGTAATTGATCTTGAGGGATGAGGAACCTTCCTTGATTTCCAATGTAGCTCTCTCACTAGAACTTCTCTCTCTCTCTCTCTCTCTCTCTCTCTTTAGGATGCTGAATGGGGAAGAAAAAGTGAGTAGAAATCGAGCCCTAATTAATGGTTTTAAAGTTGTAAGTGCATTCTCGCTCAAGCGAGATTTTCTCGCTTGGGCGAGAAGCTTGGGGTCAAGCTCCCCTTCTCATTCTCACTCAAGCGAGAAGCTGCTCGCCAAGGGGCACTGTTGTTAAACTCGGACCGGCCCGGCCGATCCGACCGGTTCAACCGGGAACCGGACCCTGGGCCGGTCAAGTAATTGGACCACTTCTGCCTTTGAACCGCCTCAGAACCGGTTGGACCACCCATAAAAGAACCAAGCCAGGCGCTATTTTTTTACATATCATTTATTTATTCAAAATACTATTATAATACTAAGTTGAGATATATTACATTATACTAACAATTGTATTTTTTTTATATCAAACTCAACTTTAAAAGTATTTATATACTTAAAAAATTAAATATATATTTATATCTCATATTTTTTTAATATAAATATATAGACTTTTATATATACCGAGTCAACCAGTCTAACCAGTGACTCACTGGTTTGACCAGTGACCCATTAACCCAGTACCTCGACCGAGTCAATGACCGTTCCGAGTTTTATAACATTGCCAAGGGGAGAATAGTTCAAAGAGTGACCCCTCTCTGGAAGATTCTCGCTTGGATGAGACCATTCTCGCCAGGTCAAAAATCGTCTAGAGAGCACCCCTAAAGTACCTTGTTTCTCGCCCAAGCGAGATATGCAGAACCCAAATTCTTCATTTTTTCTTCATAATTCGCTCAAGCGAGCCTATTCTCGCTTGAGCGAGAATCCTAAAACTTGATTTCTTGTTTCAGACTCTCAATCCCTTCCCTTACAAATTCCCTACCTCTTTTCTTATTACTACCCTTAAAATCATTACTGTACAACCTCCCATTTGTTATTATCCTTAATTAGCGGGATGTTACACTACATATATAAATAGTTTTATTTTATTTTATATCTATTACATTTGATTAATTATATTTAAAATTATAGTGCCACTCAATTTTAAGTGTTTAATTTTTATTTTTTAAATTATAATTCTATAAAAAAAAGATATTTTAAATTTGATTGTTTTTAAGTTTTATATTTTCTAATAGATACTCGTGGGTATCCGTGGATATCCATAAACCCGTTAAAAACCCGCTTAGCAGGTATGGAACGGGTACGGGGTGGATATTTACCCACTGGTGCAGGTAAGGCTAGTTACTACTCGTGCTCGCCTAGGCCTGTTGACATCCCTAGAGTCATGACTTTCTCTTCTCCATAATGTTAATGAAAACTTGTCTTATACACAAGACCATTTTAGGGACTAATATGAATGAATTTTAATATTATAGGGACTAATTTGAGTCAACAGTGTCACTTAACGTGACACATCAACACAGTTAATGCCATCTACCATTTTGGACTAAAGTGAATGATGAAGATAAATGTTGGGAATTAACGGATATATTTTGAAATCTCGGGGACTAAAGTGCATAAAACTAATAAAGTCAAGGACTAATATGAGGGTTTACTCAAAGAAATATAATAGTTTATAAGTTATAAATTTAAACGCTGAAAAAATGGTATAAGTTACTAAAATAAACTCTTTTACCAAATACCTATAATTTGATCAAATAAGCTTATAAAATGGTCAAGTAGGCTATAAGTCTTGCTAAATACATGTTAAATCACATATCCTACCCCTGAACCCCAGTAAGAAGATGCAATAAAAGGGTAAGCTTTAGTTCACTTAGAGCTGTTAAAATGGGTTAGCCCAGAAAAGCCAGCAAAAATGTATGGCTCATTCATTTATTTTAAAAATTTGAATAACTCTCGAGCCTTTTAGCCCGATCCAATAAAACCTACTATCCATAAAAACTCACAAAAGCCCAAAAAAAAATTTGGGTTACCAGAAAAAAAAAGAGTAAAAATGTAGGGCTCAGACCTTTATTTCAAAAGCCTGAATAACTGACTTTTTTAGTCCGATCCACAAAAGCTCACTATACCCACATCATGTCGGACCCGAACAGACTGGGTGCTCGAATTGACAGTTTTTTTTTATTAACAAGAATTGACAACTCTAAGCTCACTTATTTTACGTACAATATACATTTCTTACTAACATCAATTAATTATTAAATAAAACTCCTTCAATTTAATAACCATAAATCTATGGAGTGATTAAGAAGATGCTTTCTTAAGATCAACCACCATATCTAATTTACTAATTACGGGTTTTCTTAACAAAAACCGATGGAAGAAACTATGGAGCACAACACAAGAAATGGAAATGTTGTTGGCCTCCTTTTGATTGATATATATGCAGCGAAAATTGTTAGAGTGCTTATGAATTTGAAACACTAGCTTTGTGCACTTGGAAAAAGTAGGTCATTAGCTACGTTGGTCATCACATTCACATGGGTAATTAACCAAATAGAAAGTCATCATTATATTGCCTTTGTGTCTAAAAGTTGTACGTAGAAAATAGCAACCAATTAAGACTAGCTTTCCAACCAGATGCCCTTGAAAACAGCTAACTTGGTGTTGATGTTTCATGTGTGTTGTGGAAATGTACTATTAAAACCCTCAAGAAAACGTATACTAAAAACCCACATACACTTCTCTTTCTATTATTGATTTTTCATTCTAGTTTCTAGATTTGATATATTGATTATAGCGTAGGTTAGATATTTTTCCTTTCTTTTTAATTCTGATTGCCCACATTTTCTTTATAAAACGCGAAGTTACATTATTAATTAATAGTGACTTGTGAGACGGTAGTTGTTTGTTGGATGGTCCTACATCTATCTTCTTATGATGACTTATCAATTATTTGTTTTGAAAATATTTCCACCAACTAGGCATGCATGCATATATATATATATATATATATATATATATATATATAATGGTGCTCTAAAGTTTACAATTATCAAAAGTGTATATTAGTGAAATTTTCATTAATTTACCAAGAATGTTGGGAAGAAAGAATTGTTTTTGGGGCTAATATGTCATAACAAACATTTTGTTGGTTAGCAAAAGTTCATCTTTAGATTAGATGGAAAAAAACAATTTGTAAGAGGATTATATATATTACTCTCTCCAAATTGGTGGTGTCAAACCCTAAAAAAATGGCGATGTCAAGAGTCTACACCGTAAAATAATGCATTATTTTTAAGAAAATAATACATTGTATAGCTATAACTTTTACAAACATCAATAGAATCATTTTTAATATGTTCTTTGCCTTGTGGTTTGCCATTTGGCATACCGATTCTAATAAAATATTGCATCGTATTCCTTTTTGTAACGTCCTAATTTTTTAATTAATTCAAGAATAATGTTCATTGGAGACACCATTCTCAAATTTCTGAAATTATTTCGCATTATTATCGGTATCGTAATAAACACACTCCCAAAAGCTTAATGTTAGTCCAACGTTTACATAAGCTGAATACAATGAACATTCAATATACATTTCAAAATCCCTTTGCCACTCAAAGGCTCAAAATAACAATTTATCATAACAAATTAAATAACTTTCAGCCTATTATAGCATAATACGATTCAAAATAATTCTCAATCTCTCATAGGGTCCTATTGGCAACTGGGGTGGATGATCCACTCTATGAGCTTCAATCCTCTCTCCAAGTATTCAATCAAACCATCATGAATAACTAAAATATGTACCCACAACGTGGGGTGAGACTAATGCCTCAGTGAGAAAAGCATGCAACAAGCAGTGTGTGGAGACAGACATATAACATGCAACATATCATTCAGCAAATCATACATGGTTTAGTTCTGTCACAATTCATCATGTCATACATAAACTCTTTCAATTACCACAATAAAACTACACTCAACTATACATGATGTCTAATACCAAATCTCAAAGTAAATATGCTATGCATGATCTGCATTACCCGGAAGACGGGGTCTTATCACTATCTCTGGGGCTAGACCTTAGCTCAGACTACAATGAACGTCTTCCTTGGGGACGTACCCCACCATTACTCTAGGGACCGAAGTCCAAGTTGTACCCTAGGGACCAAAGTCCAATTACTTAGGGGACCGAAGTCCAATCTTGTTTAATTAAGTTGATCTAGGGCCGAAGCCAAAACTTTGAGGCCAAAGCCATTTTTCTAGGGCCGAAGCCAAAATTCATTTTTCTCTGGGAGCCGAGTCTCAAATTCATTTTCCAATTATCTAGGTCAAAGGCCTTAATGCAATACACACACATAACATATAGTACATGAATCTTTCTAAATCTAACTTTCTCTTGGGTGTAACGGAAACCCCCTCATATGTATCTCATAGCCCTCTCCCCACGATCAACAGTAGCATGTTCTCCAAGCATAAATCACATGCAAACTATAAGTCAATCATGAAAAGGGGATGGGTGAAAACCTAACATATCAAACCCTAAATGCGGATTTCTAACAAAATCACTACCAATACATGAAATATATCCGACATACTCATTAAATTTTCAGTAAATCAACCAATAATATCAAGTCTTAAAAAATCCCAATTCAAACCCTAAGTAGGGGTTTCTAGCTCAATCTCCTTCAAACATACAATATAACTAAAATCAATCGGTAAATCTTCGTAAACAGTCACATACAACCAAGAAAGGGAAAGGAAGGAGTGGTACAAGGAGAATCAACCATACAAAATGGAGTGATTGTGTGTGAGCTTTACTCACCTCTAATGGAGCTCAAATGGAGGAGAGGGAGGAGGAGAAGGTGAATCCAAACCTAGGAATGATGGGGAAGAGACTTCAATCAAGCCTTCTTCTTCTTCCTTGCTTCTTCTCTCTCTAAGCCCCTCTCTCTCTCTCTAAAAACCCTAAGGGGAAGAAGAAAATGAAGGAAGAAGAAGGCTCAGCGTATTTTTAAAAAACAGGGACGCGCTCATGCGCTTGAGCATGCAAACTATCTAGACAATTAACAACAGGTGCCCGCGCGCTTGAGTGCGCACTAGCGCGCTTGAGCGCCCAAATAAGCCCGTTTGGAGGTGCAAATGAGATCGGAATACTAGTGTATAGAATATCAAATTGAAGCCCTGGATCTTAGCTTTCTAATGCAAGTGGAATGACCTCAATTGGACACCTATAACTCTAGATATCATCAAATCAATGCACCAAGGTCATTAGGCTTAAAACCCAAAATTAAGCAATAACCTTGGTTGAAGCCTAATGGGGCACACTTTACATGAATCATGTTATAACTCATCAATTCACTCCAATAAGGCTATCGTTAAGGGTTCTAAGTGTCCATGAGACTATGCTCCTCTATTCCCTTATTCATTTCCATAAAATCACCTTCTACCCCAGTTCCTTGAGTCTATGTCTCTCTTCTTCCTTCCGGCCAATTCGTTTAAGCTTAGTCCCTTCCGTCTCAATCTAATTCCCTAGTTCCAATGTCTCTACTTCCTTCCTCACTTCTTCACCATGTTAACCTGTCCACCATCAGATGATACTCCTCCTAAGTTAACTCTACAGTCATGTTGGACTTGATACTTGGTTTTTCCCTTCTTAATTCTCTTAAATCTCATAATCTTAACCAATCCCCTAACCCTTGTCTTATTTTCCCCTTAAGCCCCTAAGTCCTTATTTTACTTCTAACTTCCTTCTTGCATTGGGATTCATAGCCTAAGACTTCCGTTGTAACCTCTAGGTCCTGATTGTTGGGATGTTACAATTTTACCCCCCTTAAATTTTTGGGATGTTATTGCTAAATTTTTATATTTTATTTCAGGACTATGAATTAGATGGCATTGATTGGACCAAAGTGGATTTTTAGGACATTCAAGAGTGTTTGGATCTCTTTGAGAAGATATTTATGTGGTTTAAGCTTTCTAAATTTGTGTGAGCCATTCCTCTTATTATAAATCATATTTTAAAAATGTGAATTATATTTTTATCTATTAAGGGAAGGGTGTGTGTTTTAAAATAAGAGGAGAAATGAGTCTAATATTTACATCTTTGAGGAAAAGGGAGTGTAATTTATCTATTTTATTAAAGATATCATGCTATATAAATAGACATTCTTATTGGATTTTAGATCTGTAAGAACTGTGTGTGTGTATATATATATATGTTTTTTTTGTAGCTTGCAAGTTGTTATTTGCTATGAATTAACTACAGAACTTTTTGTAGCTATTCATAAATGCCTTGTAATGTAAACCAATTTTAGTGGCCATTAAAATTGCCGGTAAAAGTCCCATGTTTTACCTGCAATTTTATGGGTCTTTACTAGCATTCCTTATAATTGTCGGTAAAGCTTTTAGCGACGATGGATACACCAGCTAATGCACCACATGTCTAAGCACCCCCAATGTTATGAGGATTTGTGGCACTTACGAGGACTATTCCTCTATTCACTTGGCCATGGAGCTATGTGAAGGTGATAATAAATATGGATGAATAAACAATATTGAATCTTAAGTCAGCAAATCAAGCTTCATGAATGCAATTTGTTCTTCGTTAAAATATGAAGCTTAAGAATGTTATTTTAATATCAGAATTTAATTTGATAAGTGTAGTAGTCAGTTAATATGAGAACTAGAAATAAGGAGATTATTAAGATTCTTTCTTAAGAAGGTAATCATTCTTAAGAACAACAACTATATATAGTACAGTAAGATTCTTTCTTAAGAAAGTAATCGTTTTTAAGAATGAAAACCATGAAGCAATATTTTCAATGAAATAGTTATGACATGAAAATAACAGAGTGAGAGAAAGAGAGAATACACAGTAATTTATCCAGGTTCACCTAACCAACCTCGGGCTACGTCTAGTCCTCACACAAGATGAGATTTTCAACTAACTTCTCAAAGTAACAAGTATTCTTTGTTATCAACACCCTCTTCAGTCAATTCACTGAGTATTCTTTTCAACCTGGCCTCTCCAGGACCAACAAGTATTCTTTGTTCTCAACTGCCTCTTCAGGAAAATCACAGAGTATTCTTCTTCAAGAGCTTCTCCAGGTATCTAAGTATTATTTGTTCTCAACTGCCTCTCAAGGAAAATCAATGAGTATTCTTTATACAATAGCTCCTAGATGGCATCTCAACTCATAATGACTAGGACAACCGTTAGCCTATATCTCGATCTCTCAAGATCCATGATTACAATGAGCATATGATGATGTGTAGCTCTTTAAATCACTCAAGAAGTGTATATAAACCATTACAAAACAAGAGCAAAACCTACCACATGATATTATATAGGATAACATACGTAGGTAGAGAGAATAGAGATGAGAAGAGGTAAGAAAAACTTTTTTACTATATTTAAGACCAGTTCTTCTCCACCTTTGACTTTTCGGTTCAGATCCTTTATATAGGATTAGTAAACTAGTTGTTATGATTCTGGAGCATTCTGGGCACAAACTAGTCGTTACTAGTTGTTTCTAACTGTTAGAACTTTTTTTTTCATATGTTTCTATCTCGTCAGGAAAAGTTAAGATCGTTCTGAGGTTTGCTTCTCATCAAGAGGTACGTCTATTCTGAAGTGTCTTTCTGAAGTACATTATAAACTGATGATCATACTTTCTTAGGTTGATCACTTGATAATCTTGATTCCACAAGCATATAACAATTCCAAATAATGGATTCAACCTTCCCTTTCAAAATTTCTCAGCCATTCTTAATCGTAAGATGAATATTAGGATTATTGTTCTTGACTTGAGACTGTCTTAAGTTATTCCTTCTTAATCTTCTTTCTTATCTCAATTCTTTGCATCTTACTCAAGAATTATGAAACCTTTTCAGCCTTAAATTCTTCCTTGTTGTAGATGCTTTCTTGAATCTTTCTTTATCCATGCATGGATGATATAGTTCAAAATTTTTCTAATTGGAGTTAAGAATCATTCTGTCGTTAATTCTCTGATGAAAGTATTTTTGGATTATGTTAAGAAGCTTTTGATGTAAGTGTTGTTCTTATGTAATGAGATTTTTTATGGTTCCTTCTGATTGAACATGCTCATTCTATACATACCATCTTAAGTCTTCTGTTTTCTTAGGCAAACATTCTGGTTCTGTCATCTTTCTAATCTTAGGTTTTCTTTTGAAATTCTCATCAGCATGTGAAACATTATAAGCTTGGATCTTTTTAAATTTTCTCAATCTTAACTTTGCGTCTTAACTTGGATCTTAACTTGGTGCTTGTCTTCTCAAGTCTTGCAAGTGATAACATCCTTCTTATTCGTTGTTAAGACTCGATTCTTTATTTGAGATGATCCTTAAGATGATGAATTTTGACGCATGAATGATCAAGCTTCTAAATTTTATCTACTAGACTTCCTTAGCTTGATCTTGTTTCCTATCTTAACATATTTTTGCACACTCAAGAATCTTAAATATCGCAAAAAACATGAGTAACTTAAGAACAGAACATCTTAAGTTTGATAAAAAAAAGTTTGTTATCATTAAAACCAAATCGCAACAGGTTTTGATCATCCATCAGGCTGGCCTTATGTAGGAAAAACATATGGATGGTTTGATGAAACCTTGGGCTGATATGGCGGGTCTAAAATGGTACAGAACAATATGAGGATGGAATTTTTCCATGAAAACATATTAGTATTCAAATAACATGGTACCATAAATAGTTATGTGAGTGTTATACATGCTTGCAATATTAAAATATGATGTCATTGATTATATCTCTTAGTATATGATGTGTGTTGCTTTATCATTACCATAATACTCCAATGATGTGTGCAACTAATAGTTTTTGTTAAGAGTGTGTTATTGTTGAAATAGAATCACATGGCTTTTCAAATCTTTTTCTTTTCTAGGGAGAGGGGGTTGCAGATATAATTTTCCTTGAATTTTTCATTAAATAATCTAAATCAAAAGTTAAGGAGATACTTTTTATAGAATCTTAATATTAAATTATATGATAACAACATAGATTGGAGTATTTGAGCTATTCTCTCAATTGTATATGGTAGAGAATCTAATTGTTGTGTGGTATAGGGTTAAATATGTTTTTGGTCCCTAAATTTTCACCTTTATTTGGTTTTGGTCCCTAATATTTTTTTAGTTGGTTTTGGTCCATAACGTTTTTCCAATCATTGAATTTGGTCCCTACCTACCGTCAACTCTGTTAAATATTGGGGTGATGTGGCAAACGGAATTGATGAATCAGCTTGCACAGTCATATTTTCCATAATAATTAATTTATTTAAGTTTTGTATTAATGTAATTAACTTAATTGATTTAACTTTTGGGTTGAAGGTTAATTTCCATAAAAGCAAACTTTTGGGTGTTAATGTTAATTTGGAGTCTTTGAAGCCCATGGCTAATTTTCTAAATTGTAAAATTAGGCACTTTCCCTGTTCATACTTGGGTTTGCCTATTGGGGCGAACCCAAAACGTTTGTAAACTTGGCAACCTGTCATCAAGAAGGTGGAAAAGAGATTGGCTAAGTGGAAAAGTAAATTGTTGTCTTTTGGGGGTAGGCTTGTTCTCTTGAAATCTGTCTTACATTCAATCCCGATCTACTTCCTTTCTTTCTTCAAGGCTTCCACATGTATCATTTCTCAACTCGAGTCTTTATTTAAAAATTTCCTTTGGGGTGGGGATGATGAGCATAGGAAAGTAGCTTGGGTTGCTTGGGAAGATGTTTCTAAAGAAAAACAGCTTGGGGGACTGGGTGTGAGAGTCTTGAGAGTTTTTAATTTAGCTTTGTTGGGAAAGTGGAGGTGGAGATTTTTAGTTGAGAAGAGTAGTTTTTGGAATAGAGTGTTGACATCTATTTATGAGGGACTTCCATTAAGACGTGAGGGTGGGAGATGGGGTGGTTCTAGGTGGTGGGTTGATCTTTGGAGTATTGAGGAGGGTGTTAATATTTCTTGTGAATGGTTTTCAAATGGATGTGTGAGAGTTGTGGGGAATGGGAGAAGTACTTCATTTTGGAAAGAACCTTGGCGCACCTCAAAATCTTTTTGTGAGAGGTATAGTTAGACTATTTTCCATTTCTAATAATAAAGAGGTGTCAGTGGAGGGTATAAAAGTGAGTAGGGAGGGAGAATTTGGGTGGGATTGGAGTTGTAGGAGACATTTATTCCAATGGGAGCGATCCCAACTATCCTTATTGTTGGAAGACTTAACCTCTATTCAGGTACTTGATAACAATGAAGATTCTTGGAAATGGTCAGCGGATCAAGGAGGGAGTTACTCAGTTAAGTCAGCATATCATTTAATAATTAATGATTCAATTTATGCAGAAATCCCTCTTCATAAATTCATATGGTGTAAGTTGGTTCCTTACAAGGTGTCCTGTTTTGCATGGAGGATGTTGTTAGATAGAACTCCATCCAAAGAAAATTTAGCAAATCAGAGGATTTTATCACTTTCGGATAGTGGTTGTGTGTGGTGTAGTCAAGGTGTTGAGACTTCTTGTCATATATTTTTTGACTGTCCATTTGCATATCAAATTTGGATGAGGTTTTTCGAATGGTGTGACTTTTATTCTGTTCTTCAAAACAATTTCATTGCTCACTTTGAACAGTTTTTAGGCCTTTTTACTTGTAATTATAAGAACAGGTATAAGTGGGTTTTGATATGGTTATCGGTCTTGTGGAGTCTCTGGGTGGCAAGGAATGAAGTTGTTTTTTTCCAATAAATTTATTTTATCACTGGACCTATTTGATTTGATTAAAGTTCGATCTTGGAAATGGATGAAAGCTAAAGATAATGGTTTCTTTTACCAGTTTTCTTGTTGGGTAGAGCAACCTGCTGCATACTTCAACACTGTGTTATGTTAAGCTATTTTCTGTTGACTATGCTGGTTGTTTTCCTGCTGCTATGTTTGGTTTTATACTACTGTGTATGGTGGTTTTTGATGGTTCTCCTATCTGTCAATATTGGTTTGGACTTTGTCTTGGGTTTTTGAGTTGGTCCGACAAATTCATGATATTTAGGCATAATATATTCTTGTGTTTGCTGTTAGGTTGAAGTATCTCTTTTCCTCACAGCTTTAGTTGGTGCTTGACGATTTTTCTTTATTTTTGTTCAAGGATTGATGTATTTGCTTTGTTGGGTTTACAAGGTTTTTGTCTTGTAGTGGGTTTGGTTTTTGGGTCTCTCATTCTGGAGGGGTTCTATTGAACTCCAGCTTTTATTTTTTAATTTTCTTTGTTTTTAGGTTGTTGTAATTGTAATGGGTTAAAGTACCCCTTGTACTCCCATTAATTTATTTATTTTGCCTATAAAAAAAACTTAATTGATTTAACTGAATATAAAGTGAAACATTTCTAAGAGTCTCTGTCATATGGTAAAAAGGGGATAAGTCTATGGTTTTATGGTGCAACATATGACATAGACTTATAGAAACTTTTCACTTTACATTCAGTTAAATCAATTAAGTTAATTACATTAATACAAAACTGAAATAAATTATTTATTGCGGAAAATCTGACTGTGCAAGCTGACTCATCAATTTCTTTTGCCACTTTACCCTAATATTTAACAGAGTTGACGATAGGGACCAAATTCAATGATTGGAAAACATTAGGGACCAAAACCAACGAAAAAAAAAAGATTAGGGACCGAAACCAAATAAGGGTGAAAATTTAGGGACCAAAAACATATTTAACCCATATTTTTTAACAACGTAAAAGATCCAAAATAATACTCACTTTGTTCCTTTCTATAAGAAACCTTTTAGAAGTTTTTTATATTCCCTTTTATAAGTCACTTTATAATTTTAAGGAATCATTTATTACCATTTTCCTTATTTAACCTTATTAACTTTAATTTCTTCTCAATTATCAAACGATAATGGAGTTAGTTAATAATATTAAATAAGAATAAAATTTAAAAAGTTAAACTATTCTTTTAAACCCCAAAAAATTAATTAATTTTAACCACTTTTATTAAAACATATTATTTAATTAAATGTGCATTATAAAAAGGAAGTGAGGAAGTATAAGACAACTTTTCCTCTTTACTCACTCGCACCATATTATTTGAAAAAAAAATTGACAATATAACATATTACTTTTATTAGCTCGTGCCTAAAAAAGTTCAGTTTTTCCACCTATCTTTATCATGTATCCTCTTTAATGTTCTTATAGTGCTTTTAATTGCAATCTTACCATAATAATATTTTGGTAAAAGAATATATAACCACTCTAAATTTTTACCCTTTTGTAAATAGACACTATAAATTAACGAGAGTTGGTTCAAGTGGTACATATTTGATTTCCCTTAAGTAAGGTATCGAATTCGAGTCATGTGATGGAAAAAATCCCTGCTTGGAGAGCTAGCTCTACCATGATATGGATGTTCCCGACTCGAACAGGATTGCCTTCAGTGGAAGATACATGTGGTTAAACCAAAAAAAAAAAATAGACACTATAAACTTGTTTTTATCATTATTGCAATAGGTTCTTTAATTAACATTAAGTTAAATAATTAATAATACAAATTTCAACCTTCAAGATTTTGTGTTTAAAATATTAAAATCATACAAAATAAAGTTTCAAAAATAAAAAATTAAAAAAGCTCTAAATCAAAAGAGCACACTATCATGTTTCTCTTTTAGAATTTTAAATATGCTTGAAATTTGATAGAATTCAAGACTAAAAATATGTAAATTTAATTTTTTATGTGCTTTTAATTTTTGTAACACAAAATCTTAAAAGATTGAGTTTATTTATGTTAATTATTTAACTTCATATTAATGAAAGGATCTATTATAAGAATGATAAGAATTTAAGGATTAATTGAGATTAATTGAAAATCCATGATGTCTATTTGTAAAAGAACAAAAATTTAGAGTGCTTTTATACTTTTTTTTCTAATATTTTTATTTATATTTCATTCCTGAATCTAATGCAATATATTTAAAGTATATTGAAGTCTTGTGATGAAAACTCTATCATAATAGACCATCATGTTATAATTCTTTTATTATACACGTTTTAAAATAATTATAATTTTTTAAGTTTTAATAATTTATATAAATTTTATTAAATAGACCATCATGCTATAATTCTTTTATTCCTTTAATTGTGTATAAAGTTTTTCTATAATACTTTCTTAAACAATAATGTAATAGTATAATTATTAATTCTTTTCTTATGTAATTATTTATAATTGTCGAATATAAATTAGGATTTAATAAGTATATACTGACGGTGTACAAAAGTTTTATACTACTCCCCCGATCCTATTTATAAAACAACGTTTGAAACTTTTCCATTATCATTTTTATAAGATAAAGTATACAAATCTAGAAGCATTTATTATTTTTTTTCCTCATATTTGTCCTTGTTGACCATTAAAGGTTTTAAGGTGACACAATTACTATGATAGTGGAGTTCAATTTTAAATAAGGGTAAACTTGTAATTTTATAGAGTCATTTTTTGAAAATCAATGCATTAATTACTCTTCTTAATATATGTATTTTGTCTGAATTGTCTTATAAATAGGACCAGAGGGAATATCATCTAATGATGTGTTGCCACATCATTTATTGAGTTTAGTAATCATACTCATTAACTAATGTTACATCATATCATTGGATATGAGAATGTAAAATTCTTTTAAACCCTATAAATTATACTAATATTTTTTAGGGTCCTGCTAACGAGTGTCCTAAGGGCACTGGTTAAGGATCTACATATAGAAGGTTTTTATTGGAAATCACAACATTGATTGTATTGGCAACATTCAATGCTACACATTCCAATAAAACATTTCTATTTTTGGATTCTTAACAAGTAGCACTCGTTAGCATTTTCCTATTTTTTTTAAAAAATAATAATATTAAGACAACATAAATATAGAGAGGGGAGGTGAAGTAACCTAGCATTTAATTTTCTTCACTACTCTCAACTCTTCTTTGACTTTCTTGAGTCTCATCAAAGTCCACACAACTGAACCCAAAACCGTAACCGTTGTGTGTGTCTTTTTATTATTATCTGTGTAAAACACAAACACAAAACCAAAGAAAGACAAGAGTGAGAGCAAGAGTGACACCAAAAACCAAAAGACTTGCAAATTTGCAACAATGCCAATGCAACCTCACAAATTGTTCACTCTCTCTTCTTCCACCATCACCATTGTCTTCCTTCTTCTTCTCCTCCCTCTCGCCAAACCAGATCTCTCCGCCGAGCGTGCCGCCCTCTTATCCCTCCGCTCCGCCGTCGGCGGCAGAACCCTCCTCTGGAACACCACCTCCACCACCCCCTGCACCTGGTTCGGCGTCCATTGCGACCCAAACAACACTCATGTCGTCCAGCTTCACCTCCCCGGCGTCGCCCTCTCCGGCGACCTTCCCGCCGGCGTGTTCTCCAAGCTCCCTTACCTCCGCACCCTCAGTCTCCGCTTCAACGCCCTCTCTGGCCCCCTTCCCTCCGACCTCGCTGCTTGCTCTTCCCTCCGTAACCTCTACCTCCAAGAGAACCTTCTCTCCGGCGAAGTTCCGGCGTCTTTGTTCCGCCTCACTGGTCTCGTTCGCCTTAACTTGGCCTCCAACAACTTCTCCGGTCCGATTCCGGTAGGGTTCCGGAACCTGACCCGGCTCAGGACACTGTTTCTCCAGAACAACCGGTTCTCCGGTTCGTTGCCTGAGTTGAACCGGGGCGAGCTCGCTCAGTTCAATGTCTCCAACAACATGCTAAACGGTTCTGTGCCTGAAAAGTTGCGAACTTTTTCTAAAGATTCGTTTTTGGGTAATTTCCTCTGTGGGAAGCCCCTTGAGCCTTGTCCTGGGGATGCAGATAGTGGGAACGGTGCTAATGGGACTTCAAGTGCGGTTGGAGACAGTGAAGGGATGAGAATGAAGGAGAAGAGCAAGTTGTCTGGTGGTGCTATTGCTGGGATTGTTATTGGGTCTGTGGTGGTGCTTTTGTTGGTTGTTTTTGCTTTGATTCTTTTGTGCAGGAACAAGAATGGTGAAAAGACTAGTTCTGTTGATGACGTGGCAGCAACTGTGAAGCATTTGGAGCAGGTGGAAATTAGGGGTGAGAATGTTGAGAATGGTAATGGGTACCCGGCGGTGGCGGGGAATGGTGGTGGTAGGGGTGAAGGGATTGGTGGTGGTGGAGGTAAAAAGTTGGTGTTTTTTGGTAATTCCGGTAAGGTGTTTGATTTGGAGGATTTGCTTAGAGCTTCTGCTGAGGTTTTGGGGAAAGGGACGTTTGGGACTGCTTATAAGGCTGTTTTGGAGGTTGGGCCTGTGGTTGCTGTGAAGAGGTTGAAGGATGTGACTATTTCTGAGAAAGAATTCAAGGAGAAGATTGAAGGGGTTGGAGCAATGGATCATGAAAATTTGGTCCCTCTCAGGGCTTACTATTATAGCAGGGATGAGAAGCTTCTTGTTCATGATTACTTGCCAATGGGAAGCTTATCTGCACTTTTGCATGGTGAGGGTTACTTTGGATACCATCTTTTCCTCTTTAGATGCTCATGGTTCTGTCTTTTTTAGCTCTGTGGTCATCACTTCATATTTTCTTTACTGCTTCATTATATAAGTTTTTGTATAGAATGATTACTGCAATTTGCATTCTTTTGGGTTTTGTGCTTTTATTTTCTTTTCTAGAGAATGTATAATTACATTGCATCTGACAAAAGAAGGAGGAAGAGAGTGTAGCATCCTTAGGATTCATAATTTGTCTTGCATTGCATTTCCATTTCAGCTCACTTGTTTCCTTTTACATTCATCCATCTGGGTTGTTACTTTGTTAAGATGTGGTTTGTTGCATGGCATCATTGGCCTCTTTGTAACTATGTTAACATGAAATAGAGCCTGAAATGACATCTTATAATTCATTAGCATGAGCACTATTAAGATGATGTTCATAATTCTTTATCACAGGAAACAAAGGAGGAGGTAGGACACCACTGAATTGGGAAATCAGATCAGGCATTGCACTTGGAGCTGCTAGAGGCATTGAGTACCTACATTCACAGGGGCCTAATGTTTCTCATGGAAACATAAAGTCATCTAACATCCTCCTAACCAAGTCCTATGATGCCAGAGTATCTGATTTTGGCCTTGCACACCTTGTTGGTCCCTCATCCACACCCAACAGGGTTGCTGGCTACCGTGCTCCTGAGGTAACTGATCCTCGCAAAGTAACTCAAAAGGCAGATGTATACAGCTTTGGTGTGTTGCTCTTGGAACTTCTGACTGGAAAGGCTCCAACTCATGCCCTCTTGAATGAGGAAGGAGTGGACCTTCCAAGATGGGTGCAATCAGTTGTTAAAGAAGAGTGGACTTCAGAGGTCTTTGATCTTGAGCTGCTTAGGTATCAGAATGTTGAAGAGGAGATGGTTCAGTTGTTGCAACTTGCAGTAGATTGTGCAGCCACATACCCTGATAACCGCCCTTCAATGTCTGAAGTGAGACAGCACATAGAAGAGTTACATAGGTCTAGCTTGAAAGAGGGTCAAGACCAAATCCAACAACCTGATTTGATCAATAATCATATAGCTGATATGTCTTCTCAATGAGTTTAGTCTTTATTTGCCTCCATCTTACTAGTACTGAAGAACTGTAAAAGGATCTTCTTGGCTTTGTGAAAAGCCCCATATTTTGCTTCCTGAATCCTGTGCTTATGTTGTAACTTTTTCTTCAGCACCTAACTTTGAATTTCCTCATTTTCTCCTCTAATCTCCATTGTACTAGTTCCCTCTTTTTTCTTCCCAATCAATATACCTTGGGGGAGTGGATATCTGTTCCATGCTTCCATTAGTTGTTGGCGGTGGATTCTGGTTGATGTAATTATTACTCTTGCTTTAATGTTAGCTTTTTCTTTTGGTGAGTGAAACCTTTTTTTCTCTATTGAAACTGAGATGATATAGTCGCTTTCATGGTTGGTAGTACTGTCTCGGAGGTGGCATGTGTCACCTTTTTAATTGTTGAGTCTTGTGAACCCCTCACATTGGTAAAGATGGATGAGTTATAACCAGAACCAACTTTGATTAACTCTTCCTTACTTGGCAGGTGGATTAAGATTTGGATATGGATCCCCAGTTGTAAAAATATCAGTTTCATGTCTCACTAATTCCTTAACAGTAACTTCTTAACAATATTTTGCTAAACTTAAAATGAATTTTATGGGTTGAGATCCCTGTAAATTAAAAATAATTTTTCAGAGAATCTTGATCCTTTATATTAGTGCTGCTTCATACAAAAGATTACTTTTAAAAAAAATAAAAAAATAAACATACTTTTAGCACAAACTCAATAGGCAAACTGATTGGATAAATTGTCAAAAAGTGATTATATCATGAGCAAAATGCTAAGGTCAAACAGGTGTGGCCATGTGTAAAAAGCTTGATATGATGTGTATATATTTTAGAGATAACTTAATAATAAGTTTTTGGGAAATGTGAACGAGTGTTATAAGGAAACTTGTTAAAGGAACTAAATATAGAAAGTTTTTACTAGAGTGTTGTGGTATTTAATGTTACAGATATAATCAATATCGTGATTTTCAATAAAAACCTATTTTTCAATAAAAACTTACTGTTTATGAATTTTTACCCAATGCCCTTAGGACACTCGTTAGTCTGACCCTAAGTTTTTAAGCATGAAATTTGAATGATTCAACATTAATCTGACATGATTTTTAATAATACACTACTGTTGTAAACTTGGCCTATTTTGATTACTAAAAATTTGTTAACATCAGGGTATTTAAGTGTACAACATGGAAGGTCAGCTATGTTGGTCCCCATAAGCCAATTTTGGTATAGTACTACTACGCATGTGTTAAGCAAATGCTTTCTTATCCTTGATGTAGATTTTAAAATTCAAATATCAAACCATGGCAGTGGCTGGCTCTTGAAATAATTTCTCACAGGTGAGTACAAAAAGTTCATATCACAAAGGTGGTGTATTTGTGGATGTGATGATAATTTTAGCTTCATGGTGGACCAAAATGGGGTACACTTAACACACATAGTGGAGGGGCAGTGTAGATTAAAGTAAGCGTGTCTGGTATAGTGGTCCTACTGCTTCTTCATTGTGGTTCATTGTCATATTTTGTTGGAATCTAGTGATCTAGACCCTCTCTGATACTTTATTTTGTTAATATTCTGAGGGGCTGTATTCAAATAAGGTTGAAAACAAATGATAATGTGATGAGGGAGAAGCAAAGATTTGCATCCCGCCATTTTACTACATGGGATGCTGTTGCCTCTTTGGCCATTGTTGTCCTATTCAATGCAATCTTCTTTCAAAATTGGTTACAGTTTAATATGGTAGCACAGACACAAACAATGTATCATTGTCGCTTCCTTTCTGACAAATTGACACTCCTGGATTATATGTGGCACAAACTGCCTTAACTAATTTGATAATTTATTTGACATGTCACCCCATGGATTTTTTTTTAATTAGAAAGATTTAAAATTAAATCATAAGTATCCTCCATGAGAGACAATCCTGTTCGAGTTGAGAACATCCACGTCATGGTGGGGGATTAGCTCTTCCAACTGGGATTTTTTTTCATTCACAAGACTCGAACCCGAGACCTTACTTAAGTGGAATCAAACATGTACCACTTGAACCAACCACGTTGGTATAGGAGGTAAAGATTTAGATAAATGAAAATGTTTTCTCATGTAAAAGATAGGGAAAGAAAAAGAATTGATATTTTATACATGAACATTGAAAAGAATTATTATTTTTTTTTCTGTTTAACCACATGTATCCTCCACGGAAGACAGTCCTGTTCGAGCTAGGAACATCCACATCATGCTGTGGCTAGCTCTTCCAGCAGGGATTTTTTCCATCCACAAAACTCGAAACTTTGCTTAAGGAGAATCAAGTATGTACACTTGAACCAACCCCGTTGGTTGAAAAGAATTATTAATTAGTACCAAGATAAGAATAGAGGTTTTGTGAATAAATCAAGGATACGGATCGGAATCAAATTTCGGAGGACACTAATAAATTTATTCATTTAAGTTTGGGTACAGTTACATGAGTATATAACTTAATTTACAGTTCTCAATTCATACGCAAGATAAACTGAAAGATTGAAACCCTCTACTGTTGTCATGTAACCTAACAAGCCAAGAGTAATCATGAACCATTTACTTAGAGCCTCTAAAACCAAATAAAATTTAAATAAGAACTAAAATAAAAATTAGTCAATTTTATAGGGACAAAAAATCATATTTAACTCAAATAAAATCTATGAAGACCTGTAAACTATTACAGTTGTTCTGTCTCGTATGCATGTCCCAGTTTATATATCTTTGATGATATGTTTGTGAGTTAGAGAATAAAAGGAAAAGTTTATAGGAAACGCTTCCCTTCCATTTGTTTGTGACTGTAGTTAGATTACAAAAGTCTTTCCCCTCCCCTCCCTTTCCCATCCCTTTTTCTTACTTCAACTCACAAACACATCATGTAGAAAACATGTTGCTTCACCATGGATCATTAAATGTCTATCAGTTTGACACTTGAAAGGGAAAAAAATAAAGAAAAAATTATTATAAAAATGGAAAACAAGCACCTATGTGATTATAAAAAACAAAAAATTAGATCACCTCTGGTGCCCCTCTGGCTCCCAGTCTTTTGATTAGGATCTTCTGTCAAGCATCTGAAAATTGAACATATCAGGCAATAAAAGAAGGAAACATCCAGCTATCCTAATTCTGATTTCTTAACAAAGAATAACACCCCATGATAAGAAATCATATTGTAATAAAATGCCCAGTGTTATTCATATTGGACAAAAGCATCAATCTCAAAAGCCCTTAACGCAAGGTAGAAAAATATGGTTTTGACAATCTCTTAACAGAACCTCGATTCTAACTTTAAATGGTGCAAAGAGATTAACATTTGGAACAGATATTAGGTAGATCATGCCATTATGCTATAAAACAAAATATTTTGTTATGACCACAATAAGTACCTTAAGCACTAACATAATGCAAGTTAAGCAAGAGAAGAATTAGTATGTGTCACATCACCATTATACAGGACTCTCAAATCAGGAAGGACAACTGAACACCTTGGGGGATCAATCAATGGTTTTTAAGTAGAGTTATGTTCTAATTTAAAGTTGATTATATGTTTCAGGAGAGACAATGTGAGATAACAAAGCCTCAAGACAGATCAGTACCCGGCTTGGTTATTTACACAAAAAGGTAAATTGAGAAAAGAGACTAGGGTTTATAGATTGATTACAGATGGATTTAATATTTAGAAATAAGGACAAATTTTAGCAGTAGAAGAAACATCATTGCCAAAGGAATAGTGGTGAAAAATATTGCTTGGCTCTGTTCTTCAGGACCCTCCCTAAGGAATCCTCAGACCAAGTTTCAAGAGAAATAGGTGTTCCCTACACCTGCAGATGCCAAAGAGGAAAAATGAAAATTCAAGGGCCTCAATAGCCACTTATGTAATTGACAACAGTAACAATACTAATACTCAAGAGAACAGAATTTTAATTTCACAAAGCCCAGCTTTGAAAACCTCAGTTTTTAATTTAAAGCATAGTGGAAGCTAGGACTTAGCAAATTATCAACTGAAGTTACAAAAACAGGGGAAGCAAAAACTCTATCACTGTTCACAGCAACCACTGTTGAACTAACAGACCCTTTTTTTTGTTTACTTGTTCTTCTATTCTTCTGTATGTGTTTCAGCAATTTTTGTAAGTCTTACACTTCATTTCGTCTAATTTGAAAAGTTAGATTACTTGTGGCATGTCTTTTTGTTTTGTATCACAGGCAGTCACAGCACTCTAACAGAATACAGCATAATAGCTTTTTTATTTATTGTTGTGGCTTTGGTTGTTGTCATTGTTGTGTTTATGTGTATAGATCGAAATTAGAGCTAATACAGTATATTACCTCTTATGTGTGTGCGTGTAAAATGGCTTCCTTCAGTGAGGTATGTGCTTTTTGGTACATCTTGCCTCCAGGCATTTAGGGCGCCTTTTGCCTTTGACTACCTTAAAGGTCCTAAAAAGTCCAAGATTAACCTTTTTCTACACATCCTGGGTATCATGATGTAAAAATATTACAATGGCAAGCATGAGACAGAATGGTCAACATCATAAGATTTCATTAAAAACACAGTCATAGATGTTGAACTGGTCAGAAATCAGAATGTCATTGGCTTTCCTAAACATCAGAAAACATGCGTCTGAGATTGCTAATAAAATATGTTAGCGGTCATTTTTACATAATTACATTAACAAGCAGCAAAATACTCAAATATTAAAAACAACACCTACAAGGAACCACTTTCAAATTTCATATCAGATCTAGTTGAAATCTGAAACCACTTTCAAAATTCAAATGCCGATAAACATGTTCAACCAGCTCAAAAGCAATAGCTTCTGTTATTGCTAGCGTGACGTGGAAAGTAGAGTTATATTGGTTTGAGGGAGGGTGCCTTTTAGTTTTGGGTGATTGCTAGCGTGACGTAAAGCACCTGGGTGGGTGTTACTGTTTCACGAGTTAGGCAACGAATTTACCAGCAGTAACAGGTTGGATTAACTGGTTAGCAGCAAAAAGATTTATTCACCAATAGTTCAGAAATGTTTTGAAATTACAAAACAGACCAAATAAGAATAACTATGGATCAGCTGGAATATACATTAAGAACAACTGTGGTTTCAAAAGAAAATTTTCCGTGTGCCACTAGTTATATAAATTTGTGTGGGCTACTAATTAATTGTTAGCTCCTGTAACATATTAGGTAGCATTGACATTGGCAAGTTAATTAAAAAGAACCAAACATAAAATATAATATATTTTAAAATTATAGTGGCAATAAAGTTATTTACATGGAATTTTTGCAGTAGTTTCTCCTCCACTCAAGCTAAAATCATTAGGTTGTTATATGTAACTAGCAACTAAATCAAAGGTGTTTCCTACCTAACATGATGATAGAAAACTTTCAAGAGAAGCAGCAAATCAGCAATGAACTCAGCCCGATGCTGTCATATGCTGTGCCATTTGCGGGGATAAGGTGAATAAAATTAAATGCTCAATAGCATTTTTAGAGATTTCAAAGTACAGAATGTTAGTTTCAAAGACAACACTAGAAGTGGAGTTGAATAGTGTTTTATACATTTTGATCATTCTGGAAATCTTGAAAATAAACTACAAGCCTATTAAGACAAAATAAAATGAGAAACTTAATATCAGAGTTAACATGAAAATTGCGGAAAATAAGAAGGACAAATTAGAGACTAAGGAAGGTTGAACAAAATGTTGGCAAACTTGGACTCTTAATTAATTAATCTCGGTCATTCAGATTCATCTCAAGATACCCTCTGAAAGATACCACAAAGAATCTTTTCAGAACTATTTCTGAGCTACTTCAGATGATTGATCATCGTCTGAAGTGTATTTCTAACTTCTGAACTGAAACTGTTTCAGATCCACTTCAAAAAGTTATTTCAGACGTTCTTCAAAGTATATTCTTTGTAATACTTCAAACGATATAAGATTAACTGAATGGGTTATTGTCTTGGAAAACTTAGTTTATTGAAATTGTTGTGTTAAATTTATTATGAAAAATACTGTTCAATCCCCATCAGGAATATAAAGCTGTAAATTTAGGAGTTTAAGGGATAGAAAACTTAGCCACAAAATTTATCCCGGTTCACCCACCAACCCAGTGGGCTACATCCAGTCCCAGGGCAAACCACCACTGGATTTTCCACTATCTGAAACCACAGATACAAGTATTCTTTTCTATCAAGCCTCTTTAGGCTCTACACAAGTATTCTTTCATTTTCAACTGCCTCTCCAGGCAACTCAGTGCAGTATTCTTTTACAGACAACCCTCTCCAGGATCAACAAGTATTCTTTTCTATCAAGCCTCTTCAGACTCTACACAAGTATTCTTTCATTTTCAACGGCCTCTCCAGGCAACTCAGTGCAGTATTCTTTTACAGACAAGCCTCTCCAGGCTCAACAAGTATTCTTTCTTACAAAGCCTCTCCAGGCTCAACAAGTATTCTTTCTTCCACCAAGTCTCCCCAGGCTCTCAGACACATAAAGTGTTTACAACTCAATCTAAGTTTAATGTTCGTTAGAACCATAAACTCAAATGCTTTCATGTACATAGTGATTACTGAGTCTAACTCAGGGTGCAAACATTACAATCTAAGTACAAGGATAAGACAGAGATACAAGTGTATGAATTTTGGTATAATCTCGTCTTCTAAGTGAGGTATAACATCTTCAAGGAATTGGCTAAGTAAAATATTGAATTAAGATTCAGTCAGTTCACTCTTGGCATAAACTTTGCCTTGGGCTTCAATGCCAAACCTTTCTAGTTGACATCTTGTGGATGTGATACTAAGAAATTGGCTCAAACTTGGTTGTCTTCTTACAACGACAACAAGTCGGCACCATCAGATTCATACTTAAGGCTATTTATATTATGATAGAATATAGCCGTTGAAGATGGTTGATAATACCGTTGAGATGTTGATAATGTGGCTCATATAGCCGTTGTGTAATAGCTTCTCAAACGGTTGCTTCTTCTTAAGCAAAATAAGTATTCAGACGATCTTGTTCTGACACTTCTATTGATGAGCTCCTTTGAGAGATTTCCTTGATATTTTTATGCTTCCTCTCTCTCTTGATTTTCTTCTGCTTTCTTCAGCTTTCTTCTGCTTTCCTCCGTTTTCCTTTAGAGTATGTATGAGGAGGTATCCGTTGGATTTGTCCTTTTGCTTATTTGTATATACTCCTTTTCATTTGCTCCTGACACAGTTTCCTTTTTCCTCTTTGAGTGAGGTGTCTTGTCCTAAGGACAATAGCTGTTGTTACTGTTTCCTATTTGAATAAAGACATATGATATTATAGCCGTTGAATCATATGGTCTCAGATTCTCTTGTGACTTCTTCTATGTTGAAATCTGTTTTATGCAGTCAGGGAGTTTCATTTCTTCAGACTGTTAAGCCATTTATAACTTCCTTCAGATGATAGCTTCAAGCTTCTTTTAATTCTTTAAGATTGAAATGCTTTCAACAAAGATTTCTTCTTTTGATGAAATGCTTCTTTTTCTCTTCAGATGGTTAGAGAAAAATGCTTCTTCCTTTTAGCAGAAATCTTCTTCCTTTTTACTTCAGCAGAATGCTTCTTCTTTTACTTCAGACGATCCTAGCTTTATTCATCTTTGACTCTTCTAGTTCTTCTGATATTTGAATAAATGTTGAATTACATAATATAAGTTTACACATCTTTCTCGATATTTTCTTGTCCATACTTCTGATTTGCTTTTGGACAGTAGCATGTGCAGTATGTCTGCGTATACAGTACCCTTTTGATTGCAGATGCAACAGTCGTTGCAGGATTTCCTTATTTGTGCAACTCTTTTTGATCGAGGCAGAAAAGTATGTCTAACTTTTGTGCCGAAATGAAGTAGTCCATTGGATACAGTGTTCTTCATGCTTTAACAATATCTTCATGAGAACATTTCTTGTCTCTGACGCCTTCAGTCCTTCAGTCATACAGAGTGCTTCTGATCAGCTTCCATTCTTCAGATGATAGTTGTTCTTGAGACGATGAAAAGTTTATTCAGATGATAGATAAGTCTTCAGTTTGTCTTCACGTCTTCAGATGATAGTCATTCTTCAGACAGAGGATATGTTTAAGATGATGATAAGTCTTGAGACGGTCTGAGTCTTTCATGTCTTCAGATAGTTGAATCTTTTCTATTCTTTTCGGATTCTGTATTGCTTCATCTTCTGATTTTTCTTCGTTCTTCTTTTGATACTTCACTGGTTCTTCTTCTTCTGATTCTTTACTGGTTCTTCTTCTTATTTGTTCTTCTTCTTATTCTTTACTGGTTCTTCTTCTTCTGATTTGTTCTTCTTCTTCTGATACTTCACTGGTTCTTCTTCTTCTTATTCTTTACTGGTTCTTCTTCTTCTGATTTGTTCTTCTGACGAATATTCTAACCTAAAACACAATCAACAAAACAATACCTTTCTTAGTAGCACCTGTTTTCTTTTCATCTAGTCTAATTTGTTAATCATTAAAACCAAGGATAATGAGTCTTGAATTTAATTTGAATACTTAAATTAATTCTGAAACTCAACAAAGAATCCATAATTACAACAACCAAGAATTCAAAAATAAGATAACTGCATTAATGAACAGCAAATGTATAATTATTAATAAAAGCACAATTTTCTAATACCAAATTAGTGCAGTAACAACAGTGCAGAAACATTGATCCTACTTGATCTAAATACAATACAATGGCACAATCATTGATAATTCAAATGCCAAAATACCTCAAAAGCAATCCTATCTGTTTCTCAACAAAAGTAAAATATGGATATAACTTTGTGAAATATAAACTTAGCTAACAACTTTATTATATTGTTGATTTCAAGTTGTATGACTTAAAATTATATAAAACTAGAAAGTGTTCACCTGGTTTTACTCCTACAGGAAGCCTCTAGCAGTCATTTCACGAAGAAGTTTCTCTGCCTTATCATTCTCATCTTTTTCAAAGAGGGCACGGATAATTATTTCACATGTTATAAGGAATGCAACCATTGTCCTCCATTTTTTATAGCAAGGCCAATGCTTCTTCAACCAAGCCCTCTTTACAAAGCCCAATGATCATAACATTATAGGTACAAACATCTAGATGATAGCCTCCGGTCAAGAGAACTTGAAAAACATCTTGTGCATTCTTGAGTCTTCCACCTTTGCACAATCCATCAATAAGCACACTATAGGTGTACATATCAGGTTGAATACCCATGTCTTTAATTTTCTTGAATAATGCAAATGCCTGGTCAAGATGATCGATGGTTTTTGCATAAAGCGTCTAATAAGGAAGTGTAAGTGATTATACTGGCTGGTTGACCTCGATCATGCATCTCATCAACAAGCTCCCAAGCACAAGAGATTCTCCCTGACTTGCACAAACCATCCATTAGACAATTGTAAGTTACAGTATTAGGAATCATATTGTTGCAAACGCATCAACCAATGTGTTAAAGGTACTGACATCAGGGTTGATGTTTTTCAATACCATTTCATTTAACAAACTGATTGCTTTTTTTAATTGACCAACAATGCAAAAGCCATATATTAGAGTATTGTAAGTGAAAACAGTAGGTGAAATTCTCTTGGAAAGCATCTCAGAATATAAATCACAGGCATCAATTATAAGTTTATCTTTGCACAGGCTATCAATGATTATGGTGTACATTACCACATCAGGCTGAACAGATTGCCCTTCAAGCTGTCTCAGCAACTGCAGGGCAACTCTTGTTTCTCCCACTTTACATAAACCATTGATCAAGGTCCCATAACTAACTTGGTCCAACTGGAATCCCAGAGCTAGCACATGGTCATGAAAGTGCAGCGCTCTCTTAACCTCACCATTAAGACAGAGACCTCTCATAAGAGTGGTCAAGGTTATAGTATCCGGCTGATAACCTCTCTTGAAAATTTTGCCTAATACGGAGAAGGAGAAATTGATTTGATACAACTGGCAGAAACAATTGAGCAAGGTGATCAAAGCAACCAAATCTGGTGCAATTCCACTGAATTCCATTTGATGAGAAAGTGAAATAGCAGTGGGGTACCGCTTCAATTTAACGAGGGAGCCTAAAATCTTGTTAAATTCGAGTGTGGAAGGTGTAGGAACCACACGGAGCGTGCGAATGAAGGAGGACACAGATTCATCAGCAGCATTGGGAACGGAAGTGGGGAGAGAGTGAGAGTGTAGCAATGCCCTTAAGATTGAGGGAAAGGAAAGAAGAAAAGTAGGGTTAGAAAGGAGGCTTAACCTTAAAAATGACATTTCACAACGAGAGTGGTGATTGAAGGTTGGTATCTCTCTAGTTTTAGGTGATTGCAAGCGTGACGTGAAGCACCTGAGTGGGTGTTACTGTTTCACGAGTTAGGCAACGAATTTACCAGCAGTAACAACTAACATGTTTTTTTTTTTTTTTGTCGAGTAGCAACTAACATGTTGGATTAACCGGTTAGCAACAAAAAGATTTATTGACCAATAGTTCAGAAATGTTTTGAAAATACAAAACAGACATTGAGAATAACTGTGGATCAGCTGGAATGTAAGAGTAATTGTGGTTTCAAAAGAAAATTTACCGTGTTATTGTAGTTTAAGGTTTTTTTTTTAAAAGATTAAGGAATCTAATAATTATGTGTTTTGAAGGTATTTTCTATATTTCAGCAACCCTCTGAAAGAGCAACCCTGAAGTGGTGCAATATTTTGAAAGAGTGGAACCCTCTGAAGAGTCAGAACCTGCCGAAGTAAATCAATCCTATGAAGAGATGTACTATCTGAAACATGGAGACCTCCTGCTGAAGACATCCAACGTGACATAATGTCTGAAGTCAGAAAGCTTTCTGCCCAAGACTTAAAAACATTCTCAACGTCTTCTGCAACATGTCTTCTTAAGGAAAGACTACAGAGTCCTTTTGCACGTATTTGAATCATCGTACCAGAAAAGGAAACCTTTGTATCATAGTACCTGCAGTGTGTTAGAACTGAATCATCTCTACTCACCTGCACTATTCAAAGTCAGAAACTATCAGAAGATTGTCTCACAACAAACTCTATAGCATTTAATGTTATCTCTCAACGGTGAATTCAACAATCTTCAACGGACTTAAAATTCATCCCTATATATAGCTTCGTGAAAGACTTCAAGAGTGGAGAGAAGAAAAGATTTCAAGTCAATACCCTGCAAAAATTTAAGCTGCATACTCTCTAATTATTGTACACAAAATTTCATTTATCCTGAGTTATACTCAGTTATCCTGTACAAGTTTGTTTCGGTTTGAGTTAGGAACTTTGTTTAGTTCAGTAACTTAAACCAATCTCTTTGTAAACACTATTAAGTGTCTGAGAGCCTGGAGAGGCTTGGTGGAAGAAAGAATACTCGTTGTTGAGCCTGGAGAGGCTTGTGGTTTAAACAATACTTGTTGTTGAGCATGGAGAGACTTGACTGTAAAAGAATACTTGTGTTTGTAGAGCTTGAAGAGGCTTGACTGTAAAAGAATACTTGTAATCTCTAAGATTAGTGTAAATCCTTAGCTGGTTGGCTTTGGGACTGGACGTAGCTCATGGTGGTAGTGGGTGAACCAATATAAATCTTTGGCTAAGTCTTCTCTTACCCTTAACTCATTTATATTTGATTTATACTAACGTGGAGGGTTCTGAGTTTGTTGTTTTATAACTTAAAGCTGAAAAAATATCTTAATAGATTAAAAAACAAGTTTTATAAATTATTTTATTGAACCTGCTGAAGTTACTTCAGCAAGTATAAAACTTCCAGTTTCAGCAAGTTATAAAAAATTCTTTGTGAAAAGTGCTGCTTGTGAAAGGTTTTCCAAAATCAGTTTAAGACTTATAAAACACTATTCAATCCCCCTTCTAGTGTTTTCATGTGGTTTCTACACTATGCATAAACATTATGTGTTTTCTAGACAAAAATATATTATTATGTAATTATAATTTTAGATTTCGTAAAAATTAATTAAATTCTTATTAAACTTTTTAGTGATAAAATATTTAATTAAAAATTAAAATAAATAGTGAAATTGATAAAATAAAATAGTATAATATAAAAATAATTTCATAAAATAGTAAAAAAAAAAATTTAATTAATTCATATTTTTTTAAATTACTTATTTTATATATATAAACTATTAATGGATAATAATGGGTAAAAAGAATTTAAGGATAATAAGGAAAATATATTATAATATAATGGATAGTGATAAAGGAAAATTAAATAAGTTACAAGCTTGAAGCTAGCTGAATTAACTTGTAACTTATAAGCTATAAGCTTCTAAAATAAGCTACTTTGGGGTATTTTATCAAACACTTTTGTGTTGGTCAAACTAGCTTATAAACTAATAAAAAAAGCTAGTAGCTAGCTGTAGAAACCACATGAAACACTAGAAGGGAGGTTGAATAGTGTTTTATAAATTTCAAACTAATTTTAGAAAACCTTTTACAAGCAGTACTTTTCACTAAGAGTGTGTTTGGCTTGCCATTTCAGCTAGCTGAAACTTGAAAATAGTAGCTGAAATCATTTCAGTAGTTTTTGGGAAGGTAACTTTTTTGGGTAGCTACAAGCTTTTCTTAAAAGCTACTTGGGGTAACTTTTTTAAAAAAGCGTCAATTTTCAGCTACTAGCTGAAAATTAATTACAAGTTTAGTCCTCAACCACCCTCACTTATTATTATTTAATAATTAATGTTGTCCTTAAATGTCATTTTACCATTTTCAACTAGTTTTACCAAACACATTCAATAGCTTTTCAGTTTTCAGCTAGCTTAAAGCTTTCAGCGAGCTTTTCAGTTTTCAGCTAGTTTTTCAGCTAATTTTACCAAACACACGCTAGATGTTTTTACAACTTGCTAAAATTGGGAGTTATATACTTGTTGAAGTTACTTTAGCAGGTTTAATAAAACAGTTTGGAAAACTTGTTTTCAATTTCTTTAAGATAATTTTTCAGCTATAAGTTATAAAACAATATACTCAGAACCCTCCTTGTTAGAATAAACCAAATATAAAGAGTTAAGGGTAAGAGAAGACTTAGCCAAGATTTATACTGGTTCACCCACTTCCACTGTGAGCTACGTCTAGTCCCAAAGCCAAACAATTAAGGATTTTCACTATTTGATCAGATACAAGTATTGTTTTATAGTCAAGCCTCTTCAGGCGATAAACCCAAGTATTTTTTTTACAGACAAATCTCTCCAGGCTCAAAACCCAAGTATTGTTTTACAGACAAGCCTTTCCAGGCTCAAAATACAAACCCAGTTTATGAAAGAAAAGGTTTAAGCTTAGGAACTACAACACAGTTCTAGTTTAAATGCAAGTTTGTACAAGATAACTGAGTAGAACTGAGGATATGAAAGTTGTGTACAAATGAAACAGAGTGTAAAAAGTTTCTTAGAGAAATTTTGCAGCACTTCAGCAAGTTCACGTTCGTTCTCTATTTTCTTCTCTGCATGAAGACTTGTATTTATAGAGAGAGAGATATGAGACCGTTTACACTCTCTATAAATACCATTGTTAAATAGCTTTATTTCCGTTGAGACACAATGCTTCTGATAGCTTGTAACAGCAGTCATAGCAGGTGTAGGTGTGCAACAGCGCTGACTCTACTTTTTCTGAGCAAAGTGTACTTTTACAGCAGAGATCACCTTTTTGGTGAATAGGTATTTAAAATATACCAAAAAGCTTCTGTTTTGCCTTGCCAGAGAAGGAGTGGGGTGCAGACAGCTGGCAGAAAGCAACGAAAAGACTTGAGTCTTCAAAAGGGATCAACAGAGAGACTCATTTCCAAGAAGATACAATTCTTAGTACGACGTCTCAAGACTTCAGAAGGTTCACTTGCTTCAGCAGGTCCTGATACTTCAACAGATACCTCTCTTTTCAGAAGATTGCACCACTTCAGAGGGTTGCATAATGATAAGTGCTAAATTTATGATAAATTCTTATATATTTTCAGCACTTATCAAGGGCAAAATGTTAGATTTATTCCCCAAATTACCTCTTTTAGTAATAAATCCAGATTTTGTGATTATTTGATTTAAATTTGAATTTGATGCTATTTTGATAATAAATCTGTTGATTTTGCAGATAAAGAGGAAAGTTTTAAATGAAGAAGCAAGATAGCATTTATTTGAAGAAAGAATCTGCAAGATAAGATTCTAAATGCCAGCAGATCAAGATAAAATCAGCAGTTATTTGGATACAAATTTTGCAGGTAAAATTCTCAATTCAAATTCAAATCAAATTAGAATCAGCACAAAGATCAAGCTAAAAAGAGGGAAATAAGGAGAGCGTAGCAGACAAAGATAAGATCAGGAAGAGATCAAGCTGAAAAAGAGGAAACCAGGAAAGCAGAAAACGGAGATCTGCGCTCCACCTGCGCTGAGCGCAAGTGGAGCGTAGGAATTAAAATTCCTCTCTGTTTCCTGCGCTTCATCTGCGCTGAGTGAAGGAGCACGAGATTCCTATTTTCAAAAGTTTAAAACAAGATTCCTTCCATACTTCAGATAGCTTTCCAACTTCTATTTAAAGGACCTTTTGCACAGATCAAAAGAGACGGCGGAGCAGATCTGGAGCTAGAGAAAAGTATGACAGTCTCTCTAATGGTTTGTAATGGCTACCATGAGTAGCTAAACTCTCCCATAGATTGAATGTAGTCGATTCAATCCCCAATTGTATTTGAATTCTCTTGTTATTTATGAATCCTTGTTTTTATAATATTGGTGTTTTTATTCTGTTCTTAATGCTTAGCTTCCGCTTTTGTGCTGGAGTTATGGTTTGATTTTTATGGGGCGCACTGGAAAGTGGTTTTATAAAATCAAGATGTGAATTCTTGGGAGCCTAGGAATAGGGATCTTGAACTCTGATTGGTGAAAACACTTAAGTTGTCGTTGTGGGAACCAGGATGACTTGATAGCTTTTACAACTGTTCTTCAACCGGGGCAATTTATCACTATGGGAACCAGGGTGAATTGTTTTTGAGTATTTCATATCTGTGGGAACCTTTTATGAAATAATATTTATTTGTGTTTCGATATTATAATTGCATATTCATAAATATCATTGGGTTTCAAATGCAAGAGATGTGCGATAGATGAAATTCAATCCTAGTTCTAGTAATTGTTCAACCTATCTCAATTTACTGCTTTTTATTTACTATTGAAATCTACACAAACATCAACCATATTCTCTCACTTGATAAGTGTGACCACTAGGATTTACAATTGAACCGTTCGATGTGGATACGACAACCTCTTTTACTTACTATTATACTGTTGTGATTTTGGTACGCTTGCCAGAATTTCAACACATAACTTCAGAGGATTGCTCTTTCAGAAGGTTGCTGAAACACAAAAAGAACCTTTAAGAGAATTTGTTTCTTCTTCTATAAAACTTTAGTCAAATTTGTTGTTCATTAAAACCAAGGATTATGAGACTTAAAACTTTATTAATTTCTTAATAACATTTTTTGGACTCAACACTAGCTTATTGGCCTTGCCAAGTATGGCCACTAATCTAGCTACTAGCTTATCTGACTAACTAATAAATTTTAAATTAAATTAATGTAAAAGTCATATTTAATTACAACACTTATTAAGGGCAAAATGGTAAATTTATACCCCAATTTATCCCTTTTTGGCTAAAAGTGCGATCCTTGTAATTATTTAAATCAAATTTGAATTTGATGCTATTTTGATAAAGATTCTGTTGATTTTTGTAGATAAAAGCCTAAATTTCAAATACAGGATCGAGATAGCAGCGGATAATGAAGGGAATCAAGCATATGGTCAGGGTGCAGCGGAAATAAATGGATTCTCTACCTTGTTATGACCGTTTTGCGAAAACAGGAATCAAGGCATAAAAGGTATTGAAACGAAAGGTCGTACATTATTAGGATTACAAACGAGGCAAGAGTAGTCGCGTCTCTATTGGTATCCACGCCAACAGCCGGACTAGGAAACCCTCCTCAGCTCTGCTAGTAGCCTTAGAAAGTAAAAAAGCGATTACTTATGTGTATATGGGTAGTGCATCTCATGCTCTATTTATAGAGTGGTGGCTAGGGTTTTACCCCCTCACTCACTTAACCCTCATACTTATGGGTCTGACCCATTATGTTATAATAATTCTAATTAAATTAAATTAGAATTATTATTCTTTTCCTAGTGGCTTGTTGTATGCGTGTGACCCAATAGGATTTTAATATTTGGTTATGATATTAAAATAAAACCCTTTTATATTTAATATCATAAATAGTGAGCGGTATCTAGCAACACATCACTATCCAAATATTGAGATTATCAATAACTTTGATAAATCCTATTTTATGATAATAATTTATATTATTTGTCCCTTTGTCCAAATATCTAATTGAACACAAGGGTATGGATTGTGTCAACCTTGTATAGTTCAATTTATATTTTCTTGATCCCCAAGTAGACTGTACAGAAAATAAATATCTCATATTTATCCTCCTGAGCATGGCCATGCATTTTGCAGTCTCACTTTATCAAGAGGCCTACAGATATAACTCCTGTTACATAGGAGGGACAAATCTCATCTAGGGCACTCACATTCCTCCACATAATTTATTATATGTCCAAAAACCAACTTTATGATTACCCTGTTACAGGTAACGTTTGATGATAATTAAAACATATAATTCCTTATGTAGGAATCGTAGTGATTTCAGGTCGAAGGACTTCATATAACACTTATCAATTTAAGAAACGTTTATGACACCTATGTAACAATCCATGCAACGTTCTTAAGGTGGGTCTGTCCAGTAAACCATTACTCTTAATGTGTACCTATGTGAGCACATGATATCTCATATCCATGATCTGTGAGATGTGATCACCAATGAATTCACATACTAGTCTAAATGCATCTTTGTCCTAAGATGATACTTGACTAGGGACTATTTAAAAATTGTTCTTCATAAGATCTCACGATCGAGTCATCTACTTGATTTCTTATGAAGTTTAAGCTTACTATTCTAAGGACAATAATTATATTCTAAAAGAATAAGTTTGCCTTTATAAAATAACATGATACATGTGATGGGTGTTCATAAATATATAAGTCTCTAGTGCATATTCCTAACAGATAAGGATAAGGAACATCACAAGATAAGCTGAAAAAGAGGGAAATCAGGAAAGCAGATTCGGAGATCCGCGCTCCACCTGCGCTGAGCGCAAGTGGAGCGCAGGAACACGAAATCTTATCTTTAATGGACCTCAAACAGAATCTCAAAATCCCGTCAGAACACTATTTATAGGACTGTTAGCAGTCAGTTTTAGGCATTGAAGAGATAGGGAGACGGGGAGCAGATCTGGAGCCAGAGAAGTGTGACAGTCTCTCTATTGGTTTGTAATGGCTACCATGAGTAGCTAAACTCTCCAATAGGATTGAATGTAGTCGATTCAATCCCCAATTGTATTTGGATCCTCTTTGTTATTTAGGAATTTCTATTTTTATAATATATTGATATTTTTATTCTGTTCTTAATGCTTAGCTTCCGTCTTTGTACCGAAGTTATGATATGATTTTATGGGGCGCGCTGGGAAGCGCTTTTGTGAAATCAGGAGCGATTTCTTGGGAGCATAGGAATAGGGATCTTGAATTCTGATTTGGATAAAAGTACTCGATAGGTTGAATGCCTAGGAATAGGGTTCAATCTATGGATAGTTATTAACAACTGGTCATAATGCTAGGGGTGATTCGTTAAGCAGCCTAGGAATGGGTGTTTAGGGAGTTGTTTCTAAGAATTTCATAGTTGAGGAATCTTTATGAATGAATTTTATTTGGGCTTCAATAATTATAAATATTCATTCCTAGATTTCATTGGTTTCCAAATACAAGAGGGGTGTGATAGATGAAGTTCAATCCTAGTTTCCGTAATTTACTCAACCTTATCCATATCTCCTATTTCTTATTTTTTATCTTCCCAAACAAACATTAAAATCTGCCCATACTTGATAAGTGTGATCACTAGAATTTATCTTTGTACCGTTCCCTGTGGATACGACAACTCTCTTACTTACTATTATACTGTTGTGATATTGGTACGCTTGCCAAGATCTCAACACTAACTTATAAGCTGGTTTGACCAACATAAAAGTGTATGGTAAGGCACAAGCTACAAGCATATTTTAGGAGCTTCTAGCTTATAAGCTACAAGTTACTTAGCTAGCTTATAGCTTATAGCTTCTAGCTTGTAACTTATTTACTTTTCTTCTATTTTCATCCCTCATATTTTAATACAATTTTCTATTTTTTTTTACGTCTTTTTATGTCATTTTACATTTATTACCTAGCTTATCAGCCAGTTTTACCAAACATTTTTAATTCAATAAACTAGCTTTTTTTACATTGTCAAGTTAATTAAAAAAGACCAAACATAAAATATAACTAGATTTTGACCACGCGATGCACGCGTAAATGGATAATTTTTAGGGTTTGATAGATCTAGAGATATTAAATATATCAAATTTCTTAATAATATATTAGATGTGGAATATGAGTTTGTGATACTTTTAATAGATTCTTTTGGACGGTTCTTGATGTGTGGCGGCTATTACTTTTTGGTGTTGAAGTGACTTCTGCAGGTATCCCCATCGTGCTCCGCCTACCAGGATCACTAGTTGGAATCCTCTATCCGCCTCCTGTCATCGTCTTCATCCCGGATTTACATCCCAGATCCCAGGTATAAACCTCGGCCACGATCAAATAATAAAATAGATACTTATGTATTAATCTTAAATTCAATTACTCAAATTAAGTCTTAATTACATGTGACTCGTGGATTTAAGAGGAATGGGTTATAAAATTTCCATGCAAAGAAGCCAACTTTGATAAAAAAAAAAAAAAAACCTACAAAACAAATTGTCTTATAAACAACAATTAATCAATGTAGTTGAACAATATTAAGTTGATTGCAAAGCTATAGTGTGGAAGAGCTTAGAATATATTATCAACTAAATGGATTTGAGAACTAAATAAATTAAAATGGAAAATATAACACCATATCGGAGAAAATATTTTCATTTTCGTGATTCTTGACACTTGAATATTGACTTTCAATATTAGATCTCAAAAGGTTATATAAGTGTTTTTTTGGTAAAACTGGTTGATAAATTAGTTGGTAGTTGATATGATAAGCTAGTTAAAGTAGTTTGTAGCTTATAAACTTGAAGCTCCTAAAATAAGCTAAAAGCTTGTGTCTTATCAAATACTTTTATGTTGGTCAAATTAGCTTATAAATTAGAAGCTAGCCGACCCAACTCGGTTCGATGCAAGTAACGGGTTTTTGTGGGTCGGGCTAAAAATCCGGAAGTTATTCGAGCTTCTAAAATAAATGTCCAAACCTTACATTTACATGTTTTTTTGTGGGTAGATAGGTTTTCTTACGGGTTTTGTGGGCTACCTAATCTTTTTTCGGAGTAGCGGGCTTTATCGGGTCAGACTAAAAACTTAGGAGTTATTCTAGCTTCTAAAAACAGACCCGAGCCCTACGTTTTTGCGAGTCGGCCAAGTCATACTAACCCATTTTGCCGACTCTACTTGAAATTAGGGATTTTATTTTTTTTTCTTTCCCCTTCATTCCCTTTAGAATTTACCTCTGTAATTGATGTGCCTCCTAGCGCTGTCAACGGGGCGGGTAATACATCACATGTATCCATACCCTGTTAAAATTAGTGGGTATCCATTCGGATGGCGGGTATTCACTGGTACCCATTAATATTTAAGAATTTAAAAATTTTAAAAAAAAAGAAAAATATCATATAATATATTATAATATCATATTATATTAATATTATAAATTATATCTTATCATTATATAATATCATTACGGATCTATCAATATATTAAAAATATCATTAAAAAATAATATAAAGCAAATATCATCTCATAAAATAATAAAAAATCCCAACATTTTAATATATTTAATAGAAAATATATTTTAATAAATATGCGGATACCCACAAGGCGGGTAGTATAATATTCGTCTCCACCCATTTTATAAATATGTGGGTATTCATTGCGGGTATATCCATGGGTACGCAAAGGAACCAGTATTTTTGTCATCCTACCTCTCATATATTATTTTTAAAAACTACCTCATGTTATTTGTATCTTCGCGCGTCATTACCAGTTACCACCGTCCTCCACGGTTGTTCTACGTAGTGTTTTATGTCTGTTTAAAATTTAAATAATATGGTTAAAAGTGAAATTAGAAGTGTTGGTTAAATAATCCAAATAGTATTGTCTTCTCTCTCACTGAATTGGTTATATGTGCCACGTAACCCATCCTTATTAGACTATGCATGGCAACTGGGCGGGTCAGAGACAGGTTTTGCTCTCCCTATTATCGCCCCCGTAAAAGTATGGGTAGGTTTGAGTTTTAAGAGAGGGGGTATGAAATTATGAAACCTAACCTTATCCATGCGGGTCCCTGTCGGGTTCGGGAAAACCCGCAGGGATCTCACCTTTTATTTTTTTATTTTTTTAATAACTTAAATACACGTTTTTAAATAAGTCATATATATTTAATATATTCTAGTTCAAATAATATGTAAATTTAGACATTGAGAATCCTAAAAAAAATAAGGAACTTAAGAACTATATTATATTTTAAGGAAAATATATAAATTTATATTTATTATTTAACTATTAGTATGATTAAAATTAGAGTAAAACGTCAAATTGGTCCATGAAAGATTAGCGGTCGGACAAGTTAGTCCCTAAAAGACAGAAATTAACAAAATAATCCTCGAATCATACTAACGCCAATCAAGTTGGTCCCTCCATTAACTTGGCTCAGTTAAAGTTAACATAATGCATACGTGGTAGGTTACCTTTACACATAGGATAATGATGTGGCTGGGCAATCTTTCAGGGATTAGAATGAAAATTTTTTACCTGTCAAATTGGTCCCTGGAATTGAAGAGTCATACCAGCATAGGTTCCCTCTCATTTCTCATTGCCTATAATAGAAGCAACCTCATTGAGAAACCAAAAACCTAGCCATTTTGCATCACTGAAAGCAAGTGTTGGAGTGTGAGGGATCGTCGTTGCCAAATCGTTGGTGGAGGTTGAATCCGGGTCCAGTCGCGAAGACGATTTCGTCAAAAGGAAACTGAGAACAAGGTAAAAGCTTGCTCTACAAGTTTATCAAGTTTTGTTTAGGTTTTCCAACAATATTCGTTAGGTTTTTTGAGCTTTTTCCCGATTCTGTGGTAAATCAATGAGGGTTTAGCTATTGTTCAAAGTAGGGCATAGGCATTACTTCTCTGCAATGTTATGTTGTTTTTCATTTATATATTTTTTTCATTACTTCTCTTCCCCCATTATCATAGATTGTGAGGCCACAATGGAGACAGAACCAAGTACAATACCTTGTGTAGACCCCAGCCCACCTATGTCACCAGAAATTGAAGCACAGGTTGTGGAAAAAAGTGAGAAGGTGGATGCATCAGAAGAAGATGATATTGAGGCTCTGTTTTCAGACTTTAATGATGATAGTGGAGATTATGAAAGTGCATAAGATAGTCCTTACAGACCACCACCATGTGACATTGAAAGTGAAGATAATGACAATGAAACAGTTAAGGATACTTTGAGAACTAAAGAGGTTGACTTTGCTGCAGCTGATAAGGGTAAAAAGGTGGCTTCAGTGGCAGGGAAGGATAAACAGGTTGGCTTAAGTAAAAGCAAAAGGAAGGCTATTGGTGCATCAGGAAAGAAAACTGTGACTTAACAGGATGGAAAGAGGAACAAGGTTGATTCAAGAAAGGGTAAAGAGAAAGTTGGTGATGGTTCTAGCATGAAAAGAGGAAGAATAGAGCAGGAACATGTAGTGAAACCAGAAAGTGAAGACACTCGGTCTAATGAAGTAGAGTCTGAACATGCTGGTGAAGATGTTGGAGGTGTTGTGGGGCATAGGCATCAATATGCAAGCTCTGCTGGTTTTGGTGTAAATGTTGAGGGACCTAATCCATATTCAGATTCAGATGATGATGAAAGGTTGAGCTACCACTCAGAGGAGCTTAAGACACCTAATTCTTCAGATGATGATGGTGAGTCAAGAGTGAACAGACCTGTTTCCCCCCCCCCAATTCAATGATGGGGCTAATTTTGGGCATGTGTCCTTGGATGTAGGAATGGAATTTGCAACCCTGGACCTATTTAAGAAGGTTGTCAAGGATTACACAATCTACCTTGGAAAGGAAATTAAATGGGTCAAGAATGATAAAGTGAGAGCAAGGTCTAGGTGCAAGGTAAAGGAATTTCCTTGGCAGGTATTATTGGGCTACAGTAATGTCAATCTGTGTTTTCAAGTGAAGACATTTAATCAAGAACACATGTGCTAGAGGATTTAAGAACAGAACTGCTGACAGGAAATGGGTTGTGAAGAAATTGGAAGGAAAGCTTAGGACTCAGCCAAGTTTAACTCACCTGGAGGCATATGAGTACATGAAAACAGAATTTGGAGTTCATTTGAATGACTCCAAAATATTTAGATCCCTTAGGGAGGCAAGGAAGGTTGTAGAGGGAGATGAGATAACACAATATGCTAGACTATGGGATTACTCGCAAGAGCTGTTAAGAAGCAATCCAGGGTCAATAATTAAAAGGGATGTGATCCTAATGCCAGAAGGACCTCCACAATTTGAAAGGTTTTTATGTTTGTCTTGAGGGTTGCAATAGAGGCTTCAAAGCTGGTTGCAGGCCTTTTATAGAATTGGATGGAGCTTTCCTAAAAGGTTATTTTGGTGGTCAACTTCTCTCTGTAGTTGGACAAGATGCAAATAATCAAATATTTGTTTTGGCCTATGCTATTGTGGATGTGGAAAACAAGGAGTACTGGAAATGGTTTCTGACCTTACTGCATGAAGACTTAGGTTGATTATAATCAGAATGGTTGGAACTTCATGTCTGACATGCAAAAGATATGATCTGTTATTGAGGACTCATTTAATTATGTTTATATTGTTTCAGGGACTTAATTGACTATTTTAAGTAATCATATAAGGACTATATTGATCATTAATGATATCTTTCAGGGACTAATTTGTACTACTTGAACCTTCAATTTCAGGGACTAATTCCAGCATGAAGGAAGTCATGCCTGGGGTTCCACACAGGTTCTGCACAATGAATTTATGGAAAAAATTCATCAAACAGTGGAGGGATCTGGATATGAGAGGGTCAGTTTGGGAGTGTGCAAGATCCACCACAGTTCCCCAATTCAATGCCAATATGGAGAAGTTGAGGAGGAAGAATGAAAAAGCCCGGGCATACCTAAATAAATTTGCCCCTCAATCCTGGACCAAAGCATATTTCAATGAGTGGCCTAAAACAGACAACATCACTAATAATAAATGTGAAGTCTTTAATGCTAAGATCTTAAAGTATAGAGGGGAAACCAATCTTAACTATGGCAGAGGAGATTCGGGGTTATGTTATGAGAACAATGGCATCACATTAGGTCAGGCCGGGTGGTCACACTGGAAAATTGCCACCACAACAGCAAAGTAGACTAGACAAGGAAAAAAAGAGAGAGCAATCAGTGGACTACACACTGGAGTGGGGACAATGAAGGGTTTAGGTATGAGGTACAAAGCTGGCAAGGAAAGGTTGGTGTCAACATTGGAAATCATACATGCACTTGCAGATTTTAGCAACTCACTGCGATGCCTTGTATGCATGCAATAGTTGCCCTTGCATACAAAAATCTAAGGCCTGAAGATTATTGTCATGGATGGATGACCGTGGGAGCATATAATGCCATATACCAATACTTTGTTCAACCAGTCCAGGGCCAACAATATTGGGACAAAACAAATTATGATCCACCAGCCCCCCAAAAGTGAAGAAATATGTTGGGAGACCAAAAAAATAGAGAAGGAAGGATGGGAATGAAGAGCCAGTCAGAGGGAATAAATTGAACAGGAAATATGTAGAAGTGATCTGCTCAAGGTGTGGATTAGCCAAAATCAACAGCAGGACTTGTACAAATCCAGGGGTACCTTGTAAACCAAAGAATTGGACTCCCCCATTGCCTGAAAATGAAGGGACCACACAATCTACAAATGAAGGGCCCACACAAGCTGAAAATGAACCAACCATAGAATCTGAAATTAAGCTGACACAAACTGCTCCAATACTTGATGCAGAGCTATCACAGCCCACATGGAATGTTGAGGTATGAACAATTTCAATTGGTAATGTAGAGCTAAATCTGTGATTTTTTGGTAATGCAGGAAAACACTTATTTAGTTTTTTTCATCTAGTTTATCAGGTTCTTACAATGCAAACTGCCCCAGCAATTGTTACAGGTCAATCTCAGTCCACAAGGACTGTTCAGGTATGGAAAATTTTCAAATAAAAATTTCCTTCTCACATGTTTAATACTAATGCAATTTTTTTTTGTTTTCTGCATCAGGTTTCTGATTTTAATACAACCCCATCAAACAGCCAACCACAACCTTCCATTCCCCATACTGAGATGCAGGTTGCTATCCTTCCAATCCTTTGTGATGTTCAATTTCAATTGTTTGCATTTAAGTAATTTATATTTAACTTTTAATTTTCTATGTAGGGCACATCTGTGAGCATGACTCATGGTCTTATTCCAAGGAGTGCAATGAGGCCAAAGCTGAATACAAGAAGATCTGTGATTTATCAACAACCACAACCTATTGTTGTTGTTACCAACAACATAAGACCTCAACTAGTTCCATATCCACCAATGCCCACCAACTCTTCATCTGCATAACCTTCAACAACAACTTCTGCATCAAGTCAAAGTTTCATGCAGTTCATACCAACACCTAAAGGACAACCAACCAACCAGACCAAGTAGAAGTGAACAGAAATGGATCTTCAATTGCTTAGAGGCTGACTTTGCTGTTTAGGGACATTTTGATGGTTGTAACTGTGTTTTTTTATTAGAATTCACATTGTCATCTTAGATGAACAATATTTACTCAATAGACCTTTAGTAATGGATTTAACTCTTGTTCCTCTAAGGATTACATTTCTTTTGTAATGTTCAAGTCAAGACTCAGCAGACCCTTTATGATATTATGTAATGAAGTATGATTTTGATATCCATTATTATTGTCATATTTGCTGGATAAAGTTGTTTTATATTTTGTTTTATGGTGCTGCACAAATTAGAAAATACAGAAGTAATGCAGAGGAATTGGAAATGTAAAGGACAAGTTTTCCATAATGCACCTTCCATTTCATTAGCATCAACTGGATATAGAAGTACATTTAATAACAAAATACATGACCAGCAACAGTGAAAGTTACATAACCACAGACAACTCAACACCCTTAATCACATTACCTACTTCTCAAAATAAATTAGGATCACTACTAACAACATATAAACCATCGTCGAACCTATCCCAAATACACAACACTTAACAATCCTAACTTCACTAAAGACATTGTCAATCTTTGCTAATGATTCAGTCTTGTTCCATAAATCTCCGCCACTGTCAGCTGTAGAAATTTCCTCACCCACACCAGCACCATCAACCCATGCAAAGAAATTACAGTTTAATTCATTATCCTGCAACAACAGAATTTTCAAAAATGGATTTAGAACACTTAAAAAAAACAGATAACTCTAATCAACAAAATAACACAACCTTTGATAAAGCACATGGGAAAAAGGGTTTTCCTGGATAACTTTGGGTTTTCGACATGCGCACTATTGCCCTGTTTCCGCAAAAACATAGCCTGAACCCATGACCTTTGCTTGCAAATGCAGAATCCATGGAAGTTGCAGAGCCAGACCACAGAGTTGTTGATGATTTCCTTTGCTGTCGAACACGAGGTTGTTCAAATCCTCCTCCCATCATCTTTGCAAAGGCGACGCTGCAGAAATGCAAATTGGAACTAGGGTTCACAATTTAGGGGAAATGAGAGTTCAATTTTTTTTTACAGAGAAATTCAAATCCAGGGACCAATTTGACAGGTAAAAAATTTTCATTCTAATCCCTGAAACATTGCCCAGCCACATAAGCATCTTATGTGTAAAGGTAACCTGCCACGTATATATTCTGTTAACTTTAACTGAACCAAGTTAACGGAGGGACCAACTTGATTGACGTTAGTATGATTCGAGGATTATTTTGTTAATTTATGTCTTTCAGGGACAAACTTGCCCGACCGCTAATCTTTCAGGGACCAATTTGACATTATACTCATTAAAATTATTTAATTATTATATCAGAACGGGTTAGGGGAGGTGGTAAGTTCTTGCACCCCCAAACTCGTCCCTGTTAAAGCAGGGCGGGATAGGCCTTTTCTTAAACCCGGTCAAAGCGGGTTTTCCTCCTCAAAATCAGAGCGGAAGTAAATTGATACCTCGCGGGTTCAAGTTTTATCATCATGCATATTGCACGACTATGGCAGAAGGAACGACGGTGGACAACACCGATATACATTACAAGCAGCGAATAAATGCAGAGGGAAAATACATATGGTGTATAGCAACATTATGGATAGGGAAGCGACTCAATGTGCATGACATTAGTCAAATAGACGTCGAGAGAGATTGCATGAGGCATATAAGGAAGACAACTAGCTTTACAAGCAGCAGATCGACGATCAGTGTGGGGTGAAAACGAAATAAAATCAAAATCATAGGACATACAAGAATGTCATCCACGAAGCAGAATACCTCAATGGAGAACTAAGCACAAGGGGGGTTTAAGGTTTCAATTTTAACCAACATTTGAAAAAAATAATTAAAAATAAACATTTTTAAAATAATAATTATTTTTTAAATATTAACTAACCATATTTAAATTTTATAAGAAAATAATTTTAAAAGATCAAAAAGAAAAATATAATAACTAAATCTTTCCATGTAAAACAACTGTAAATAATATTAAATGTCTTAACTAAATGAAATTCATTCATCTATTGGTCAAATAATTAGGGGTACCAAAACCCATACTTTTAGTATGGATACCGTAGAATTTCTCATAATTTTATTGGTCTTGTACCCTAGTTTTTTTTTAAAAAAATCTGTACCCCGGATAAGGTCAAGAAGTCACCAAAATGCTCCAAGGGGGCCTCGAGACTTCAAATCTCAGCTTTATCAGCACATAATAAATAATAATAATGGTGGCATGAGCAAAAAGGGATGCGTTCTCATTGCTAAAATATAAAGTACCACAGAACAATGTGAGCTACTATCATATGCATTTTTAAATTTACAGTCCTCAATTCATACACAAAATAAACCGAAAGATTGAAACCACCCACTGTTGTCCTGTGACCTAATAAGCAAAGAGTACATCCTGAACCACTTTGAGCCTCTGAATCTCTGCAAAATCCAGCAATACAAAATACAAATGATTAGATCAGAAAGAATACATGTAAACAACTTACGGACTAACATAAATTGTTTTAAACAAAACCTGATGAATTAACAAGTTGTGTAGAACCATACATGTACAAGGTATACAAACAACAATCGTTCTTATGCCCCCCAAATTGCTTGGATCATAGGTCGAAAACCAAATTCTGGACTTTGACAGAGGATGAGACTGCTATGCACTAGAATTTGTAGACGGATCATCTTTCCATCCTTTGGTGAGATCATAATTGATTGATGCAAGCTGGGAAAGATTCTGAAATCCAAACAGAAATACGAAGCACAAAATATGAGAATATCTAGGTATAAATTGCTAAAGTATAGCATAGGCCCAAGAAGAAAATCTTAACAAAGTTATCAAACTAAATATCAATAAAACACAACATACTACACAGACAGGAAAAAATATTAGGTTTCTGCTGAATATTATAGTAAAGCTTTGGGAGAAGCCATTCTTCCTATTCATCACATTAAATCCAAGTATGAGCGACAAAAAAAGGACAATATACCATGCATCATTCATGGAAGTTAAATATAGTTATTTGGTTAAATTATAAATAAATAGAATATTATTTGAGAATTACCTTGAAGGAGAAATTACTAAAAGAGTAATTTACAGATGAACTAGAATCAAACTCAGCAAGACCCCCACATTCATCTCCCTGTTTATTATAGATATGTCACCAAGAGCAAGTCAGGCCACAATATTTCAAATTGATTTACCAGTTAGTATTTTACATTTAGCAATGTCTATAAATGCAGTACCACTTCATCTTGGCGATTGCTCAAGCAACTACTGCTGCCACTTAAACTATCAGCATCACTAGAATCTTCAATATCACTTGCTGGATATACAAGGCCATCACTAGTATTCCATGAGTAGCGACTAGTGAAGTAACTGGTATCTAGAGCACTTTCAGAAGCAGGAACAAATGCAGCCTGCAAAACCAACAAATGCATTACATTGCACATTATGTATACATCAAGAGATAAGCAGTACAATTAACAATAACATATGACTCAACTAAACTTTACATACCTTCTGCCTAGCAAGTGTGTCCCAGTTAATATCCTTGAAGAAAACATGTTGCTTCACCTGGATTATTAAGCATCTATCAGTTTGATATTTGAAAGGGAAAACATAAAGAAAATTTTATCAGAAAAATTGAAAAACAAGCATATGTGATTATAAGAAATTAAATCACCTCTGATGCCCCTCTGGCTCCTAGTCTTTGGTTTGGATCTTCTATCAATAATCTGAAATTTGAACATCTCAGGCACTAAATGAAGAGAACATCCAGGTATCTTAATTATATAGGCACTTAACTGAGAATAACACCCCATGACAAGAAATCATACCAAAATAAAAAGTTCAATGTTATGTTTTTTGGATAAAAGCATCCATCTGAAAAGCCTTTCCGCAAGGAAGAAAAATGTGTTTTTGCAATCTGTTGAACAAAACCTAAATACTAACTCTCAATGGTGCAAGGATAGTAACGTTTCAAACAGATATTAGGTAGATCATGACATTATCTTCTGAAACAATATATTTTGTTATTACCACAATATCCAATATGCAGCAAAGAACCTTGAGCACAAACATAATGCAAGTTAAGCAGGAGATGAATTAAAATGTCATAAACAAAAGTTTTCAGCTGTTATATGGGACACTAATGAATGTGGCAGGAAAACTAAACACCTCAGGGATCTTAGTTCTCACAATGATTTTTCATAAGAATTATGTTCTAATTTGAAGTTGAACATATTCATGTCTCAGGACAGACAATGTAAGGTAGCAATACCTAAAAGACAGATCAGTGCCCAGGCTAAGGATACTTACACAAAAGGCTAAATTGAATACCAAATAGGGTTTGTAGGTTGATTACATTTGGATTTTAATTTTAGAAATAAGGACAAATTTGACCGGCAGAGGAAACATCATTGCCAATGGAATAATGGTGACAGATCTTGTTTTGGTCAGTCCTTGAGACCTTAAGGAATAAGTATTCCCTACTCCTGCAGACCCCAATAAGTTAAAATAAAAATTCATGGAGCCCAGCATCTTATGTAACTGACAACAGTAACAGTAATAATACTAAGGAGGACACTTTCAAGATTACAAAAACAGTGTAGTTAAAGGGGCTAGTGCAAGATGAGGGGGGATCCAACGCTTTCTGCTAATTGAGACGCCAATCCCTCAGTAAGGCATATGCTTCCTGCACATTGAAGACACTTTTACTTTGTAGCAGAGGACACTCTACAGTCCACAAGAGTACCTGACTTAAGATGGTCGATTTCGCAAAGCCTAGCCATGAAAAACCTCAGGTTTTAATTCTAAACATGCTGGCAGTGAGGAATCTGATTAATTTGAGTTACAAAAACAGGGGAGGCATAATTTCTATTACCACTGGATCTTTACGTGAACTAACAACAAGCATATTTATTTTTAATTTGTTCTTCTATTCTTCTGTGTGTGTTTAAGCAATTTATGTGCTAGTTTAAAACTATTTCTTCTAATTTGAAAAGTCGGATTTACTTGTGCCATGTCTGTTGCTTATTATCACAGGCAGCAATGTCTTGACTTAAAGGTCCTAAAATGTCCATGATTAACCCTTGTTTCCACATCCCGGGTATCATGATATTCAAGAATAATGAAATGGCAAGCATGAGACAGAATGGTCAATGTCACCAGATTCCATTTTTTAAAAAAAAAAAACACACATGGCAGTTTAAGTGGTTACAATGTCATTGGCTTTCCTAAACACCACAAAAAATAGGACCAAGATTGCTCAACGTAATATGTTAGCAAAGGTCATCTTTGCATCAACAAGCAGCACACCCCCAAAAATATTTTAAAATTATTGAAAAACAGTATATACAAGGAACCAAATTCTAAATATGTTCAAAAGAAATAATTCCCTGAGACATATAATAACAGTAATGTTAATGTGCAGTTAGAACACATGATGTCTATTACCGATCAATAAGATCCTGTGCTTCAGCACTCATTTCTTCTGGAACGGCAGGCCAAGGTATCTTTCGATTAAGAATGTTATCAAATATAGTCTACAAACACAAAAATAACATAAACTGTCAGTTAAATTTCAACCACATAAAGGAAAAACTAACAAGAACAAAAAAAGCCATTAATAAATATTCATCACACAAAGAAGCAAGGTATAAACCTGAGGATGTTCAGCATTGAAAGGTGGAATACCGACAAGCAACTCAAATAAAATGACCCCGACAGACCACCAATCGGCAGTATACCCTGTAAAATTTGAACAAGAATTTTATTGATGTTATGTTTGCAATAATAATTACACAAAAGGAATACATGAGAACATTCAGCAGTATATAATGTATAACCACTAAATTAGTAAGCTGCAGCGATTAAAAAATATCTTCATTTGATTTGATCATTTCATTATAATGATCCTTTCATGTCTCATCTTAGATGGTTTGGACATATGTGAAGAAGACACAAAAAAGCACTAGTAAGGAAGGATGACCACACAGAGGAGAGTAGTCAGACGTGGAGGGGAAAAAAAGGAAAACTATAGGCCAAACCATTGAAAGAAATTTAAAGGTAAATAGTCTATCTGTCAACTTAATAAATGATAGAGCATTATGATGCTGTTTGATTCATGTAGCCGATCCAGGCTTGGTTGTTTTTGTGATATAATGATCCTTCCAAGTTTTTGCAGCATCAGTAAGAAAGTTCTAAACAACAGAACTGCAGAAATTTATGTTTTGCAAATAGTTTTATTCATTAAAAAAATTACTGTACTAAATGACAAAAGTTTAATCTGCACGATAACAGATGGAAAAGTAAACAGAAAGCAAACCACCTTAAACATAAAAATGGGACTATACGAACCATGTCCAGTTCCCAAAAGTATCTCTGGTGCTAAGTAATCAGGTGTGCCCACAGCAGAACGTTTCTTCCTCCGTTCCCTTTGATCCTCAGATGTAAATACAGGAGGTTCATCCTCCCCAAGTAGGGATGTACCACTCACTGCTGGACCAGCCAAATCATCTGTGCTGTTGATGAGACCAACTTTTGAAAGCCCAAAGTCTGTTAACTGCAAAAGTAGACACAGGAAAAAAAAAAAGTAAACTAGCTGAACATCAATAAGCATAAAATTTATTCAAGAGAGCCACGGGGTTACACAAATTTTCAAACTGAAAAAGATACAATGAATGACAAAGAGGTGAAAAAACTTTTGGGCTGCTTTTGGGATTTGGATGAGCTTTTAAAGAGATTTTTTTTATGTCTGCTCTAAAAAGATCTTGTAGAAAAATGAAGTTATTTTATGGTAGTACTTTTTTATAATATTTTAACAGCTTCTCCATGTCATACATAGAGAAGACATCCTCTTTAGAAGAAAAAAATTAGCTAGAAAAAATAAAAAGCAAAATAAAAGCATAAAATGTGTGTTTTTTAAGTGCTTCAGCTTTTTTTAAAATAGTTCATCCAAACACAAATATAACCAAAGTGATTTAAAAAGAAAGATCCGTTTTTACCAAGAAAAGCACATCGAAACGAGCAATTAGTCTCTTTTTTAACTTCAAAGTTTCTAAATGTGAAAGGAGAAAATTCAAATTTATAGATAATCCTCCCACCTAGGAAGTAGGAACCAACAAAGCCATGTAAATGCTTGCATAAAGCTATTTGTTACCATTATCTTTGTTAGAATTAGTCACATGTTATTTTTAATTAGTAACAGCTAAATAATAATTAGTTGTCAATCCCTAATTAGTTGCTAATTAGGATTAGATTTAGCAAACATGTTCTTATGTATTTATTGCATACATATTATAAATACAGCATCTGTGGTCTGAGTAAGACATACAGAAATTCAAATTCAACATGGTATCAGAGCGGTACCATCCACCGTGACATGTGCCATCGCTTTTCCGCTGCCTAGTTCCAAGTATGGAATTTTGTTCAGGTTCAAACCCTCTTCAACCGTTGACACCATTGTCTAGTGCCATCAGTCGCTCTCCTCCACCGTGTAGTCTTTTCCGGCGCGTTTTTTCGACATTTTCTGGACGTTTTCCGCTATCTTCAGCTGCTGCCGCCGTCTGCCGCCACCAGAGACGGCAACGACTCCGACCAGTGACCACACCGCCGGAGTCGCCCCTCTGAGACGAGTCCAATGCTGCCAGAACCACCTCGAACGGCGTTCTGACGCGCCCACACGCGCCCTAGCTTCGCCGGCGCGTTTTTCTGTTGCCAGCGCCGTCTGCCGCGTGGCGGCGCGTCCGGCATCCTTTCTGGCCGATCTCACCGCCGCCGAACTTGCCCTTCCGTCCTCTATCCCGATCTGGGCATCGTTCGTTTGGTTCATGTCCGGTACTTGGGTCCTTTCTATTTTGGATGCATTTTCTCTCCTATTTGTTGTTACCCATGATTTTTCAAAACCTACAAAATACAAATGATTCTCGAGGCTTCCCAGAGCAATCTTCCTGGCCCTGTGGTTATCCCAGAGCAATCTTCCTGGCCCCATGGCTATCCCAGAGCAATCTTCCTGGCCCGTCCGTGGCTTTCCCAGTGCAATCTACTTGACCCGTGGCTTTCCAGTGCAATCTACCTGGCCCCACGGCTTTCCAGTGCAATCTACCTGGCCCCACGGCTTCCCAATGCAATCTACCTAGCCTCACGGCTTCCCAGTGCAATATACCTGGCTCCACGACTTTCCAATGGATTCAATCTGGGCCCGCAATTTATTATCTTCACATTTGTTAACATGGGTATATTTGTAACAAGCTTAAAGCTTAGTAAGCTTTAGCTTGAGGGGGAGTGTTAGAATTAGTCACATGTTATTTTTAATTAGTAACAGCTAAATAATAATTAGCTGTCAATCCCTAATTAGTTGTTAATTAGGATTAGATTTAGCAATCATGTTCTTATGTATTTATTGCATACATATTATAAATACAACATCTGTGGTCTGAGTAAGACACACAGAAACACAGAAATTCAAATTCAACAATCTTCATGAGGAAAATAGAGTTTTGTATCTTGGTACCAAACAAATTATATGGATGATATTGGTAGTACTGCTGAAAGAAGCTAATAAAAATAATAGTTAAGATGTAAAACTCAATGACCCATAAAAGACATAGGCCCAAAACAATTACAAAATCACCACCAGAACACAAACAGGCTAGCCCAACCCAAAATCATGAAGTTAATCATTTTATGATAGATGACTTTGGCATTAATTGTAACAGTAAAAGAGAAAACGAACTAGTTAGTGGTTACCTTGATGTGACCATCATGTGCAATCAATAAATTGTCAGGCTTTAAGTCACGATGAACCACACGCAGTGAATGCAAATACTCTAATGCAAGCACCTACCATTGGACAAAACCTTATGTTTTAGACTATATAATAAAAAAATCATTTTCCAGATTGAGAAAGGAGGGGAAGGGAGAGAGGGAGCCAATAATTACCACTTCAGCCATATATACACGAGCAACTTCTTCATCTAGACAACCTAAATTCCTTAATAATGAATACAGGTCACCTCCATTCAGATACTCCATGACAAGATACAAGTTCTCACGACATGTAAAAGAATAGAAAAATCGAACCTGATTTAAGTTAAAACTAATGTTAGAACAAGGTTATGATTTCTCGAAGCAACATAGAATAATTAACAACTTTAACTCACTCACCACAAAAGGATTGCGCACTGTGATTAAGATATCACGTTCAGCTAATATACTTTCCACAGCATTCTTACGAATCATATCTGCCTTTTTGAGAACCTATTACAAAATAGTATGGTAAAGAACTACCGAGTAAAAGCATAAACCAAGAAATAGAAACAAATTTACAGCACAGTAAATTAAAGATGTCCCAACAAATGTCACCAAAATTTATTGCATTATAATTACCTTGAAACCAAGGAATGATGGATAGATGTAAACATTACAAAGTAATAAACAATACTTACAAGAATGTAAAGAATAATTCAATGCATATATTTTTTAAGAATAAGAAAAAATATGAAGAAAATAAAATAAATACATGATCAGACTCAGTGTATAGAGGAACATGATGTAGGTTTTAAATTTCATAAGTAAAACTGCCTGCAGCATGTTATGAGAGATACAACAATTAATGAAATATATAAAAACCAAACGCAGTTTTTTTTTTTGGTCTTTGACCGGGAATCCCCCATATGCATAGTTGTGGATTTAACCCTCAGGCCAGGGGTGGTGGACTGGTGGTTAGGTAAAGCCCTCTCAAAAGTGGCAATTCTAGGCCTCAAACCCCTGACCTTGCAGGTAAAGTCCGGGGTCACGGTCCACTTCCACTGGAGAAACCCCTAAACCCTAAACGCATAGTTATATGTGAAACTGATAAGCTTAATAAAACTCCACTCACATAAATCAAGAATGGTAACACAATATTATTAACAACTCTTGTACAATCCTCATAAATGAGCTGACACAAACAGACACAGAAGACGGAATGTGTGGACTAATGGATGTTCGAATTAACAGATGTAAAAATGACATCAGAACCAAAAATGACAGGGGAAGTTTATACAGTAACCAGTGAGTCAGAAGCATACAGTATAATTACCTTTATTGCAAAAAGATCCCCAGTAGTTCTCTTTTTAGCCAAGAAAACCCTTCCAAATGCCCCACGACTGATAGGTTTTATAATCTCAAAGTCATCAATAGAGGTACGATCCCTTGAAGAATGGATTGGGCTTGTTCTCAAGCTGCGAACCACATCATCTTCCAAGAGAACATCATCATCCATTACAGTGCTCTCTACATCTATCTTTTCAACATCCACCATCTCAGTAAGCTGCAAATACTTCTCCCTATCAAACCAAATTACAACATATTAAGAATAATCACCGAAAGATTGCAAAGTCCATGTTATTAAATTGGGGCAATGGCAGATTGTAGAGGCGGGTCTCTGGAAAAAAAAAAAAAAAAACCATATGAAAGGCTTGTTGTTCCTATTTTGCAATGCCAGCACCATGACAGCCACCACATCAATGGTGATTGTGGTGTTATGGTGACCGCAAGAATGAAATGGCATATGAACTTTAGGAAATCCCTCATTAGCCCTATGTCATTATTTTGAGTATTACCCATTAAGAGTAAAAGACAGGTTTCGGCAACTTTGTGAAACACACATTAAAAGGAAAACCCTTAGTCTGAGACTAAGCCAGACATCAATTCCGTTGCAGCTTTGGTTTGGCCTGTCTCTTGGTAGCTCCTATCCATCTCCAGTGAGTTTTTGACCTCCTCCATCTCTGGTGTCTTCCTCTTTGATTCAGTTAAGGTCTCCTTTATTCAGTTCTCTATTTTTTCTTCTTCTTTTGATGGCAACCCAGTCCCCTCTTCTCTGACTTTATTAGCCGGGTAACTCCCTAAAAGAAGCACATGCTCCTGTCTTTGATGCTCTGTTTTCTTTCACCAATACAGAGCATTTTCTTGTTTGCATGTCCTTTATTTATTAAACTCCATAGCAGGACTTATATAACAGAAGCAGATCATGCTCCTAATTTTATACTTTTAAAATTGACCATAAGTTCATAACAGAGTCAGGACATCAACATTACAGCAACATGCATACAGACCAGCTTGAGTTCTTAAAATCCATAGGACATTGATTATGTTACATTTTGGTACTTGTCTGTGTTTCCTTTCCTCTGGATTACTTTTGTATTAGACTTTGGGGAGTCTGATATACTAGAACATATTTGAATTATGTTTATTGTTTTTATATAAGTTTTAGATTTTTATTTTATATATCATGCAGCATATTTTATAGCTTTTTCACATTGACACCATGTGCCCACAATTTGCCACTACGGCTACGCTACCCACCATAATTCCATGGCAGATTTCTTGCTTACCTCCATCAATAGTAACACTGGGAAAGTCACAAGTACAGAACATTGAAGAAAACATTTTAGGTTAATTAAGTAAAATAAAATTCAGACTAGTAAAGCCAGAGAAAGGTAATCCAACATATAATCAGAAAGAAAACATAGAAGCAGTTATATAATTATGATATATGATGTTCTGTATCAGTTATAAAGTTATGATAATTCTGTGTCAAAAGTATCTTAAACAAAAATTTACCCCAAAATTTATTCATTGAGAAACCACGCACTGATGTTCAATGTTTACTTGGAGTGCTTTCCTTATTGTAGAGAATTAGAGATACATTAGAATATATATACCAGAAAAGTACTAACCTTATCAGCTTCTCAATGCGTGTTCCAAAGGTCTCCACAGTAAGTGCATCAAATTTCCTTCGTTCTACAACAACCCGCAAGTCATCAAGACAAGATAATAAATACGACGTTGTGCGATCATCATCCAGAGGCGCATTTGCTACACACCGTGCTATATCAGCAAGTTCATTCATCTACAATATTAAAAAAATACAGCAGGTTGATTTTAAGGATATCGGATCATGTATCACCAATTATTGAATTGGAACGCATGGAAAAGACCATTAGATACATACAAAATTCTGAATTGAATGAATGGTGCCAACCAAGACATAATTAGTAAAGGACAACAAATTAGAAATGATAGTATTTTATAGAAGAGGTTAAAAAGAGGGGCATGCCTGTGGGAGATCATCATGTTCAGAATAAGCACCCTTCCCTGCCAAGAGCAAGTCAATCTGACTTGTCCTTGGTGTCATTAAAGGAGACCTAGGAGTCATGCTTCCAGCAGATGATGTTGTCATACCTTGGTCAGACTTTGGACCAAAACGATTTTTACATGATATAAGTGGCAATCCCTTTAGGTCATCCATAAAAACAGAATTATCAGTTTCAGGTAAACAGTCTAGCATATCCTCTGAGCCTCTGCGAGACCAGTCACTAAGTTTAGGTGAAAGAACATCAGATTCTTCAGTCATGCTTGAATTTGACACTTTTGCAACATCAGGACTTCCCACTATTTGATGGGTATCCTTCTGTGTAGATGATTCCATCATCTTTTCTAGTGTTTCTGCAATTCTGACAAGACGCTCATTTACACTCAGACCCTTCTGATCACATCTGTCAGCAACTGCACAAATCCTTGAATGATCTTCAACATGTGAAGTAGGTACTTCCTCTTCACATATACGACAAATTATTGAACTCTCTTCACTGTTATTTGGTTGATCACCCCAGTAGCCCCAGGAAACTTTATGTTGGTGTTTGGAAGCATGGTCCAGGGGATCTTTGATAGGAAGAAGCTCAGATGGCTTAGCAACAGAGAGATCCACATCAGAAGTGAATCTCTTATTATTTGACACCTTTGAAGGTTCAACCCTCCCATAATTTTGGTCCTTCAACTGAGCAGTTTCTTTTGGGCTTCTTCCTGATGGAGATGGAAATTTCTTCCAAGAGGCCATCCGATCCCTGCCAGAAGGAGACTCAAAGTGTTTTGAAGTGTCATCATCAGCATGAAGCAATGCATTTTCATGTTGCATAACATCTTTCTTCCAACCCAAGATACTCTGCTCTTGACTGTATGCTTTTTTTGTTGAAGCTTTCAAGGTCTTTGCAGCACTAGAACTTTTAGTATCCCTTCCCACAGCAGGAGGAATACATTTTTCAGCAGAATGCAAGACTCTAGATTGACGGAGATTAAAAACATGTTCATCCTCAGCCAAACCACTTTCCTTGTGGAATTGCAACAATCTAGTACACCTTGTGAGAATGAAAAGCATTTTAGTGTGAAGCTGCTTTAGCATCCCTGGAGGAAGCTCTTGACGCCTATCATCCAAATCCTGAACTATGCTTTCACACTGAAGCCAAAACTCCCCAGGTGAGGTCATAGCACAGCGCCTAGCCAAAATTAGCAAGTCCTCAATTGTCTCTTGCCATTCAGGATGAGTATCAGCATTTTTTTCAAGAACTCCAACCAGGTCTGCTGCAAAAATAGCCAGCTCAGAGTTTACGGCTTCCTTTTCTTTATCAAATTTGGCCCTAATAACAACCAAGATCTCCTGCACAAGAAAGAAAAGCAATTTTAAAGCAACGCCTCCTACAACACAAATCATCAACTCCACAATATAGTATGGAATGGAAACAAAAGTACCTCAAGGTTATTTAACCTTCGAGGCTTCCAAAATGGATAAGGCCGGACACCTTTGGAATTTAACTCATGGGAAAAGCTCTTGATATCCGCAGGAAACCTCTTTCTGGGTGCACTTGTGACACGTAATATAGCTTGAAAACGAGGAGATTCAGACTCCTTCGGATTTTCAAAATCATAGGCTGTCTGCAAAAGAAACAATCAGCTTTCTGCCACAATAAATGAATAAACAGATATAACAACTAACTCAGACAAAAACTAATTAAATCAAAGCAATAACAAAGGATACCACACACACATTCACACCCAGCAGTACCTCTGGAGTACAAAGATCTGCACTTCTTAAGCCTCCAGTCTGAGCCTGTGATGATGCCTGCTTCCCTGTTTAAAGTGATATCATGAGTAAAAGTAACAGTTTGAGAAATAAAACAACATGGTTTTGGAATATACTTTGGTATAAATAAAAACAGAAACAGTTAGCCCAAATTAGCTGATTGGTAGTGGGTAAAACTGAATAAATAATGACATCAACCTAAAATCTACCCCTCAAAGACATCCCAAAGCATTCACAGTTGACAAAAAGCCTGAGGGCATATTGTATATACAATTACTTTACTTCACCAATACAACCATTCTGTTAATTTCAGAAACCAATAATAATAGAGAACCGTGTATGATAGAGATGCAGAAAGGTGAAAACTGGTTGATTGGCTCCTCTGGCCACTGGCCAGCTACTTTGACCGTGGAAAGACGTAACCAGCATGAAGCAGGCATCAGTAAATAAAAAAGAAGTCATGAGTTTGAAGATCCACACACCTCACTCATTTGGTTTAATGTTGACATTGGGGTTAATTGTAATATTTAGTCATAAGAATATTTCAGTAATTTAATCCTGTCTTCAAATGTTATAAATCAATTCGATATCACCAGTATGGGCAATAATTTTGATAAATCTTCATCATATTTCCAACTGTATACATAAACATTCAGTTATCAATGTATAAGCTTTATATAATTATAAACATTCTTATTTCTAATTTCTAATACAGATAATCATTGTGCAGTCGGGCCAAACGACTTTATTTCCGATGCCTTGGAATTGATCATCATTTTCAGAGTCCAGCTAAGAATTGCAAAGAGGTTGTGCTAGTTGTTTTTAATTCCATGGAATTGTTACATGGAATTACAATTCTAAATCTAAAAGGCCTTCCCAACATAGAAATTAAATTAGTTGGCTAAATTCTGATTCAGAACTCAATCCAAGTCAAATTCCACTCACCAAACCAGACAATGGCGTTAACAGATATTCTGTAGGTGAGGAAGACTATTCTCCAAACGCCTTTTTTTCGCTCACAGGCACTTCGCTTATACTCAGTGCAATATAAACACGATCCAATTTGACTCAAAGAATTGGACTTTGATATGAGCTTGGAATAAGAATTGTACCTCCCAATTCTAATTAACACATTTGGTGTTGTACATTAGAATTAAAACTCCAATTGTCAGCACAATTCCGTGGAATTGATCAATAATAACTAGTTTACAAATCCAAGCACAAAAAGGTGCCAAAAGAAAATTATTTTCAGTCTCTGTTTGTGTTGGATTTTCATTAACACAAGCATGTGTCTGCACAATTTTTGAGGCAAGTCTACTAAAAACATTTTTTTAGGGCTTTTATCAACCACCCATTAATAGCATCCAAATCAAGTAGGCTATTCATTGTTCATTTTTTTGTCACATGCATACTCCGGCAACCATTGTCATCGTGCACGCCTGTTCCTCCCATCTTGACAAATCTACAGTTGGTTGTCATTAGGATTGTGTTTAACTAGTCATTTCAGCTAACTTATAACTTATTTGAATAGCTTATGCGTTTGTTTGACCAAAATAGATGTGTTTGGTAATTGAGCTTATATCACTAGTCTTAGAATTAGTCACATGCTGTTTTTAATTAGAAACAGCTAAATAATAATAAGCTGTATAATCCCTAAGTAGTTGCTAATTAGGATTAGATTTAGCAATCATAAACATTTGTATTTATTGCGTACATATTAATAAATACAGCCTTGTATGTACTGAGTTAGACACACAGAATTTCAAATTCAACAACTAGCATATAGCATTTTTTCAAACACTACTTCAAGTAGAATCTAAGCTTATAGCTTAAAGCTTTTTTTTTTTGTGTTTTTACCCGCAATATGTTAATAAAATTCCTCTTTTCCTACTTTATTCTTCACATCATAGGTTTATTTTGTTTATTATTTTGGGATAATATAATAAAATGTAATTAAGATCCTGAATATTTATTTTAGTTATTACACTATTTTAGTATTTTTGGGTATTTATTTTTAATATTGTAACTATTTATTTTAATTTTAAATAAAATATTTGATCATTAAACAAAAAATTATAATAGTGAAAATTGACTAAAAGTATTTTTTCGACAAAAAAATATTATATAAAAAATCATACAATAAATAAATTCTTTAAACATGTCCTTTAATATCATTTTATATTCATCAGCTAGTTAAATGGCTAATTTAATCAAACACTTCTAATTTAGTGAGCTAGTTTAACAGGTTTCATCTTTCAACTAAAAATTAGCTTTTAAACTTTCAGTTAGCTTATTAGTTATTTTTGCCAAGATGGACTGTTCGAAAGCATGTCTTGTGGCTACCCTCTCTATATGTAGACTTTTACGTAATTATGGAGATACTTTCTTCCATTTTGCTAAAATAACATCCATCTGCCTTTTCTTATCAATGGCTGCCAGGAATCACTGGCCTTAATATTAATTACACACTAAAAAATGCTTTCTACATAGTCACTTGAAGGAGGAAGTCTATATGGAACAAACACTTGGGTTTCTTGCTCATGGGAAGTTGAGTCTCATTTGTCGAATGCATAACTCATCTCGTTGCCCTTTAATAGTCTCTTCGAACATGTTTTGGAAGAATTGACACATTCATATAGCAATTTGGTACAGGCTGTTGTGAAGCAGACCATATTGTGTTCTATAAATATCCTAGTTGCCAATCTTAAAGAAGAAGCAACTGACCCCAGAAAAGGCAGAAATGCTATAGAGGGATAGCAGATAGTGAATCGGCTGCTATACCAAATATTATAATACAAACTAAGTAATTTATAATACACACAGATAATACCAAAAGTTTTTTTTAAAAAAAGCCAAAATTCAAGGCATTCATGATAAAAGTATAAGTCAGTCTAAATACACAATCACCATCAATCTAAAAGCAATGAGAACACAGATATGGAGTTTTTAAAAAACTAAAAGAAATAGAATTAATAGCTAAAAAAACAAAACGTATCAGATAAAAATTAGAAAAATGCAAGGTGTGAAGTGTGAAGGAAGGAGAAAGAACAGAACACGGGGAAAAAATGAACAGAGACAGCTGTTAAGTGTAAACAGAGCGTGAGCTCTGATGCATGAACAGAAACCTGAGAGCAATGATCATTGGTCAGTCTCAGAAATCAAGAGAAAAAGGAAAAGAGAGTGGGACAGAGAGCAAATGGGAAATTGTTTCTCTGAAACTGTAAAATGATGTCTACACATTGAGATTGGCTGGAAACAGATACCAACAAGCAGTGGAACACAGGATCAGACATCAGAGTCTGAAGCGTTGCCATCTGTCAAAGGAAGTACACTCTCCACATTTTTTAAGAAACCAAGATGCTAGAATGTAGTAATGTACTCCCTTCGGACTCAAATATAAGCAACAAAAAATCAACCTATGGTGGTCCAAAATATAAGCAAATCTCAACTAATTTTACCCTATTTAATGACCTCATACCAAAATACCCTTTGTCTAAATTCAGATTTTATTTTCCAATGACCCTATTTAATGAACCATGTAGAGAGAGCATTTCCACTTGGAACAAGTTTCAACAAAATTGAAGTCTTCCATGAAAGGTAATTCAGATAATACAGTTCATTTTTAGATGACTTTAAGAAAATTAAATAGAGGTTAACTAACATTCTTAATTAGCGTGAATTAGTCTTTTTATGCTTATATTAGAGTCCAAAGTAGTAAACCAATCAATACTTTTATGAACCCAATTGTCAAGCTTGTGCCAGCTCAAGAAGTTATCAGAGACTAGTGGGAAAGTTGAATTATCAATCACCACACCAGATATATCATTTGTTTTCAACATTGTGAGTTCTTCACTCTGTTGATGATATCCATTATTCATCGGGAATTTGGGATACCGTAGTTAGAATTAAGATATATTAAGGGTTCACTTGGAAAGAGTTTATATATGAAAGTAGAGGTCATACATATAATGTTTCTTATACACAAGATAGGGCTGGATCTCCTAGTGATTGAAGGTCAACTTCTGGGTGTTATGTTCTTGTTTGGGAAATCTCATTTCATGAAAAAGCAAAAATCAAAATATAAGTACAAGATCTAGTGCTAAAGCAGAGTATTGAGGCATGCCTCTTTCTACATATGAACTTGTATGGTTGAAACAATTACTTTAAGAAAAGTTTTGCAAAATAGTACCTAAGAAACTGATTTGTACAATCAACCAGCCTTGTACATTGTCTCCAACCTAGTTCTTCACTAAATCTTAGAAGTCTTGAACTCTTGAATCTAGATGCATACGACATGTATGCACCAACTTGAGGGTGAGTATTGACAAATCGATTTGGTTAATATTTCAAGGGTAACATGTATATGGACAAGCTTGATGCACAAGACTCGTATGCACCATCTTGTGGGCGAGTTTTGACATTATACGATTTGGTTAATATCTTCTATCACTAGAATAGGAAAAGAATATGAACTTGCTATAAATAAATATATCAATCCCTGAAATTTTTACAGATTCAGAATTGTTTGTAATATGCAAATATGAATATAAATAGATGAGGCTGGGAGGTTTTCTCTTGTAAATTCAAACATTCAAGTTGCTTTAAAAGAATAGCGTGAGTGCCATGAAAACCATTCTAAACCTGGAATGACTGAACTTGACCAGTACAAAACGAAAAAACAAACCACGTCCTTCAAGTTGGTTCCGCTCCGAAAGGTTTAAACAATCCGAGTTCTGGAATATGACAAGCATAATACCCATAAGTAGAGATGCAGATCCAATCCAATATATCACATTTCTTAATCCAGTACTTAATCCAGTACTGCTCCACTCACTAGAACCCCATCCCCATTTTTCTAACTCCCATAAAACAAATTGATAAGTCATTCTCCTAAAGTAATCTTGTGGTAATGACCATACGGGCCCTTAATAGTTAATAATACTTCTCCATCAAACATTAATCAAGCTTTCCAAACTAAGATCATAATGGACCTAACCGATTAGAAAACCGACTGAAACAATACAAGCAATTTCATCAAATTTATCCATAATGCTCTTTCACAGGTAGGCAAAGACATGTCCATGCAATGGCCACATAACTAATCATCATTCATTACAAAAGCTGAAAAATTGTAGAACAAATTGACACACGGAGTTGCAGAAATACCTGCTTCGGAGGATGATTCTCCATTCTGTAGCCGCGACCGCGCCAACACAATCGGACTCTGTTCCCTCGACGGTGCACCACTCCCCGTCGACATGCTATCCGAATTGCTCCCATTATCAACCCAACCTCCGGTGCCGGTGCCGAAACCCTCGTGAAACCCTACTCTGTTCTGGTTCACCACCTCCTTCTTCTTGCCACCACTCACACCACCGGGCCTCGAGAGGTTACTGGCGCCTAGCGCCGCCGCAGCACCCTTATCGCCCCTGAACCCGAAGAAGCTCTCCTGCGGCAACGGCCCCGATCTCGTCTTTATCCTGTTCAAACCAAGCGACGAGGCCAGAATCGGCGAAACCGAAGAAGAAGACGGCAATTCCTTACCCTCCGCTGCCACCGCCGCCGTCGATGCCGTCAACTTCTTCAACGCTGAACTCGAACCGGAGTCTTTTCCGGCGGCGGGGCGAGACTCCGGCGGAGTTTGACTTTCTTTGCCCTTGGCAACATCCTTCTTCTTGGTCCCGTCCTTAACTTGCGCCTGGCGGCAAGCGACGGCGGCTCCGAATCCTCCGGCGGCGGCGGCAGTTAGGGTTTGATTGGCGGCGGATTTGGACTTTTTCTTGTCGGATCTGGATGGAGAGTTAGAGGAGAATGATCGAGGGCTATTGGAGGAAGCATCGGGGCTGTTAGAAGAATCGGATTTTTTGGAAGAGAAGAACCTTCCTTTGAAGACCATGTTTGGTGGTGCAGTAGCCCTAGCAGCATGCTGCTAGGAAGTGCGACATTGATCGTGAATTTGGATGACACGAGAAGAAGAAAGAGAAAGAGAGAGAGTGTGTGTGTGAATGAATGAAGAAGTAAAGTTTGGGAAATTGGATTGGAGATTGAGTAATAGAGAGTTGGTGGTGGTGTTCAAAGTTTTGATTGTGGACTTTGGGAAGAAGAAGAAAAATGTAAGACTTTTTACAAAAAAAAAAAAAAAACAAAACGTGTTAAAAAAAAAATATATGACATAACGGATTCGATCTCAATTTTCAGAGTTTGAAGATTTTGTATGACCGAGATCAAAATCTTTTTATTTTTTCTAAAAAAATCATTTTTATAATTTAACAAAGATAGGTTTTTATAATTTACGAGTAAGTCCTTAATTTACTTCATAAATATATTATTTATCTCCTAATGAGTTCTTAAACTAAATTAATTGTATAGGTAATACTCTAATTTTAATAGCATCCATCAAATTTGTCATTTCAGGAATCAACATGATGGGATAATGTAAAAAGTGGAGGACTAGCATGAGACATATTTTATAATTCGAGAACTACTTATACAATTAATTTTGTTTGGGGACTAAATGAGATAACAAATTCGGGGACGAAATTGAAGGTTTACTCATAATATTACTCAAATGGAAAATTTCTATTTTTGCAAAATTGAATTTGACGGGGAAGAAATCTATCTCACTCGATTTGAGTCATGTGGATGAAAAAAACCTATTACAAGAGTCAGACCCATCTATTATAGATGTTCTCAGCTCGAACAAGATTGCCTTCTGTGGAGGATACCTGTAACTTAGACCAAAATTTTCGCTAATAAGAGATATGACTTCCCTTAGCCTTACATTTTCTCCATTATAGGTTTCCATTAAGTCGATTCACCCATTATGTTTCGTAAGCCAATTGGGATGTTGTAGGAGAATTTGGATTTACTATAGTTGACTGCACTGTAGTTGGAAAATTCAAACTGTCTTATCTCTATCAGACGACCAAGATTTTTTTATTGCAGTGACTAATAGCAGACAGAATGCGAATCTAGAATTGAGCAAAACAAGCTATTAGAAACCAAAATAATGCATGAATTAAGCTATGGACAGCAGCCAAAACATGCATTTAAATGAAAAGAAAATGAGAGAAACCAAGAGAAAATAGAGAAGAAAAGAAGTGGAATAGGCGCCATTGTTAAAGCAACTCCTTCAGCAGATAAGCCAAGAGTGAAGATTCGCCACTAGCCCGTGGAGCAAGATAAGAATCACAATTGTTTGAGCAAGAATCATCAAGCCTCTCAACCTCACAAGGGAGAAAACAAAGCAAAGCTTTTGTATTGAAAATGAAGATTAGCTTACAAGTGAGGAGGAGACCTCCTCATATAGCTATATGGGGCGGCCAACTAAAAGGAAAAATAAGCAAGACTAGAATTCCTACTCGTAATGGGATTTGATCCCATGACCTCCTAGGCTTTTAGCTAAACTAAGTCTTAGCCAATAAATCCATCAAATTAGCGCCCCCAAGTTTGGAAAATAAAAGGAAAAATTACAAAATAAAGAGAAAAATACAAGAAAGCCCTAATTAAGGGTGGTATATAGAACCGGGGTCCTATCCAGGGTAATGGGTGTCCTCCTGTAGGGTAGTGCCCTCCAGAAGGGTAGTGTCTCTAAAATTGTAGGACACTAATTTCTTCATCCCTTCTTTGCTTGAAGCTGGGTTATATTCCTCAGTATTGATCTTGTAGGCCCAAGCAGTCTTATTCCCTTCCAGCAACATGCCATCAGTGACTGTGCAAAAAATTGACTGCAGGGAATCCGAGTTTGTTGTAGGACTAGTGGATCTACTATATGCTATTATGAAGATTGGTTGTGCTTGCATTACTTTGACTCCATATTTTGTTTTCGTTTTTGTTGTGTCCCCTATCAAGTTGCATTATGGATCGGTGGATTACTCATTTAACACAATGACTCTAATGCTATGTTTGGTGATAGTGAAGAAATGGAGAGAAGAGAAATGGGTAGGAGAGAAATAGAGGAGAAATAAAGGTTGTTTGGTGTGACTGGAATAGGGGAGAAATAGAAGAGAATGTTGAGGTTGGTTGTTTGGTGTGATAGAAGAAATAGGAGAGAAATAGAATTTTTTTAATATTATTGTCAGTTTTTCCCGCCAAAATAGGGATAAAATCGATTTTTTGGCCCTAAAAATCGATTGTCTGGAGCTAATTTATTTGGAATTGTTTTCATGATTCAAAAAAATCGATTTTTTAGGCACAAAAATCGATTTTTTTGGTAGTCAGAATATGTTTTCCCTATTATTGGGACCAAAATAATCGATTATGGGTAATATATAATCGATTGTTCAGAATTCAGAAGGTGTGGGTACCTTTTATTGAAACAAAAAATCGATTTCCATCATAAAGAAATTGATTATATCACAGTTTCATGTTATTTCTGACTATGTCTCAAGTTCAAACTTTGATACTCTGACAAACCCAGTGCGAACACTTGCCGGAGCTAAACCTGGAAAGGTGGAACTTAATGTGATCAGCTACGGTGGCAGTGTGAACATCTCAACAGGGGAAGTTAACACAACCATCAATGGCATCATATACACTGATAAGCATCTTGCTATCTATAAGGTGGAAAAGGTGCTTCTTCCAATGGACTTCTTCACAGTTGCTAAGGCACCAGTAAAGGCACCATCTTTGGCACCAGAACCTTCAGCTGATACAGAGATCAACACACAAGTTCAGACTCACCGGAGGTTGCAGATCAGCCGGTTTATCATTTGTTATGGACAAATCTGCCGCAAAACAGGAACTCAGCTGCACGTCTCCACCGTGGACGGCCCTGTCCTCCGTCGCGAAATGAACACCGACGACTAGCACGAGGAGATCGTCTTCACCGGACACCGTCCTCCATAGGTCGCGAGCTCGCCGACAGGATTGCGAGAAGACGGGGGCTGTATGGGTTAGGGAGAAGAAGGAAGTTGGGTTGGGAGAAGATGGAAGTTGTTTCAGGTTGAGAGAAGATAAGATGTATTTCTCTCCTTTTCACAGTTGTTTAGAGGAGAAATGGGACCCACTAATTTTCAGTATTTCCCTTCTTTTCAACTCACTCACCAAACAGGGTAGCTAAGTGTATTTCACTCCATTTCAACCCATCCCATTTCACTTACAACCCTATTTCAATAACACCAAACACAAGCTAATTGTCTCGAGTTGGCGGCATACAAGGTCCCCACCGAATTTTTGAAGAAAATGATGCTCAATAAGAGGAATGAGTTGTTGCAAAGGAAGATGGACAAGGCGTTGTGGGAGCACAAGTACCCGAGGTTGAGATGGGGGAATGTGGGACCCACTTTGGATGAATGCCTAGGGCCTGACCAAGGAGTAGCTAGAGACAATCAAGTTAGAGGACAAAATGTGGGCCCAGTTCAATGAAACCAACTTATGGAGAAGTTGTTCTCAGCGCCACCAACAGTGTGAACAAAACTGCAAACTAAGGAATTGGACCTCTAATTAATATTGCAATTACAGGATCATAATGCGAATGCCTTTGGGTGCACATGTTGAAATCCCCGGGCAAAATTCAACATATTGTTGCCAACTTTTGGAATTTAATGTGGACGTTCATTCTTTTTTGCAGTTTCAGAAATGGATGTGGTTGGATTAATAGTGGGTTAGTAACCTTGAACATAAAGTCCCCTATTCGAAACAACGTGGAATTTGGTTCTGTTAGATTTAAGTTTGAGTGTGACACACACTTAGGTTGGGATAAGAGAGGGGGATCTTAACGAATTGAGGGGATTTCACATAGAAATTTAATTTCATAAAGACCTTCTTTGCAATTTCTATAATAAATGAATGCTAAAATAGTGAACCAGAAAAGGCAAGTATATAACAGCCTCTCTTTAAAAAATGTATATATCTAAAGGCCATAATGATAGTGGGTAACTTACACAAACTTTTGACTTTGCGCAAGTTAAATTCAACCAATTTTATAACCTTGCTCAAATCTCGAAATTTTAATTTTTCAAAATTGAATTTTATGGGGAAGAAATCTATCAATATTTTTTCCAACCACAATCAGGTTAGAGTTGTCAAAACAAGCTACCCAGCCCTGTGCGCGTAGCGGGCTTGTGCGGTCGGGCTAAAAAACCTGCTAAAAATTGATCTTCTAAAATAAAAGCTTGAGCCTAGCCCTATGCGGGTAGTGGGCTTATGTGGGCAGCCCCAGTTTAAATTCATTTTAGCGAAGCTCATTTAAAAATATAAAGAATTACACTATAAAAAATTTAAAAAAATGAAAGTTTAATGGTAAGAAAGAAATTAGGCTTAAAACCCAAAATTAAGCAACAACCTTGGTTGAAGCCCAACGGGGCACACTTCACGTGAACCATGATGTAAATCATCAATTCACTTTAATGAGGCTAAGTTTAAGGGTTCTAAGTGTCCATGAGACTATACTCCTCTATTCCCTTGTTTCTTTCTATAAAATCACCTTTCTACCCCAGTTCCTTGAGTCTACGCCTCTCCTCTTCCTTCTCGCCAATTCGTTTAAGTTTAGTTCCTTTCGTCTCAACCTAATTCCCTAGTTCCAATATCTCTACTTCCTTCCTCACTTATTCACCATCTAGCTTGTCCACCACCGGGTGAGACTCCTCCTAAGTTAACTCTACAGTCATGTTGGACTTGATACTTGGTTTTTCCCTTCTTAATTCTCTTAAAACTCACAACTCTTAACCAATACCCTAACCCTTATCTTTTTTCCCCGTCAAACCCCTATGTCGTCATTTTACTTCTAACTTCCTTCTTGCGTTGGGATTCATAGCCTAAGATTTCCGTTGTATTCTCTAGGTACTGATGTTTGGGATGTTACATCATGTATAATAATACTTTTATATTTCAACAATGAATTAATTTAAAAGGATTTATTATAATTTAACAGTTTTAAATAATATGTGCTTTGATTTTTTTAAATATATGCAAGTAGCCTGAAGCTCAGTCAGTCTACCCAACTCAAACCCATATATTTTTTTTTGTAAAAAACTCGTATTTACTTCAAGCATTTTCTATTCGAGTTAAAAATCTCGGTAGAAATTCGAGCCTCAAATTTTAATGTTTAGACCCTCTAAAATTGCGGGTTCGAGCGAACCGGCCTAGTCGAACCAATCCATTTTGTCGGCTCTGAGTGGAGTAATATGGTTTCAAAATTACCAAAATGGTCTAAGAATTTTTTTTACTAGAGTGTTATAAGTCGTATATCTTATTTACAACTCTTAAAAAAATGTCATAGATCAAAATTAAAACTTATTATTTAAATATATAACACATAGAAGTCTCACTTTGAATGTAATACTTTTATTTTTTAATCATAAAAATAAAAGTCGTATAGATGATGTACAAACCTGCTTAGTTTTTTTTTTAAAAAAAATGGAAGTCTTATATGCTACGTACAACTTCTATGAATTATTATTATTATTATTTAATTTTGTTAGAAAGTCGTATAAAATATAAGCCCTATTTTTTTCTTTTTACAACCGTTCAAGTCGTCTTCTTTTTTCCAGTAGAACCCTTCGAGGTTGTTAAATTACATGTGTCTTGGCCACCCCTTGTCTTGACATCACCACCTAGTCTTCTTCGTCGTTGAGGTAAAAAGGTGGGCTTTCATGGTCACCCGCACTGATATTATAGTCTCCATTACCGTCATCATCACAATCATTGGTATTTTCATTGATAACATCATTCATGTTATTTAATTCAGGTAGCGTGGTAGAACGATAGTCACCAAATGGTGATTGTCGATATGCTGACATTGGTATAGAAAAATTGGTAGCAAACATTGATGAACTGCCCTAATAAAATTACAAGTCAAAATTAAGGTAACATAAAAATAGTTCTTGATATTATTTATACGACTTTCTAACAAAAAAAAATTCATATAAGTAGTACATCACATATGAGCCATCCTTTTTATAAAAAAAAGCTAGTTAGACACCATACATACAACTTTTATTTTTATCATTAAAAAGTAAAAGTCTCAAATTAAAAGTGAAACTTCTATGTGTTATAAATTAAAATATTAAATATCACGTTTGATATATGACTTTCTTTTAGGAGTCCTAATAAGATAAACGACCCACCTGAAGGGAATCAAGCATGTGGTCAGGGTGTAGCGAAATAAATGGATTCCCTCCCTTGCTATGATTGTTAATGCGAAAAACACGAATTAAGGCATAAAAGCCATAAAACAAAAGGTCGTACCTTTTAAGGATTGCGAATGAGGCAATAGCAACCACGTCTCTAGTGGTGTCCACGCCAACAGCCGAACTAGGAAACCCTCCTCATCTCTGCTAGTAGCGTTTAGAGAGTAAGAGCGACTGCTCATTTTTTCATGTGTATGGGGTAATGCATCTTGTGCTATATTTATAGAGTGGTGGCTAGGGTTTTACCTTTCACTCACTTATCCCTAACACATATGGGCCTGACCCATTAGGTTATAATTCTAATCAAATTAGAATTATTATCCTTTCCTAGTGGCTTGTTGTATGCGTGTGACTCAATAGACTTTTAATATTTGGTTATGATATTAAAATAAAACCCTTTTATATTTAATATCATAAATAGTGAGCGGTATCTAGCAATACATCACTACTACCCAAATATTGAGATTATCAACAACTTTGATGAATCCTATTTTATGATAATAATTTATATGATCTGTCCCTTTGTCCAAATATCTAATTGAACACAAGGGCATGGATTGTGTCAACCTTGTATAGTTCAATTTATGTTTTCTTGATCCCCAAGTAGACTGTACAGAAAATAAACATCTCATGTTTATCCTCCTGAGCATGGCCATGTATTTTGCAGTCTCACTTTATCAAAAGGCCTACAGATATAACTCTTGTTACATAGGAGGGACAAATCCCATCTAGGTCACTCACATTCCTCCACATAATTTATTATATGTCCAAATACCAACTTTATGATTACTCTGTTATAGGCAACGTTTGATGTTAATTAAAACATATAATTCCTTACGTAGGAATCGTAGTGATTTCAGGTCCAAGGACTTCATATAATATTTATCAATTTAAGAAACGTTCATGACACTTATGTAACAATCCATGCAACGTTCTTAAGGTGGGTTTGTCCAGTACACCATTACTCTTAATGTGTACCTATGTGAGCACATGATATCTCATATCCATGATCCGTGAGATGTGATCATCAATGAACTCACATACTGGTCTAAATGCATCTTTGTCCTAAGATGATACTTGACTAGGGACTATTTTAAGAATAGTTCTTCATAAGATCTCATGATCAAGTCATCTACTTGACTTCTTATGAAGTTTGAGCTTACTATTCTAAGGATATTAATTGTATTCTTAAAAGAATAAATTGCCTTTATAAAATAATATGATACATGTGATGGATGTTTCAAAAACATATAAGTCTCTAGTGCATATACCTAACAATCTCCCACTTGCACTAGAGACATTCAGACATAACTCTTATGCCTAATGATCTAGTGTGCCCTTCATGCTTCTGCTGCACAAGGGGTTTTGTGGTAGAATCAGCGACTGTTTCCTGCTTCGAACTTTTCTAGCACACAGCGCCACCATTTAAACAAAACATATAACCTGATTGCGATCTTTGAATCATCTTTATCGGTTTGGAAGCTCGCATTAGTGTAACCCTTTTCAAGTAGCTCTTCCTCACCTCCATATATGTCAAGAATGGATCCTTAGTTTTTCTCAAGTACTTAAGGATGCTCTTGACTGTTGTCTAGTGACCTTCACTGGGATCAGATTGGTATCTGCTAGTAATGCTTAGAGCATATGATATGTCTGGTCGAGTACATAACATGGCATACATGATAGGCCCTATAGCAGATGCATAAGGAATCTTATTCATTCGATCTCTCTCTCTCCTTTACTGGAAGGAGATTGAGCCTTAGATAGGCTTATACCATGTGGCATAGGAAAAAATCCTTTTATCAGAATCTTGCGTGTTAAAACCATTTTAACACCTTGTCTATGCATGTACTTCGATTTAGGCCAATTAATCTTTCAGATCTATCTCTATAGATCCTGATACCTAACACATAGGTTGTTTCGCCCAAATATTTCATTGTAAAACAATTTCCTAACCAAGTCTTTACAGACTGAAGTGTAGGAATGTCATTTCCTATGAGGAGTATGTCATTTACATACAAAACTAGAAAAAACAACTATGTTGTCACTAACCATTTTGTAGACACAAGGTTCGTCTTCATTTTTAAAGAAACTGAACTACTTAACAACTTCATCAAAAAGAAGATTCCAGCTTCTAGAAGCTTGCCTTAATCCATAAATGGATTGTTGCAACTTACATACCTTTAGGCATAACAAAACCTTCAGGTTGTATCACATACACATCTTCAAGAAGACTTCCATTTAGGAAGGCTGTCTTGACATCCATTTGCCAGATTTCATAATCATGGTAAGTTGCAATACCAAGCAAGATCTGAACAGATTTAAGCATAGCAACTAGGGAAAAGGTTTCATCATAGTCTACACCATGAATTTGCTTGAAACCCTTAGCCACCAATCGTGCTTTAAAGGTACTTACATTACCATCCATGTCAGTTTCCTTTTGAAAACCCACTTGCACCCTATGGGTTTTATCCCTTCGGGTGGCTCAATCAAGGTCCATACCTTGTTAGTGTACATGGAATCCATTTCAGATCTCATGGCATCAAGCCATTTCTTAGATTCTGGACTCAAAAGAGCCTCTTGGTAAGTCACTGGTTCATCTTGATCCATTAGCAATACATCCCCTTCCTGAGACACAAGGAAACCATATCTCTCAGGTTGGTGACGTATCCTATCTGACCTACGCAAGTCTTGCGCTACTTGAGCAGGTGGCTCTACAACACTTTGTGGTATCTGCTCTTGTTCCATTATCGGCTCATTATTACTCTGTGTTACTTGAATTTCTTCAAGTTCTACTTTCCTCCCACTTATTTTCTTAGAGACAAATTCTTTCTCTAAGAATACAGCAGTCCTAGCGACAAACACTTTGCCTTCGTTAGGATTATAGAAGCAGTAACCCATAATCTCTTTTGGGTATCTTACAAATAAGCACTTATCTGATTTGGGTCCTAGCTTATCTGAGACTTGGCATTTCACATAAGCTTCACAACCCCAAATCTTCATAAAAGACATACTAGGTCTTTTCCTAGTCCATATCTCATATGGTGTCTTTATGACAGCCTTAGATGGAACATGGTTTAGTGTGAAGGCAACTGTTAACAAAGCATGACCCCAAAAAGGAGTCGGGGAGATCAGTATGACTCATCATAGAACGAACCATATCTAATAGAGTTCGATTTCTCCTTTCTGAAACTCCATTCCATTGAGGTGTTCCAGGAGGAGTGAGTTGAGACGTTATCCCACACTCTCTTAGATAGTCATCAAATGTTGGCTTAAGTATTCTCCACCTCGATCTCATCGAAGTGTTTTTAATAGTCTTGCCAAGTTGGTTTTTATACTTCATTCTTAAATTCCTTGAACTCTTCAAAGGACTCAGATATGTGTTTCACCAGATACACAAATCCATATCTACTGAAATAATCAGTAAAAGTGATGAAGTATTGAAAACCTCCTCTAGCCACGTGCCCATGGGCCCACATACATCACTATGTATGAGACCAAGAAGATCACCGACCCTTTCACCTTTTTCGGTGAATGGGGTTTTGGTCATCTTCCCCAATACACAAGATTCATATGTCTCAATTAATTCAAAATCAAATGAGTCCAAATAACCATCTTGGTGGAGATTGGATATGTGTTTCTCATTTATGTGGCCCCAAGCGACAATGCCAAGGATAAGTTGGATTCAAATCATTTGCTTTGACCCTCTTAGCACTTATGTTATAGATAGGCACTTCCAAGTCAAGAACATATAGTCCATCGTTTAACTTTGCACAACCATAAGACATATCATTCAAATAAATTGAACAACTATTGTTCTTTATTATGAATAAAAGATCACTCTTGTCTAAACAAGAAACAAAATTAATACTCCTACTAATGGCAGACACAATATAACAATTATTTAGTTCAATAACAAGTCCAGTTGGCAAAGTTAAATAATAGGTTCCTATGGCTAAGGCAACAACTCTTGCTCTATTTCCCACACGTAGGTCGACTTCTCCTTTAGCCAATGACCTACTCCTTTTAGATCCTACACATTCACACAAATGTGAGATTCACATCCGGTATCTAATACCCAAGATGTAGAAGTAGATAAATTGGTTTCTATAACATAAATACCTGAAGCGGAAGTCTCATGTCCCTTCTTCTTGATCTCCTCAAGGTACTTTGTACAGTTTCTCTTCCAATGTCCTGATTTTCCACAGTGGAAACATTTTCCTTCCTTAGCTATCCCGCCTATAGGCTTCAAAGCAGAGGTACTAGGCTTATCCTTGCCTTTGTCCTTTGGTTTGAAATAGGGCTTCTTGAACTTCTTCTTGCCCTTGCCTTTCCAGGTTGGACCATCAATATGGTCTTCCCTTTACCTTATTAATGTTTTGCTCAACTGTTCTTAACATGCTCAGCAAATCTGGCAGTGGTTTGTCAAATTCATTCATGTTGTAGTTCATGACAAATTGACTATAGCTGTCCAACAACGATTGCAGGACAAGATCAGTGGCCAACTCTTGGCCTAATGGGAATCCAAGCCTTTCTAGGTTTTTAATGTACCTAATCATCTTGAGTACATGAGCACCTATAGGGGCTTCCCTCTGCCAGTCTACATTGATAAAGTGCCTTTGAGACTTCAAATCATTCATGCCTAGTTTGGCCTTGATAAGGTCTCTTTAAATGTACAATCATATTGTACACCTCCATGTTCTCATGCTGTTTTCAGCATTCAGGGTAGCAAGCATAAGGCAACCTACATCGAGAGCATCATCCAGATGTTTTCTAAAAGCATCCTTGTCAACTTTCGAAGCATTTGCAGCGGGTGTTTCAGGAACAGGCTCTTCAAGGACATACAGCCTTTCCTAAGGACAATCCTTAGGTCTTATACCAGTCTAGAAAATTAATTCTAGACAGTTTTTCCTTCTTAAGGACAGATTACAATAAAAGTTAATTGTTGTGTTCGTTGCCAAGGTAACTATGCACGTAAGTATCATATAACAAACATATTTAATAAGGTCTTTAAATAAATATGCCTCCCACTATTTTGATTCAAACAAGTACCCTCAATATAAAGAATCAAAAAAATCCCATCACTAGATTTTCTAGTGGGCCAAGATCCATATTTCACCTAATTTTAAGTCAGCTTTGGCTGATCGCTTAAGAAAATGTTATTTAGGTAGGAACACGCTTTCCAATTGTATCTCATACAACTATTGGAAAGTTAGGTGAATAACTCTTATTCTAATTCATCTTATGAATTAATGCCTAACTTAGTGCCTATAGGTTCTTCAATCCTATTGAATATACCTAGTTAAGTCAAAACCCAATGATTGACAATTGGATATTACTTTTATCCCATCGTGTCTCACTAGAATAGATAAATGCACCCTGCTTTGGCAGACCCACACTTAATCGATTCTAGCTTCGACGAGTGCCATACATTGGAAGGCAAAACATGACTTAATATTAGTGCTTTGGGTTTTTCAATCCTATTGAATATACCCAATCAAAGACCAACGGTTGATAATCGGATATTACTTTTATCCTATCGTGTCTTACTAGAATAGATAATTGTACCCTGCTTTGGCAGACCCACACTTAATCGATTCTAGTCTTGACGAGTGTCATTTATTGGAAGGCACACAAGCATTGAGGGATTTGATCGCTTTAATTTATTCCTTTGTTAAACTATTTAACAAAACATACAAGCATGCATCTCATACATATAAATGATATGGTTATGGCCTCATAAAATTTTAATACAAAATTACATCATGTATATAATCTTGATGCCTCTATCCACATGTCTCCACATGCCCTCATTGACTCCATGTCCTCTCGGTTATATTACATAACGAGAAGAAACCTCATTTAACATACGAGGGATAGAGATGAGAAAAGAATTACAAATAGAATATAAGAGGTAAGGCATGACACGCAGGTCGTATTTAAATAAAAAAACTAAGGCCATAACCAATCATCATGCAAATCAACAACCATATTGATTGTAAAACAAGTGATATAATTAGATGTATGTATTGAGCGAGGTTTGATTATTCGCAAATGAAATAACACACTACGCAATGTTAGCACGGGGTCAAGGGGAAGCCGTCCCTTGCGGGGATCGGGGCAGCGCCCCGAAACAAAAATTAGATTTCATAAACACTTAACCAATCATCAATAGTGTCTCGCATCAAAACGAATACTTCACGAACCTGTAAACAGGTAAGTCCCTCGTATCACTCGAATACGTTCTTGTAAGCAAATTGATAAGTGGCATATTTATTGCAGCCAACATTTGATTCGAGGCAAGGCTTCAACAATTGAACCCTTTGACGCCCAAAACATGAAGCCTTGCCTTAAAACAAACTGAAACGCGTAGTTGCGCTTCACCTACGCCCATCGTGGGGGAAGCGCAGGTTCCAGTTTTAAATTCTGGAAGTTGCGCTCCACTTGCGCTTCACCTGCGCTTCACTTGCGCTCAGTATGAGTGAAGCGCAGGTTCCAGAACCAAAAACCTGTATGGTGCGCTTCACCTGCGCCCAGCGCAGATAACAGTGTTCAGCAAACAATCTGCGTTTTAAACAGGAAAACAGAATATCACAATATTCAAAGCGATTAAAATCCTAAAACGTGTTTATCGCAAACCAACACTCTGATACCAATTGAAGGGAATCAAGCATGTGGTCAGGGTGCAGCGGAATAAATGGATTCACTCCCTTGTTATGATCGTTAATGCGAAAAACACGAATTAAGGCATAAAAGCCATAAAACAAAAGGTCGTACCTTTTACAGATTCCGAACAAGGCAATAGCAGCCACGTCTCTAGTGGTGTCCACGCCAACAGCCGAACTAGGAAACCCTACTCAACTCTGGTAGTTGCGTTTAGAGAGTAAGAGCGACTGCTCATTTTTTTCATGTGTATGGGTAATGTATCTTATGCTATATTTATAGAGTGGTGCTAGGGTTTTACCCTTCACTCACTTATCCCTAACACATATGGGCCTGACCCATTAGGTGTAATTCTAATCAAATTAGAATTATTATCCTTTCCTAGTGTCTTGTTGTATGCGTGTGACCTAATAGGATTTTAATATTTGGTTATGATATTAAAATAAAACCCTTTATATTTAATATCATAAATAGTGAGCGGTATCCTAGCAATACATCACTACTACCCAAATATTGAGATTATCAACAACTTTGATGAATTCTATTTTATGATAATAATTTATATGATTTGTCCCTTTGTCCAAATATCTAATTAAACACAGGGCATGGATTGTGTCAACCTTGTATGGTTCAATTTATGTTTTCTTGATCCCCAAGTAGGCTGTACAGAAAATAAACATCTCATGTTTATCCTCCTGAGCATGACCATGCATTTTGAAGTCTCACTTTATCAAGAGGCCTACAGATATAACTCATGTTACATAGGAGGGACAAATCCCATCTAGGTCACTCACATTCCTCCACATAATTATTATATGTCCAATAAAAACTTTATGATTACCCTGTTACAAGCAACGTTTGATGATAATTAAAACATATAATTCCTTATGTAGGAATCGTAGTGATTTCAGGTCCAAGGACTTCATATAATATTTATCAATTTAAGAAACGTTCATGACACTTATGTAACAATCCATGCAACGTTCTTAAGGTGGGTCTGTCCAGTACACCATTACTCTTAATGTGTACCTATGTGAGCACATGATATATCATATCCATGATCCGTGAGATGTGATCATCAATGAACTCACATACTAGTCTAAATGCATCTTTGTGCTAAGATGATACTTGACTAGGGACTATTTTAAGAATAGTTCTTCATAAGATCTCACGATCAAGTCATCTAATTGACTTCTTATGAATTTTGAGCTTACTATTCTAAGGAAATTAATTGTATTCTTAAAAAAATAATTTGCCTTTATAAAATAATATGATACATGTGATGGATGTTTCAAAAACATATAAGTCTCTGGTGTATATACCTAACACCACCTTATTCTAATAATTTATTTTACATTATTTTCAAAATTTTGAAACATACTACCCTACCCCGTTGAGGTAAAAAAACAAGACCAAATCTATCATACTCAGTTTGGTTAGACGAGAGAAATAGGCAAGAGATGAAGATGATTTGTAAGTTGTTTGGTATAAGAGAAATAAATGTGAAATATAAAAAAGATAAGAAATGTCAGTTATTTGGTTGTATAGAAAAGATACAAGAGAAGGGGCGTTTTTTTCTTTACCAATGATATTTTTTAACCGAGTAATAATCGAATGGCCCAATTTCAAAAGCATTTGTCATGTTTACAAGAGGAAACAACATAACAAATAAATTGATTTTTGGGGTTTTGAATCGATTCTTCTGCTTTTCACTTTAAAAATCGATCATCCACACGCAACCCACTTCTTCCTCCTTACATTATTGCAAACTGGATTTCCGAAAAGCCTTTCCCTCTTTTTGTGAGGATGCAATGACATGACAACTCCAGGGTCAACGTGCACATGCGAACCATATCTCCATGTGAGGGCATCGCACTCCTTTCTTATTTCCTTACACCAAGATTCTCGTAGCTTCCTTCTTCTTCTTCAGCAGCCCCATGGCATGGCCATGTCAAGGCACTAACAACAGCTTTGAAACACAACCGTGGTGGACATTGGACGTGATCATGGCAGAACACCATACCAAATGAGAGAGTGGAAGTTGGAATGTGCGGGTTCCAAAAACTTGTTTTATTTCCTCCTTGTTTTCTTTGCAATACAAAACGAGAGAGCTTATCCTATTCCCCTACCTCTCTCTCCCTCCTTCTTATTTCCCCACTACTTCAACATAACCAAACATAAGAGCCAATAGAAGTTTTGGAAGACTTTGTTAGGTTTATTGTATGACATGGGCACTTATATAAGTGTTTGAATAAACTAATAAAAATAACTTATAGCTTGCTCATAAGTTATTGTTAGTTTTTTCGATAAGCTCCTCAAAAGTAGCTTGTGGATTAACTTATGTGTAGAGGTGTCAAATTAAGCCAACTCGACTCGCTCAGTTGACTCAAAACAAGTTAGCTAAAAGGTGAGTCGAGGCGGGTTAACTCACTTTTTTGGTAAGGCCGGAAAAATAACAACCTAGTTTAACCCACCATGGGTTGGTGGACTAAGTAGGTTGGCTTACCTAGTTTAAAAATAATTTTGAAAATAATTAAAAATAAAAAAAATAAAAAAACTTAAGTAATAAATTAAATAATAAGAATAAAAAAGTGAGATAACACATCTCAAACCCACTTGGGTTGGCGGGTTAAGCCGGTTGGCTCGCTTTGATCCCGAGATTGTCAACCTATTTCAACCAACCCAACTCACTAGTGAACTGGGTTGAGCTGAGTTGGCTCACCAAGTTTAGCTCATATTGACACATCTACTTATGTGGAGCTCATGTACCATGTCTCATCTTCAATTTTCATCCACTCGCTTAAGTGCTTATAACATAAACTCTTACACGACAATCACTTAATTATGTAAAGTGTGACACACCCAGTAGTTGAGGTTTTATTTTATAATTAAATAAAGAAATTCTAAAAGTGATGAAAATGTGGGAAAATTCTTCACAAAATGTTTTAATGATCCTTACAACAGAAACAAAGTGAGTGGAAGTAAATACATTGAATATGCATATATATATATATATAGTGTTTGTAAAACTGATTTTGGTAATCTTGCCATTTAATACATATCATCATGGTGATAAAAGCATATTGGTCAAAGATACATGTATGAAATAATAACCCCTCAACTAGACAAATGTGATCACTTTGGTCCATGTCACCATTACTACTCTAAGCTCCATCATGGTCGTTCCTAACAACTATGAATATAAAATATTAACACTAGAGACTCTAATCTACTAGAGTTCTCCGTGTCAGTAACTATAATAAGGGATTTCTCCGTCCTGTGCAGTGATAGTCTTATTCTATCTACCACTCTCCATCACTGAAGTAGACAATCACTATTGTCGTTGTCGTCTTCTATCGGGTATATGTTTAATCATGCACACAAACAAACAAAGAGGGTGAGAAATTGATCTCATTTAATTACAGATGACGACAATCACTCCGCATAACAAACATCAAAACAACAATCAACAGTCAACATATATTCATTTATGGTAATTTTATTTATTAAGTTATTAATAGTAACGGTGGAGTTACCGTAGATCAATCAAAGCAACACAAGTAACAAGTAACACAAACAAGTCACGTAATCAATAAACCAAACAAACATGAACTTATGCAATATCATGTAGTGCAATGCATATAGGCCCCTAACAACGTCTTTTAGTGGACTACCTCCATGAAGCTTACAGATATCGGATGGGCGATGGTCGGGAGCTCTCATCACAGAATACAGTCTTCATTACATATAACATGTGCATACATTCATTATATAAAATGCACTTAAAAACTCGGTGGGGCACTGTGACACATTCAACAATCCTCATAATCCCCAGGGTCTAGTCAAGTGTACCAAGCCTTAACCACTCACCACGATCTGGAGAGGTCACCCCTAGCCATTGTGGCTGATGAACCAAGCTCTGCCCTGAGGCCTTTCCTGGTTGTCCCTGTCTATCTTACACACACCAGGTGTATGCTACATCTCGGCTCTCAGGCCGTCATAACTGAAACCACTTTTAGGAATTACCCTCTGGTTTCTAAAAGGTAAAGTATTATACATGATGACAATGAATACAATTACTATGGACACGGAGTATCTCTACTTTTATGCGTGTTCATTTCTTCCACAAAATATTAACATCCAAATCCATATCCTTTTAAGGCCATCATTGTTCTTACTTTCCCAGGCCCGATGCCCAGTAAATATTTTGAAGAATCAATATCAACAAAGTTGTTAATTTTGGAAAACACTTAATCCAAAAGAATATCTCTAAAACATAAGCACTAACACACACAAAATCCTTTATTTGATGAAAAGCATCAATATACTTAAAACCTTTCATAAAATCTTATTTTTGAAAAAGAAGACAAATCATTATTTTCAAAGTAGTTTTTCCTCAAAATTCTTACTAAGCATCAACATGATTCTAAAGAGTCATATTTATGGAATCATAAACCATGGGCATTGTTATCATTATTGCTCATGTTTCATGCTTGTATGTACATGCAACAAATCACAATTCTTAATCAAACAACTCAAGCATGAATTCATAGCATCACAATCAAGTTTGGGTAACTTTATAACACTTCCAAAATTAAAGTTTGCATTTGAAATCAATTTCAAGAAAGCAATTCATCAAACATACAATTCATTCATTGGTTTCTTATTAAGGTCAAATGGTTCATAAGCCATTTAGCCATAGCTATTAATATTATATCATCAAGATATGCATATAGAACCATTCATAAGGAAACATAATGTCATTATAAAATAATTTAATTGAACTTTATGTGAGTTTCTAAGGCCATGGGATTTGCATCTCACTTGCCATCATTAAACTATGGACCTTATGGTTGATTCATCTTCAAGAAGTGAAGGAAATGTTAGATTTGGAAGCCAAACCAGTTCAACCAAGAATAGTAAGTAGAACATAGTAATTGAAAGAAAAGGCTATAGGTCAGTCAGATAGATAAGTGGAAAAGCTTGGATAGGAATAAGAAGAAGAAGTACAAGTATCAATTGGTCATAAACAATCTAAACATTCAAGAAATATGAGTTAATAATTCATAAAAGCAAGAAGGTTAAAGGAATCAAGACAATATGTATAAGTAACCGAATCGATAAAGATAAATCAAGGCAACAACTAGATAGATCAAGAAGCAAAGGAAATTAAATGAAGGTAATATGCATAAAGAACCAAATTGGTAAAGAAACAAAAAAAGAAGAATGAATAAGAATAAGAATAAGAAAGAAAACCAAGCTTGCTAATGAAATTAAAGAAATGCATTAGATTAAAGGGATCAATTATCATAGGGATACGAATAGGAAAGATAATTTATTTAAAATTAAGAACATAAATCAAAATGGACCAATTAAAGACTACTTTGATAAATCAACCATAGGTCATCGGTTAATGTAAGGTAGTCATTAATCATGTCTTTAAATTATAAAACACATGGTTATGGAAAACTTCATTTTCTTAAAACATGAATTGAAGGACTTGAGTAGAAAACCAAATAATAGAAGGAAATAGTTCATAATAATTAATATCGTATAAATTGAAACATATATACTTCTTTTGTAACTTCAAAAGAATAATGATTTAGAGTTAGGAACTTATGAAAAAACCAAATTCTTTTTCGATAGGTTAGGTAAGATTAAAACCAATTTTCCATAAACTACTTCAATTGGTAAAATAGTCAAAACACATCATATTTCAAGAATTAATATTTAGTAATATTAGTTCTCAGAGATTAGACTTCAAGAGACATCTACTTAACTTAGAGTTATAGAATATGAAACAAAGTAGGATGAGGAATCAATAATCAAGAAGAATAAGGATAGATAAAGAATCAATATTCAAAATAAACCAACAATCAAGAATGGGCAAAAGAGGAAGCAAGAATAGTTAAGATCCGATTTTATCAAGGAAGCAATAGTAATTCAAAGAATCCATATCAAGAATAAACTTTGAGGCAAAGAGAGATTAAGAGTCAACAAGAAACAAGAGTCATAAAATCAATAATGATAGATTAAGAATAATAACCAGAAAGTATAAAAGAGGCAAATTTGGAAGCAATGTAAATCAAGAATCAAGAACAATAATAAATCAAGAATAGTGACCATTATGAATTCAAGAGGTAAAGTTAAAAGAAATTCAAAAATCATAAGAAACAATAAATATAATATAGATTCAAGAGTTAGAAACAATATTAGGAGTTAAAGAGGTATAAACAGACAATAAATAACAAGTAGATTCAAGAGTTAGAAGCAAGGATAAATTAGGAGTTCAAGAATATAAAGAGACAATAAGTAACAATAGATACAAAAGGTAAAGTTAAAGACAAAATAAGGGTTTAGGAATGTAAATTTCGAATTTAGGGAAGATATTGTAACATCCCGAAAATTAGGGCCTAGAAAATATAGTGGAAGCCTTAGGCTGTGAATCCGACCAAGAGAGGAAGGCTAGAAGTAGGATGAGAACTTGAGGGGTTGAGGGTGAATCAAGGAAGAACTAGGGAATGTATTAAGAGTTATAAGTGTCAATAGAATTTAGAAGGGAAAACCAGATGCTAAGCCAAAAACAACTGTAAACCGAACTTAAAAGAAGATCACACCCTGAGACAGAGAGAATTATTGTAGAAACCACAAGAAACACTAGAAGGGGGGTTGAATAGTGTTTATAATTTCAAACTGATTTTAGGAAAACCTTTAACAAACAGAGTTTTTCACAAGGATATTTGAGCAACTTGCTGAAACTGAGAATGGGTACTTGCTGAAGTTACTTCAGCAGGTTTAATAAAACAGTTTTGCAAACTTATTTTTCAATAAGTTTAGTTTGATTTTTAGTTTTGACATTATAAAATAGTATACTTAGAACCCTCCAAGTCAGTATAAATCAAATATAAAGAGATAAGGGTAAGAGAACACTTAGCCAAAGATTTATACGGGTTCACTCACTTCCACTGTGAGCTACGTCCAATCCCAAAGCCAAACCAGCAATGGATTTTCCACTAATCTCAAGAGATTACAAGTATTCTTTTTTAGTCAAGCCTCTCCAGGCTCTATACACCAAGTATTATTTTACAGATAAGCCTCTCCAAGCTCAAACCCAAGTATTGTTTAAACACCAAGCCTCTCCAGGCTCTAAACCAAGTATTGTTTAATCCACAAGCCTCTCCAGGCTCAACAACAAGTATTCTTTCTTCCACCAAGCCTCTCCAGGCTCTCAGACACTTGAAAGTGTTTACAAAGTAATTTGTTTAAGTTACTGAACTATAACAAGTTCTTAACTTAAACTAGAACAAACTTGTACAAGATAACTGAGTAAAACTCAGGATAAATACAATTTGTTGTACACTAAATCAGAGAGTATGCAGCGTAGAATTTGATAGCGTTTTGGCTTGATACAAAGTCTTCTCTCTCTATTGAAGTCCTTCACGAAGCTATATATAGGATCCAAATTAAGTCTGTTGAAGATTACTAAAACCATCATTGAGAAATAACATTAAATGCAGTGAGAACCGTTATAAGACAATCTTCTGATAGCTTCTGACTTGAGCAGTGCAGGTGTGTAGACATTGATTCAGTTCCAACACATTTGTAGGAACTATGATACATATGTTTCCCTTTCTAGTAAGATGATTCAAAATGATCAAAGGGTCTCTGTAATCTTTCCTTAAAAGACAATCTTGCAGAAGACGTTGAGGATGCATTTAAGTCTTGAGCAGAAAGCTTTCTGATTTTAGACAAATGCCACGTAGAAAGTCTTCAGCAGGTCTTCTTGTTTCAAATGGTACAACTCTTCAGAGGGTTGATGTACTTCAATAGGTTCTTCTCCTTCAGAAGGTTGCACTACCTCAGAGGGTTGCTCCTTCGGAGAGTTATTTAAACATAGAGAATACCCTTAAGAGAATTTGTACTATTTCTCAGAATATTTAACCAAATTTGTTACTCATTAAAACTTAAGATTATGAGACTTAAACATTATTAATCACTTAATAATATTTTGAGACTCAACAATTATAAGGTATAGATATGGGGGAAGAGGTTTACATGAAAGGAACCAAGTTAGAAAGGTATTTTGTCAAAAGGAAATGGGAAAAGAGAGGCTTAAAAGTGAGAAATGGGATTTTAGGTCTTGATGTTCTCGCTCAAGCGAGAAAGGCTCACTTGAGCGAGAATATTAGTAGAAATGTGTAAAATGGGAATCTGGTATTCTCGCTTGAGCAAGAAGACTCTCGCTCAAGCGAGAAACAATGGAGAAAAGTAATACTCTCTGGAAGATTTTCGCTTGAGCGAGAAAGGCCTCGCTCGAGCGAGAACCATCGAGAGAGTGGGCACTCTTTGGAAGACTTTGGCTTAAGCGAGAAAAGAGTCGCTCAAGCGAGAATCATCCAGAGAGGGGGATGCTCTCTGGAGTATTCTCGCTCAAGTGAGAAGCCTCTCGCTTGAGCGAGAACGCGAATCCAAAATCCCCTCAGCATCCTCGCTCAAGCGAGAAGAGCTCGCATGAGCAAGAATGCGCGTGTCAGTTTTAAAAACACTAAGTTAGGGTTTCTTTTCTCGTTCTTTCCTTCCGTTCCATTTATTCTAGAGAAAGAGTGTGTTGAGATCTTGGAAAGTGTACCGATATCACGACAGTATAATAGTAAGAGAAAGGGTTGTCATACCCAGGAGGAACGGTACAAAATAAATTCTCAGTGCTCACACTTATGAGTAAGAGAAATTTTTAATGATTGTTTGTGAAGATTATAATAGTAAATAAAATAAAACTGAGACAAAGAGAATATGGATAAGATTAAGCAAATAAAGGAAACTAGGATTGAACTTCATCTATCGCACCCCTCTTGTAATTTAAAAACCAATGATATCTAGGAAATTATAATTATAAATATTGAAGCAAGCCAAACACCAAACCAACATAAAGAAGCAAATAAATTCATTCATAAAGATCCCTCAAGTATGAAATCCTTAGAACAATTCCTAAACACAATTCCTTGGATGTTTAACAAATTGCCTAGCTTTAAGATCAGTTGTTAATAGTTATCAATAATTGAACCCTATCCCTAGTATTCAACCTATCAAGTGTTTCTACCCAAATTAGAATTCAAGAACCTATCCCTAGGCATTCAAGGATTCGCAAATGATTAAGAAACCGCTTCTCAGCGTATTCAATAAATCATATCATAACTCTGGTGCAAAGACGGAAGCTAAGCTAAGAACAGAATAAAACACCAATATTATAAAAATAGAAATTCCTAAATACAATGATTCAAAATACAATGGGGATTGAATCGACTACGTTCAATCCTAATAGGAAGTTTAGCTACTCATGGTAGCCATTACAAACCAACTAGAGACTGTCACACTTTTCTCCAGCTCCGAATCTGCTCAAAGCTCCGTACATCTCTGTCTGCCTCTCAATCCCTAAAAGTCCCTTTACAAACTGTTCTGACGAACTTTTGAGACTCTGATTGCAGCCCATTAAAAATTAGGTTAAGTTTCCTGGCTCAACTCAAGTGAAGCGCAAGAAACAGTAACTGAACAGGCATTCCTGCATTCTGCTTGCGCTCAGTGTAGGTGGAGCGCAGGAAACATCAACTAATTCTTCTGATATTGTCCTCTTTTAAAGCTTGTTTTTGTCGTTCCTGTCCTTGCTCACTACTCTCTTGATGCTTCATTTGTAACTTTGCTTTTTATCTGTAAAAATCAACAGATTCTTTGTCAAAAATAGCATCAAATTCATATTTGACTCCAATAAATACAATAACTGCAATTTAAGCTAAAAAGGGTTGAATTGGGTTATAAATTCATCAATTTGTCATCAATAAGTGTTGTAATTATATAGAAATTTTACGTAATTTTAACACTTATCGAGAGGTTTTCTAGAGAGAGAAAGCATCTTGGAGCTTGGATAAAGAAGAGGAAAGCCAAGGATTTCACTCCCAGTCTCCCTTAACCCGTTCCCTCTTCTCTTAGTTCTCTTGAGGTGGGTATATCTCACACATCTCCACTCATTTATGCTCGACCACTTCCATGAACCCTACCCCTTCTTTTCCCCTTTCTTTAGTCTTGTATGTGCTTGTTGGGTTGATTGTGTCCACATGATATGTATTGTGTGAGATTTTTTGTTAGAAGTATGGATTAGAGATATCGTATGCTTAGGGTTTCATTATTACTAGGAGAATGCTTAGATCTATCATGATTCATGTGATATATGTTATGTGTGAGCATCGCTTTAAGGACTTTGGCCCTAGATAATCAGAAAATGAATTTGAGCTTCGTCTCCCAGTTAAAAATGAATTTGGTTTCGGTCTCAGTAAAAATGGCTTCGGCCCCAGTTTTGGTTCGGCCCCAGTTCACCTTAATTAATCAAGATTGGACTTCGCTCCCCAGAATAATTGGACTTCGGTCTCCCAAATAAAACTAGGGTTTCAGCCCCCATAATAATGGCGGGTATAGTCCCCAAGAAAGACGTTTCTTGTAGTCTGAGCTCAGGTCTAGCCCTAGAATCACTGAAAAGATCTCGTCTGCCGGGTAATGCAGGTCATGCATAGCTTATCTAATTTGAGTTTGACATTTGATATTATGTTAAAATGTGACCTTCTTGATGCATAACATATGTATGCTTCCCCCCTACTGTATGATTGCACAATTAAGCTCACTGAGACATTAGTCTCACCCCATGTTTGTTGGTTCATCTTAGATGTGCAAGATTGTCTGGCTGGATGCATGGACGAAGAGTTTGAAGCTCTTTGAGTGGATTATGTTAGTATATGCACTAGAGACTTATATGTTTTTGAAACATCCATCACATGTATCATATTAATTTATAAGGCAATTCATTCTTTTAAGAATACAATTAATGTTCTTAGAATAGTAAGCTCAAACTTCATAAGAAATCAAGTAGATGACTTGATCGTGAGATCTTATGAAGAACTATTCTTAAAATAGTCCCTGGTCAAGTATCATCTTTAGGACAAAAGATGCATTTAGACTAGTATGTGAGTTCGATAATGATCACATCTCACGGATCATGGATATGGAATATCATGTGCTCACATAAGTACATATTAAGAGTAATAGTGTACTGGACAGACCCACCTTAAGAACGTTGCATGGATTGTTACATAAGTGTCATAAACGTTTCTTAAATTAAAATGTTATATGAAGTCCTTTGACCTGAAATCACTACGATTCCTATATAAGGAATTATATGTTTTAAATATCATCAAACGTTTCCTGTAACAAGATGATCATAAAGTTGGTATTTGGACATATAATAAATTAAGTGGTGGGATGTGAGTGACCTAGATGGGATTTGTCCCTCCTATGTAACAGGAGTTATATCTATAGGCCTCTTGCTAAAGTGAGACTAGAAAATGCATGGCCATACTCAAGAGGATAAACATGAGATGTTTATTTTTTTGTACAGTCTACTTGGGGATCAAGAAACATAATTGAACTATACAAGGTTGACACATTCCATGCCCTTGTGTTCAATTAGATATTTGGATAAAGGGACATCATATAAATTATCATAAAATAGGATTCGTCAAAGTTGTTGATAATCTCAATATTTGGGTTGTGATATATTGCTAGATACCGCTCACTATTTATGATATTAAATATAAAGGGTTTTATTTTAATATCACAACCAAATATTAAAAGCCTATTGGGTCACACGCATACAACAAGCCGCTAGGAAAGATATTAATTCTAATTTGATTAGGATTATAACATAATGGGCCAGACCCATATATGTTAGGGTTAATAGAGTGAGGGGTTAAAACCCTAGCCACCACTCTATAAATATAGCATAAGATGCATTACCCAAGGAACACGAGCAATCGCTCTTACTCTCTAAACACTACTAGCACAGTTGAAGAGGGTTTCCTAGTTCGGCTGTTGGCGTGGACACCTTAGAGACGTGGTTGCTATTGCCTCGTTCACAATCCTGAAAAGGTATGTCATTTTGTTCATGATTTTCATGCCTTAATTCGTGTTTTCGCATTAACGATCATAACAAGGGAGGGAATCAATTTATTCTGCTGCACCCTGACCACATGCTTGATTCCCTTCATATTATTCCACCTTTAGTTGTTTATTGTGAATCCCATGAGGGAAACTGATGTATAAATGTTATACTATGTTAAGTTAGGTTAGAATTTCTACGTTAAGGATGTATTTCTAAGTCACGAAGTGACATTTGTATTATGGGATTTATCGTATTTGATTGTTTTTTGGGCTTATGTAATCATTAGAGTTACTTAAGCATTCTAAGAATGTGTATGTAAAGATATCGGTAATGGCGCGAAATTTCAAGAATTTTGGAATAGTGTCTCCAATGGGAATTATTCTTGAATTTAGAAATTAGGACGTTGCATTATGGTATCAGAGTGGTTCAATCCATTGGACTGTGGTTATGTTAGTTGCCCATGACTTTCCACGATCCTAATGTACCCTCTATGCCATATTAGGATTGATCACCCCCATATTGTGTACGTTGTATGTAGGATTATCGTTAGTGACTTGAATAGGATGCCTTGGTTAGAGAGTTTAGAATGCTTCCCTAATAAGGTTAGAACCAACACCTATTAGGAAGAGAATAACATAGACCCATTCCCAAGAACATGACCCTTATCCAAAGGACCATATAGAATGTCACCCTTAAGTCCTAGTGAATGAGGTACACGCAGAGGAAACTAACTTAGGTAGACTCCTAGTGAGTGAAGAGAGTGTTGTTGCTTGACCTTGCAGCTTGGTCGTGAAATTATTTTAATTAATTGTGATGCTTGACTTACCTGAGTGATTGAATGACATGTTGTGCGTTATATGTGCGGGTGGGATTGTTAGTTCATTGAGTTAGGATTCGATTAACTAGGCACCTAGTCAGGATTTGATGGAACTAAGAACATGGCAGTTAGCATATAGAAAAGTTGAAATCTTGCCTAGAGCAAACCACATTTTATTAAGGCGCAAGTAGGCATGGCAATTAAATCTAAACCCCTGAGTATTGACTCGCCCCCGCCCCGACTTTAACGGGGAAAACCCGCTTTGATCGGGTTTAAGTAAAACCCGAACCCAACCTGTCTTTAACGGGGGCGGGGGCGGGGGCGGGTTTGGGGGTGCAAGAACCCGCCCCGCCCCCACCCCCGAACCCTCCCAGATAGAATATTTAAATAATTTTAATATGCTAATAGTTAAATAATAAAGGTAAACTTATATATTTTTTAAAAATATAATATAATTCTTTAGTTCTTATTTTTTTAGGATTATCAATGTCTATATTTATGTATCATTTGAATTAGAATATATTAGATATATAAGACTTATTTAAAAATTATATTTAAGTTATAAAAAATAGAAAAGGTGAAATCCACGCGGGTTTCCCCGAACCCGACAGTGAGGGAGTAGTGTGAGAACGCCTTAGAGTGTAAATCTTATTGAAGTAAGTTTGTGACCATTGAAAGGTGATGGGAGCAATGACTTATGCCCTAGACAACCTAGAAATTCCCAGGTAAGGATATCCTATCCAGACCCTTAGGACTAACGCATAAGTGGTAACCCGTGAGGACTTGGAGACGCATTCAGGAACGAGTGAGGTAGAGGCCCCTAGTGGCCTTAGGGAGCATTAGTACGAGGTGTACCTGATGAGCATAATTTGACACACACTTGCACTTTTACATTGCAGCCTTTTTAGAATATAATTACAATCAAATTCACTATTTAATTGCGATTTGCATAATTGGGTTCATTTGAGCTTAAATTGTGAATATTGTTTAATTTCAGGTTTTTAAGCCCACTTCTGTAATTGCCCTCGTTCTGATGATGCTGGAGATGCAAAATCATGGTTTGAAGTTGTTTACCTGGAGCTGTCATTTTGAACACCCTCTGAAGTTGGTGCTGTAAGGCATCATCTGAAGTCAACCTGCTGAACCTGCGCGAACACAACTAGCTGCTGAAGACATGTAAATGCTTTGGGCCTGATTGTGTCAATCTAGGCCCAATTACCCTAGTGATCTAATAGCCTAGAAGAGTAGTATAAATATAGACAGTTACGATTCTGTTAGGATCTTTGATTTTCATATCTTCACTTTTTCACTTTTGATTCTATGTAAGCTCCGAAGTGGAGAGGACGCTTGACTCTCTCTTCTTCTCTTTGTTTTTCTGCATTTTTCATCTTCTTCTTCTTCAGCATTTTCTTTTATTGTTCTTTCTTTTCATTGAAGGCTAAACTCTTAGGATTGATTCTCAAGTGATTTTACAATAGATTTCTGAAGTTCATTTCAATCTAATGTTGTATTTCAACTTCTGCAACTGATTCACTTTTATCTTCTCCTTTAGAATTCTGGGTTTGAATCTGGAATTGTATTTGAACGCTTGTTGATGATTCAATTCTGTTCTTTACTTAGAATTCTGTTTTAGTTGCTTCATTCTAAACAACCAACTGTTGCTTAATCCAAGAGGTAAAGGATTTGAAATCTCACACCAGTACGCTTAGTCTGGTCTCGCAAGTTCGCTTAGTTCTTGAGTGAGATTATCATTAAATTGATTGACGCTTGTTCAGTTTAATTAGAATTTTTTCTAGAAATTGAAGACGATTTACTTTAAACTTATGAAGAATGACATTGTAAATGATCAAGAGAATCAATCTGTTCTTATACTCGTTTTACTCTTCTTTCCTTACTTACAAAACTGTTCTTGAACAACTGAAACCCCCCCTCGTTCCTGTTTCGCTCCTTCAAGTTTTTGTTACATTTGTACGTTTTTAAGAGAGTTTCTGAAATTCCGCACACTTGGAACCTTCTGAAGTATACTTGCTGAAGTGTACTTTCTGAAGTGTACCTTTTACCAGCTGAAGTTCTACTCTCTTAAATTCTTTTGAATTATATCATCTAAAATTGCTTTTGAATTCCTTGAGAGATGACTTTGGGTATTCAACCTTTACTATACTTAATTCATATAATTTGATTGGGTGCGACCTCGATCAAATTTTTGGCGTCGTTGCCGGGGAATTCAATTCAATTTTAGATTATAATTTTCAATTCTCAACTTTATTTGATTTTCTTTTTCTATTAATATGTTTTGAATCTTGTATATTATTTCTGGTATATTTGGTGTATGACTAGAGCAAATTCAAGTTTCTTATACCCGTTTGATCCGGAAATTGATCATACATATCATAGGTTAGTTAGAGAGTCTAGGAATCAATTTGTGAATAATTTTAGTAGTGATAGTGAGTCATTGTCTAATTGTGTGTACTCTGTTGTTTCTATTAGTGATAGTAATTCTGTTTCTTTTTCTTCTTCTTTTCTTGGTTCTGATTTTGATACTGATATAATGGCTGAGAGAACTTTAAGGGAACTTGTATCACCTGATGTTACCATTAGACTTTATGCATACAATATCCTGATATAAATGTACCTTGTGGGCTCAAGTCTGGTTTGATTCATTTGTTGCCCAAGTTTCATGGTCTTGCAGGTGAGGATCCACATAAGCACCTCAAGGAATTCCATATTGTCTGCACCACTATGAGACCACCTGGAGTCCCTTAGGATCACATAAAGCTGAAAGCATTTCCATTCTCCCTATAATACACAACAAAAGACTGGTTGTACTGTCTTCCACCTGGATCAATCACTAGCTGGGACAATTTGAAGAGAATGTTCCTGGAAAAAAATTTCCCTGCATCCAAAGTGACATTAATCAGAAAGGAGATTTGCGGAGCAAAGCAGAATGAAAGGGAAAGTTTGTACGAATACTGGGAGAGGTTTAAAAGATTATGTGCAGTCGTCCTCATTATCAGATTAATGAGCAACTCCTCATCTAGTATTTCTATGAGGGCCTTTTATCCATTGATAGACAATGATAGATGTAGCTATTGGAGGAGCATTGGTTGATAAAACTTCAGTTGCAACAAGGCAGTTGATAGAGAATATGGCTTCTAATAATCAACAATTTAATACCAGAATCAATTCGGTGGCCTTGATTAGAGGGGTTCATGAGATGGAAACTACATTTGTTGCTAACCATAGAAAATTGGAAAACAAACTTGATGATTTGGCTTCCTTAGTTAAGCAGCTTGTAGTGTCTCAGAAGGTAGTCAAAACTATGTGGCATATGTACTTCTGCTGATCATCCCACTGATGCCTGTCCCACTTTATATGAGTCTGAGGAAGAAGGAGTTGTACCTCCTCAAGCTTATGCAACAAATATCTATGGCAGTGGCAGACCCCCTCAATAGTAGCAATATAACCATGATCTTTCTTCTAACAGGTACAATCCTGGTTGGAGAAATCACCCAAATTTGAGATGGGGCAATTCTTCATAGCATCAACAACCTTATGTTCTTTATCAATCTCAAGCTGCTAGACCCAGTAGACCTTACTAACCTCCACATGTACAACAACAACAACAACAAAACCATCCCGCACCACCAGTCACAGCTGCTGCGCTTGCTAATAACTTGAGTTTCCAACAGTGGACGGAAGCAACCATTCAGAACTTGGAAAGTCAAATTGGTCAGATGGCTACTACTCTGAATCAATTGCAATCCCAAGGTTCAGACAAACTTCCTGCTCAAACAATTGTCAACCCAAGAAATGTTAGTGCAATCACCTTGAGGTCTGGAAAGAATGTGCAGGCATCTTATGAGCAACAATATGAGCATGAAAATGAGACTCAGACAACAAAAAGTTCAGAAGGTAAGATTCAGGCAGCTGAAGTCTCTGAAAGTTCACCTTCAGCAAGTTCACCTTCAGATAGGGTACCCTCTGAACAACCTTCAGACAATGTATATGTTCCTCTTCCATTCCCTCAGAGAATTGTTCAAAACAGTAAAAAATTGGAAGAGGCGGATAAGGAAATCTTGGAGACTTTCAAGAAAGTAGAGGTTAATATACCTTTACTTGAGGCTATTAAGCAAATTCCAAGGTATGCCAAGTTTCTGAAGGATCTGTGTACACAGGAGGCGTCTGAAGGGAAATGAAAGGATAAGCATGGGAAGGAATGTCTCTGCCCTTATTGAAAAACCTGTGACCACCATTCCAGAGAATGCAAGGACCCAGGAACATTTACTATCCCCTGTGTTATAGGCAAGTAACAAGTTTGATAATGATATGCTTGATTTAGGAACATCAATTAACGTTATGCCTCTGTCTGTTTTCACTTCCTTATCTCTTGGTCCCTTGCAGACTACAGGTGTTGTTATTCAATTAGCAAATAAAAGCACAACCCACCCTGCAGGCCTTATTGAAGATGTGTTAGTCAGGGTGAATGAACTCATATTCCCTACTAACTTCTACATATTGGATATGGAGGGAGGAGACCCACTCTCTGGTGCAGCCCCCATTATCTTGGGCAGACCCTTTTTGAAGACAGCTCGTACAAAAATTGATGTTCATGCAGGCACACTCACCATGGAATTTGGAGATAGTATGGTTAAATTTAATATCTTAGATGCTATGAAACACCCTATTGAAAACCACTTTGTCTTCCATATTGATATGCTTGATGACCTAGTGGATAATGAGTTGTCTGAACTGTTAGAGGAACCAAATTTTCCTGATTTGTTTGGTTTCAATAATGTCTGCACTTGTGATTTATACTCAAATTCCTCTATGTGCAGTATGTGTGCTGAAATTGATGAATATTTATCTACTGACTATTCTATTAATTTTTGAGCTGATTCTGGTATTGATGCACCAATAGATCCCATTGTTTCAGAGTACACAGATTTAACTTCAGTAAGTACAATCAGCAATTGTACTTTAGCAAGTTCACATCAGCAAGTTGATGGCACATCTCAGCAAGTACACTTCAGAAGGCTCACTTCAGAAGATTCACTTGAGAAGGTTGCAGAAGTTTCAACCAGCACCAGATTGTTACCCTCTATTGTACATCCTCCATCACTAGAGCTGAAGCCCCTTCCTTCTCACCTTAAGTATGCTTACTTGGAGGATGAACAGAAGCTTCCAGTGATCATCTCTAATACCCTTTTTGTTGATCAAGAACAGAAGCTGCTGAAGGTAATTAGAGACAATAAAAGGGCAATTGGCTGGACTTTAGTAGACATACCATGTATTAGCCCCTCTATGTGCATGCACCGGATTTTATTGGAGGATAGGGTTAAACCTGTAAGGCAACCTCAGAGAAGATTAAACCCCCAAATTCTTGATGTGGTTAAGAAAAAGGTCACCAAGTTGTTGTAAGCTAGTATTATATATCCCATTTCAGACAGCACCTGGGTGAGCCCAGTTCAGGTGGTACCAAAGAAATTTGGGATTACAATTGTCAAAAATGAGAAGGATGAGCTAATTCCCACTAGGGTGTAGAACAACTGGAGAGTCTGCATTGATTACAGGAAGCTCAACCAGGCAACTAGAAAGGATCAGTTTCCACTTGCATTTATTGATCAGATGTTGGAACGCCTGGCAGGTAAATCACACTATTGTTTCTTGGATGGCTTCTCTGGGTATTTTCAAATAAGTATTGCTCCAGAGGACCAGCATAAGACTACATTTACCTGTCCTTTTGGTACCTTTGCTTACAGAAGAATGCCTTTTAGCCTATGCAATGCTCCTGGTACTTTCCAGAGATGCATGATGAGCATATTTGCTGACCTACTTGAGCATTGCATAGAGGTTTTTATGGATGATTTCAGTGTATATGGTTCTTCCTTTGATGCATGTTTGGATAGTTTGACTAGGGTTCTCAATAGGTGTATAGAGACTAACCTTGTTCTAAATTTTGAAAAATGTCATTTTATAGTAGAACAGGGTACAATCCTAGGGCATATCATCTCCAAAAAGGGCATAAAGGTGGATCCTGCAAAATTAAATGTTATTTCACACTTGCCTTACCCCTCTTGCGTGCGAGAGGTTAGATCTTTTCTTGGACATACAGGATTCTATCGCAGGTTCATTCAGAATTTCAACAAGTTAGCCCTTCCACTATCCGATCTACTTCAGAAGGATGTCACCTTCAATTTTGGGAATCAATGTAAGAAGGCATTTGATCATCTAAAGAAGGCTCTTACCACTTCCCCCATTATTCAACCACCAAATTGGACACTTCCATTTGAATTAATGTGTGATGCTTCAAACTATGCATTGGGAGCTGTCCTGGCATAAAGGGTTGATAAGTTGTCTCATGTAATTTACTATGCATCTAGGACTTTAGATGCAGCACAGGTAAATTACACTACCACTGAGAAAGAGCTTTTAGCAATTGTTTTTCCCTTAGATAAGTTCAGATCTTATTTGTTAGGCTCTAAGGTAGTTGTTTTTACTGATCATGCTGCCCTGAAGTACCTTCTGAAAAAGACTGATTCCAAACCCAGGTTGATCAGGTGGATGCTACTACTCCAAGAATTTGGTTTGGACATTCAAGATAGATGTGGTGCACATAATTTAGTGGCAGACCATTTGAGCCGTATTGAGAAAGAGGAGGATGCATTCTCTCTTAGGGATGACTTTCCAGATGAGCAGCTTCTGATTTTACATGCTACCCATCCCCCTCCCCTTACACCTTGGTTTGCTGACATTGCTAATTATTTAGTTGCCTCTGTTTTTCCACCCTTAGCATCTAAGGCTCAGAAAGATAAACTTAAGAGTGATGCCAAGTATTATGTTTGGGATGACCATTACCTGTCGCGTTTTTACAGTGACCAAGTTATTCGTAGGTGCATTCCAGATCATGAAATTCAATCTATGTTTCAGTTCTGTCATGCCTCATCTGTTGGAGGACATCTTGGACCTCAGAGGACAGTACGAAAAGTGCTAGATTGTGGATTTTACTGGCCTACAATTTTTAGAGACGCTTGGAAAATTTCCTCTACTTGTGAGCAATGTCAAAGAACAGGAGCTGTTATTTCTAGCAGACAGCAAATGCCCCAGCAACCTATGTTGTTTTGTGAAATATTTGATGTTTTGGGTATTGATTTTACGGGTCCTTTCCCTGACTCCTTTGGCTTTACATATATATTACATGTTGTGGACTATGTCTCCAAATGGGTGGAGGCTATAGCCGCAAGGATTAACGATGCTAAAGTTGTTGCCAATTTTGTCAGGACGAATATTTTCAGCAGGTTTGGAGTGCCTCGAGCCATTGTCAGTGATCAGGGGACCCATTTCTGTAACAGGACCATAGAAGCTTTACTAAAGAAGTATGGGGTCGTACACAGAGTTTCTACACCATACCACCCCCAAACTAATGGACAAGCTGAGATCTTCAACAGAGAAATTAGAGGATTCTAGAAAAGATGGTGCAGCCTAACAGAAAGGATTGGAGCCAGCGCCTATCTGATGCTCTTTGGGCACATAGGATAGCCTACAAAGCACCTCTTGGGATGTCCCCTTTCAGAGTGGTTTTTGGCAAAGTACGCCACTTACCTGTGGAGATAGAGCATAGGGCATATTGGGCAGTGAAGGCATGCAATCTGAATTATGACCAGGCTGGGGAACAAAGGAAATTTCAACTTCAAGAGCTTGACGAGATCCGCTTGGAGGCTTATGAAAACTCTAAATTCTATAAGGAGAAAACACAAAAAATTAATGATCAATATATTTCTAGAAAAGAGTTTTCAGTGGGTCAGAAAGTTCTTTTGTTCAACTCCATGCTCAAGCTTATGTCTGATAAATTTCATTCTCGTTGGACTGGTCCTTTTCTTATCACTCATGTCTATCCTTATGGTGTAGTGGAATTGCAAAGTGGAGCCACCAACAAAACCTTCAAAGTCAATGGCCATCGTCTGAAGTTGTTTCATGAAAACCCAGCCTTGACAGAACAAATAGTAGAGGAGATCAGCTTGGAGCCTCCTACATTCCCTCAAGTGCAAAATTTTCCACCTTGATAAGGGAGTCTCTTTCCCTATTTTCTTTGTTTGCACAATGCCCTTGGTATCTACAGTGATTTCTTTTACATTGAGGACAATGTGTAATTCAAGTGTGGGGGATGAGGTCTTTAGCTTTAGGATTTTTAATAATTGTTGTAGGGTTTTTAATAATTGTTTATTTAAAAAAAAGTGTATTTGATGCCTGATGCGTGCTACTGTTTCAACTTGCTGAAACAAGGTAACTTACCGAAATTGTTGCTTCCAGATTTTGTAAGTTGCTGATGTGTTCTTACCCTGCTGTTTTCAAAAGAATTTCAGATTAGCAGTATCTTACAGCAATTTTCAGACACATACTTTATGGCAATAGAAAAAAAATATATTTGGCATATTTTTCATTGGAGTTTTAGAATTTGTGTTGGTAGTTTGCATTTTCATCATTCTTGGATAATTGGTTTCATGACTTATTTTGATTGAATTCCTTATAATTTGGTGAATAAGTTGGTTTTGATAATTATTTGGTTGAATTTTTTGTGGTGGAGTTGTCCTTGGTGAGATTTTGAGCCTTACTGATAGATGGACCATTCTATGCCATTCTCTCTTTTTCTAGTGTGATTTCTCTCATGTTTGCTTATGCTCTAGAACTTGGCTTGACTCTTTGATTTGCAACTTTGTTCACAAGCATGTATTGAGATGATTGAGGCATTTTTGTTGATATTGAGCTACTAGCCATATTAGCCTACCTTGATGATTTTCCACTTGTTAATCCCTTTGAGCCTACGGATCCCATTTCTTGTTATTGAAAACTCATTGCAAGCTTTAAAAGTGAAAAACCATGATTGTCCTTGCCTTAGAGGATAAAGGAACTTTGGAATTGTTTTGGGAATAGGTTCTTGAATAAGTGTGGGGGTGTACTACATTTTCTTATCTTATCTCCTCATGTGGATATCATGTTGTTGACCTTTGGCTAGTTTAAAAAAAATTGGAAAAGGAAAGAAAGAAAAGTAAAAAAAAAGAAGAAAGAATAAAGAAAAGCTCAAAAGAAAAGTGTATAAAAAAAGAAAAGCAAAGAAATAAAGTGTGCTTGAAAAAAAAAATGGGTCAAAAAGGTAGAAAAGAGGAGTTTATTTGTAATCTTGAGATGTATGCTACTTGCATTCTTTCTTGGGTTTATTCCCCATTGCTCCTCTATCTTCTTTGGTTTATAGCTTCTTATCCTTCATTTTCCCTACCTTTACCTTGACCCCATTACATCCTTTATGAAGTCCTCTTGATCTTTGCTTGCATGTGTTTCAATTGTTGTGGATATTAGAGTCTTGTCAAGCCTATGGTAGTGTTTGCTTACATGAGTGCTTTGAGTGTATATACACAAGCCTAAACACTTGAGAGTTAGAGAGTTTGTCTTGTGAGATTCTACCATTCTTGATTCACCCCTTTGATTTGATTCACCCTCTTGTTTACTTAATTATTTGGAATTCCTTTCACATTTTTTTTTTGATTCCATGATTCCTTGGATGTTGTATTTTGCCTACTCCTATGCATTCCTTTGGATTTCTTGATGATTATGCCATTTGTATTTGCATTGTGCTCCCTAGTTGATCTTTAACTTCATAAGGTGCTTTGCCCGGAGTGCAAAAGATTAAGTGTGGGGGAATGTGATGAGCGTAATTTTACACACACTTTGCACTTTTAATTGAAGCTTTCTTATAATATAATTGTAATCAAATTAACTGTTTTAACTGGGATTTGCATAATTGGGTTCATTTGAGCTTAAATTGTGAATATTGTTTAATTTTAGGTTTTTAAGCCCACTTTTGTTATTGCCTCGTTCTGATGATGTCGGAGATGCAAATCATGGTTCAAGCTGTTTACCTGGAGCAGTCATTTTGAACACCCTCTGAAGTTGGTGTTGTAAGGCATCATCTGAAATCAACCTGTTGAACTTGCGCGGAACAACAAGCTGCTGAAGACATGTAAATGCTTTGGGCCTAAAGTGTCAATCTAGGCCCAATTATCCTAGTGAATCTGATAGCCTAGAAGAGTAGTATAAATATAGGCAGTTACGATTCTGTTAGGATCTTTGATTTTCATATCTTCACTTTTTCACTTTTTGATTCTCTGTAAGCTCCGGAGTGGAGAGGACGCTTGGCTCTCTCTTCTTCTCTTTGTTTTTCTGCATTTTTCATCTTCTTCTTCTTCTGCATTTTCTTTTATTGTTCTTTCTTTTCATGGAAGGCTAAACTCTCTTAGGATTGATTCTCAAGTGATTTTACAATGGATTTCTGAAGTTCATTTCAATCTAAAGTCGTATTTCAACTTCTGCAAGTGATTCACTTTTATCTTCTCCTTTAGAATTCTGGGTTTGAATTTGGAATTGTATTTGAACGCTTGTTGATGATTCAATTCTGTTCTTCACTTGGAATTCTGGTTTAGTTTGCTTCATTCTAAACAACCAATTGTTTGCTTAATACAGGAGGTAAAGGATTTGAAATCTCACACCAGTACGCTTAGTCTGGTCTCAGCAGTTCGCTTAGTTCTGTAGTGAGATTATCATTAAATTGATTGACGCTTGTTCAGTTAATTAGAATTTGTTTTGGAAATTGAAGACGATTTACTTTAAACTAATGAAGAATGACATTGTAAATGATCAAGAGAATCAATCTGTTCTTATACTCGTTTTACTCTTCTTTCCTTACTTGCAAAACTGTTCTTGAACAACTGAAACCCCCTCGTTCCTGTTTCGCTCCTTCAAGTTTTTGTTACATTTCTGCGTTTTTAAGAGAGTTTCTGAAATTCTGCACACTTGGAACCTTCTGAAGTAAACTTGCTGAAGTGTACTTTCTGAAGTGTACCTTTTTACCTGCTAAAGTTCTACTCTCTGAAATTCTTTTTGAATTATGTCATCTAAAATTGCTTTTGAATTCCTTGAGAGACGACTTTGTGTTATTCAACCTTTACTATACGTAATTCATATAATTTGATTGGGTGCGGCTTCGATCAGTACCCAAGTAGGGAACCCTTATAGGGGTAGTGATGGAAACCATAATTTCCTAAGTACAAACAACCAAGCTGGAGCACCACCTATTTACCCCAATAGGGACCTACCGACATCTATGGAATGAAGCCCTTGGTTACAACTCCCAAGAAGGACAAGAACTGTAGTCTAGAGAGCTAGGAAGTTGAGCTTATATGACGGAAAGTAGCAATGATAGGTTAAACCACAGATTAGAAATAGAAAGTCCTAATCAAACTACCCTTGGAAGTAGCCTTAGAGATTCAAATAGGAGAACACGATTGAATTTTGAGCTTAGGACTTAGACTTAGGACCTCCAATGGACGGGGGGAGGTTGAGAGATTTGAGGGCTGTTTGTTATCCACCCCATTCCTGAGGTTAGAGGTTGTGGCTTGTGCCCTAGTTCAAAATAAATTTGGCTTTAGCCCCAGATTTTGGCTCCAGCCCCAGTTTTGACTTCGGCCCCAGTTTTGGCTTTGGTTCCAGTACACCTTAATTAATCAAGATTGGACTTCGATCCCTAGAATAATTGGACTTCGGTCCCCAGAGTAAAACTTGGGTTTTGGCCCTTTGAATAAGGGCGAGAATAGTCCCCGACAAAGACGTTTCTTGTAGTCTGAGCTTTGGTCTAGCCCCTGGAGTTAGTGAAAAGACCCCATCTGTCGGGTAGTGCAGGTCATGCATGTCATATCTAATTTGAGTTTGACATTTGATACTATGTTAATATTGAAGTTTTGGCTTCAATCACAAGAAGGGGGTTGAATTGTGATTGAATAAATTTTATCTGCAATTTCTTTTGATACTTTTTCTGCTCAAGGGTTTGCCTTGGCTAAGTATAGAGAAATAAACTTCCAGAAGGTAATGGTTAGCTTGTTTTAATTATTTAGAATATATATCTCAAGTTGGTAATGTGCAATAATAATAAAGAGGGAGAGTAAAGAAGATGACACACAGAAATTTATACTGGTTCACCTCTTCCAACCTGAGGCTACCTCCAGTCCCTACACCTGTAGGATTTTCTCACTCTTTCAAACAACTTACAATCTTCTTGGGTAACCTTACCACTAGTATTCTTTACCTGCCTCTTCAGGCCAACAACAACTCAACTAACTTAGTCTTACAACTGATCATCAACTACAGAACCTTCTGCAGAAGATTCACTACCCAGAATACTGCAAGTACCTTCTGCAGATTCTGTAACCCCACTGAGATCACCTAATCTCAGTAAACCTCACAGGAAAACCTTTCCCTTACTGCTCAGAAGAGGGATATGCACCTGCACACCTCTTTTGAGACTTTTACAATCAATATGAGAAGGAATAAAAACAAACAAGGCTCAAACTATTACAATACTTGCACAGCAGAAGCAAATTGATGAGCCAAGACCCTCTCCAAAGCTTTTCAGACCAGAAAGCACTCTTATGAAGGAGAGAGAAATTTTCCAGAAGATAGGAGCAATGAAACAGCAGATTTATATGTTTCTTCTGGAGTGAGGTGAGTTCCAAGTGTGGAGGAACTCTCCTTTTATAGAGGGCTGGAGCAAAATAGCCGTTGGGCAGCCAGCTGGGTCCAAGGAGATGTCCCTTTCTCTGCTGCAACAAGTACAGCATTACAGCTGTCAAGTTTGACCAGCTCTTCCTTCTGCAGGGTTCCTTCTGCAGGCTGTTTTTGGGCTGTTTCTCAAGGCAATTCTTCTTCAAACAAGCGGAAACCTTCGGGTATAGTATTTTCACTTATTCTTGAGTTAATTGATCCATTGGAATCATGAGAAAATGAGAAGAAGAAGATTATGATGAATTTAGCCTTATTTGCATCTTATGCAGCAATGCATTCCTTCTGCAGGGCTTCTGGAACTTCATTCTTCTTCCAGATCTTCTTGATGTTCATCATTAGCTTGTTTGAGAGTATCTTTATGTTTATTGTACAGTTGTCCTTAGAAGATATAGAATTCAATTTGTTCTTTTTTTTGTTCAAAAGACATTATGTTTCTTCTGTACACTTAGTAACCTCAGGTTCTTCTTGGGAACAACCATTCATCTTCTGATATTTGGTTTTACACCTTACAGAAGATGATTCAAATGTTTCTTGGCAGCTAGTAGAGAGCTTCTCTTTTGCTGCATTAAAATGAATCTTTCTTCTAAGATAATTTTAATATAATTTCTTCTTTTCAAAGGCGGTTCTTATCTTCTGGGGGATGACAGAGAACTTCTCTTTGCTTTTCAGTATGTATTAAATCTGTTTGTCACAGATTTGTCATTCCTGTCAATCCTAAGACATTCCTTCTTAAATAAGTGTCATTCCTTTCTTGCTTCTGTTGATCAATTTTACCTTCTGCAAGTGCTTACCTGTATCTTCTGAACACTCACTTGAACAAAATCATTAGTCTTTAAAGTTCAGAATTATTTCAAGTAAACCTTGATTGGTTGTCATCATTAAAACATTCTTTAAGGGATTCTTGGACCTTACAAATATGTGACCTTCTTGATGCATAACATATGTAACACACACATGGAAACACTAGAAGGGGGGTTGAATAGTGTTTATATATATATAACTTTACGTATTATGGAAACCTTTTCACAAAGATAGCTTTTCAGATAAAGTTCCAGACACTGCAGTGTTTATCTGAAATTTTTTGTCTTTTGTCTAAAACGTTTTCAGATGAAGTACAATCTGAAGATTCACTTTTTAGTTCGGACAATGATTTGTCTGAAGTTTGTCTTCTTCCTGAAAGGTTTCAGACAGTATGAAAACTTATTTTCTTGAAGATGTTTAAACATTCAGTTTATATAAATACAAGTTCAATCCCCTTAAATTTATTACATAAAATGAATTGAAAGAGATAAGGGATAGAGATACTTAGACAAGGAATTTATCCTGGTTCACCCACTCAACCGTAAGCTACGTCCAGTCCCAGTGCAAACACGCTACTGGATTTTCACTAATCCCGCAAGATTACAAGTATTCTTTTCTGTCAAGCCTCTTCAGGCTCTACACCAAGTATTCTTTTCTGTCAAGCCTCTTCAGGCTCTACACCGAGTATTATTTTCTGTCAATCCTCTTCAGGCTCTACACCAAGTATTCTTTTCTGTCAAGCCTCTTCAGGTTCTACACCAAGTATTCTTTAACAAGCAAGCCTCTCCAGGCTCAATCCCAAATGTTTACAAGGAATAAGTTTAAGCTAAGCAACTATGAACAAGTTCAGAGCTTAAACTCAGAATTGTACAAGATAACTGAGTAGAACTTAGGATATGAAGATATGAGTACAATTACAATGAAAACAGAGTAAGTTTTTCAGAGAAAAACTGATGCAAGCGATTCGTCTCTTTGAATGATTTTCTTATGAGCTTTTTCTTAGTTTTTCTACCAGCCAGCTCGCTCTCGTATTGGTCTTGAACGAAGCTATTTATAAGCACATGAATGAGACACACTCAATGCAACCGTTAGAGATGCAAATAATCCCGTTGTGAAATGATCTCTGATAGCTTCTGGCATAGTACAAGGATGCAGAACAGCGCAGGCCTATTCTGACTTCTGCAAATGCTGCGACGCTTAGAACTTTCCTCTTAAGTGATAGAAATTCGAATATCCAGAAAAGTTCCCGTTCTATTTGCCTTAAATAGGTTAGACCGTAGTCTTGTTTTAGAAGACGTTGACAGAGAAATATCTTCATCAAATCTCTTCAGAGGCTTTTCCTCTTGATCTCAGATAAACAGTTACAGACAATGTCTTCAGATGGTCTCTTGACTTCAGATGATATTTCACTTCAGACAAAACATCTTCTTCAGATGGATGTTACGCTTTAGATGATAGACCATTTCAGATTGTTCTTCTTAGCTTCAGATGGAAACATGCTTAAGATGAACTACCACTTTAGATAATCCTACTTCTTCAGACAGTAGGACACTTCAATCTTCTGAAGACTTTAATCTTTAGACAACTTGAATCTTTAGACGGCTTCACTTCTTCAGACAGATGACCATTTCAGATGGTCCAACTTCTTCAGACAGTTGCCACGTCAGAAAGTCTTCATGACGTAAATAGATCAGCTTGCTGAATTCAAAGTATACGTTAATAGCATAGGCAATTATTCTTGTAACTTAGTCAAATTTGTTGTTCATTAAAACTTGGAAATATGTGGCTCAATCATTACTAAATTTTTAATGATAAATTGAGACTCAACATTCTTCCCCTTTTTAATGATGACAAATTTGCTTTAAACTTAAAAAATCTGAAAGAGGTTTTTAATAAGATAAGGGTTTAGAAATTCCCCCCCCCCCAATCAGATGACTCATATCATGAGTTATACTTAAGACAGCTTAAGTACAACTTAAGTTTTTCGTTGCTCCCCTGGCTTCCCCTGAGTCAGGCACTTCTTTTTGCTTTCTGAAAAAAATTAACACTTCAGATTTTGGTTAGTTTAATACTCCCCCTTTTGTCATCAATAAAAAGGGTGATCAGAACATAACCAAACGAAATCAGTGCTTTTAAGGTGAAGTGCATCAAAGCAAAAGATTATAAACTTAGCGCATCAAATGATTACTAAATGTATCAGAGTAATGATAGAAAGCATATCAGAGCGCAAGTATTAGAGCACATAAAATTCATGCATATAAGATAATCAAGAACATTAATATACCACCTTTATGCATGGAAATCAATCAGATAATGCAAACATTTAGACAACTCATGTTATTATCTGAGCAAACACGGTTTTAGACACAATGTGTGTGGCAACACATCATGGAGTAGCAATCCTTTTCCAACAAGGCTTTTTCTTTATCAGTGCAAATAGATCTTCCTTGGCCTTGAGAATCTGGGATTTGACAGATGCATTAAACTCTTCTTGCCCAGTGTTGTTCTGAAAAAAATTCTTCTAGCTTTTACTTTCTTCAGACTAGAGGTAGCTTGCTCCAACCTCTCATTTTCTAAGATTGCTTGTTGTACTGCAACAGCAAGTGAATGGTCTCAAGCTTCTTACTCCTTGACTTTCTTAGCTTCTTTCAAGGCATTTGCTCAGGCAGCCACTTGTTGAAGTTCAAGATCAGGATGGCTTCAGACTGACTTAGAGCAACATCTTCAGCAGGAATCTCCTTCAAAGCTTATTCAGCTTCTGAACTTGGCTTCCTTGCAGAGAATCACCTTTCAATGGAAAGCTTATGTTTGAAATGATGGATTGACATATGTCGTGGATTGCCATTGCACCAGTCTGCTGAAGTCATGCTTAGACAATGCATGTTTTTACATAAAAGCATACTTAATTCAAATAATGCATGGTTCAGATGGAAAATGAAAATGAGTTCAGACAGAAAACTAGTTCAGCCAATAATATTCAACAGCTAATTTATATGTTACCCATAGGGGCTATGAATAACTTGCTGTTGCACTGAATATTGCTCTTGCTGAGACTCAACATTTCCTTCACCAGTGATCTTCCCTTTGCTAATCCTTGCCAAGGGTGGCCATTCCAATAACCTTGAATCTAAGGTCTTGGCACATACATCTTCCTTCCATCAAGGGTTGCACGCATCCATCCCTCTGTGGTGATTCTTGGGGTCTTCTTTGATTTATCTAAGACATCTGCAAGAGAAACAATAAAGTTCTTTGGTACCCATATTTTCTTGGGTCCACCTTTGTTAGTATTGGGCTTCTCCTTCCTTTTGTGCTTACACTCAGACATATGATGTCCAGGTTTGTCACGATGGAAATACCCATTACCTCAACCTTTCTCTGAAGTTTTTTTATTTTCTTCAGATAGGTCTTTGGAGCTACTAATTTCTCGTTCCAGAAGATTTTCTTTAAGCATAAGGTTCTCTGTTTGAAAAGCTTCATTTTTGTTACATACTTCAGCGTATGATTTAGAGAGTTCCTTATACTCTTTGAAAAGTTCCTTGGAACTTTCAAACAGATCATCAAATTGTTGTTGAAGAGTTTGAGGGATTACCTCAGATTCTGGACTTTCTGATGCTAAATGGTTTGCCATCAAGCAGAGGTTTGCTTCATCTGAAGATTCTTCTTCGTCTTTTGATGTAGAGTTATCCAAATCTTCCCATGTTGCCATGAGACTTTTCTTTTTCTTCTTCTTTAATGACTTCTTTAGCTTGGGGCAATTAACTCTCATGTGCCCTTCCTGTATACATTCATAACAGGTTATTTTATCAAATGAGATAGAGTCTTTACCTATCTTACAAGATTCAGACTTGGAGAATCTTCTTCTTTTCTGAAGCATTCTCTTGATCCTTCTGTCCAATGAGGCAAGATCCTCGTCATCTTCAGAATCATCATCTGAATCCTCTTCACCTTCTGAGACTTCTTCTTGCTTCGATCTCATGCTGTGATGGGTTTCTGGCAAGCGAACCAAAAATCGAGTAGTATAATAGTAAGAAGAGTTATCGTATCCACAGGGAACAGTCAATTCGCGTATAGTCGTGATCTATTTATCAAGGGAAAACAACGGATTTATAAGAGTATTATTGCGTAAATTGTAAATAACAAATAAATAATCAATGAAATTAGAAAGGAAGAGTTAGAGACATTTTACTTGGATTAGGATTGAACTTCATATCATCACACCCTTTGTGCATGTAAAAACTATCTATTATTTTAGGTTTACTCTATAATATTATAGACAAACTATATTGCTTATGACCCCGAGTTACCAGGCGCCACTCACACTACCCATCACTTATCAGGATACATCCATGTGTCGGTCCTGGATTGACAATCAACTAATTCTTTGCCATCGATACTAAGGCCTAATCCTGTAAACGCCCTTCGCTAGAGTACTGTCACTACCCATCGCTCATTAGTAACGCTCATGTGTCGGTCACAGAGTATCGAGTCCTCTTATTCAATTAGAGTTTGGGTTTCCTATGTCTAGGCTCCCTCATCCTCAATCCTAGTCGAAACTATCCTATAACTCCGGCGCAAGAGCGGAAGTCAGGGATTAAGCACAGAATAAGATTACCAATATTATAGACAGAGAGCTCAGAAATAATAAAATAGAGTTTACATACACTTGGGGATAGAATCAATTACATTCAATCCTAATGGAGAGTTAACTACACGGGGTAGCCATACAAACCACCGAAGATGCTGTCACCATCTTCAATCCTTGTGAAGCGCTCCTCCTCTCCTACTCTAAAATTAGCTTTGGTGCATTATCACTGAAATAAGACTGAATTACAATAATCGTGCACACCTTGATCTAGTGCAATAAGGTCCTATTTATAGGCTAAGGAAAGACAAAGAAAATTGGGGAGAAATCTATCCAAAAAATGGCAACAGGGAAAGAATCAGCGTGACTTGCGCTTCAAGCTGCGCTGCAGTGTAGGTTCCAGAGAGTTGCGCTTCACCCTGCGCTACAGCGCAGGTTGAAGCACAGAATACGTCCTGCAGCTTCAATCTTTCTCTTTTTAACTTCATCTCTTCCCGAGATTGGTTTTGGTTGATTTGTCTTTCCTTGTTTCCCTTTTCTTGATGAAATCTTGCATTTATTGAGCACCTTGGATTTAATTGGGAAGGTTGTCTGCAGAATCCTTGTTTGATTGGCAGTGATCTCTTCATTGATTGCTTCAAATCTTTATTAAATGTCTTCAATCAAACTCAAATCTTGCAGATATCTCCCTCATTTAATGTTATCTTTCCTTCAAATCAAATCTTTGCAATATCTTGCAAAAATCAGCAATATTTCTATTAAAATAGTATCAAATTCAAATCCAAGATTAATAAATACAATTTATCTAATATTTAATAAAAAGGGATTAAACTAGGGTAAAAATACCATTTTATCCTTGATAAGTGAACTAAAATGTGCTCTAATTTATCATATAATTTTCACTTATCATGCTCCTATCCCTAAGCTGCTTAGACCTGGAGCTCAAACCAAGAGATTTTTTCTTAGGTGCATCTTCTCCAAGTTCTAACTCATGGGCTTTCAGAGAACCCAACAGTTCTTCCATTCTAAGAGAGTTAAGGTCCTTAGCCTCTTGAATGGCAGTTACTTTTGGTCTCCAAGCCTTAGGGTGACTCCTTAGAATCTTTTGATTATTATCTCTAGATTCATAGGTCTTTCCTAATGACTTCAGTCCATTTGTTATGGTCTGAAACCTACCATACATGTGGTATATGGTCTCAGACTCTTGCATCTTGAACATCTCATATTGATGAACAAGCATGCTAATCTTAGATTGTTTGACGTTCTCAGTCCCCTCATGAGCTTACGCCAAAGTATCCCAGATATCCTTGGCAGAATTGCAGCCATGAACCCTTTCATACTCTGCCTTGTTCAAAGAACAGACTAAGTAGAGTTTGGCTTTGGCATTAAGCTACACCCTTACTTTTTGCTCGTAGGTCCATTCAGACTTAGGAATGTGCACACCACCTTGCATGGGAATATAATCACCATCAGTGACTACATCCTAAAGATCAATGTTGTTGCTCTAAATGAATAACTTCATTCGATCTCTCCAGTAGTGATAATCCACTCCATTGAATGTTGGAGGCCTTGTCACTGACGCTCCCTCTGTGATATAGTGACTGTAGCTTGTGGAGGTTTCCATCAGGATCTTCTCCCTCAACACTGTTAGATACTTAACCCGAGGTTAAGCTCTGATACCAACTGTAACACACACAGGAAAACACTAGAAGGGGGTTGAATAGTGTTTCTACATATATAACTTGACGTATTATGGAAACCTTTTCACAAAGAGAGCTTTTCATATGAAGTTCCAGACACTGGAGTATTTATCTGAAATTTTTTGTCTTTTGTCTGAAACGTTTTCAGATGAAGTACAATCTGAAGATTCACTTTCAGTTCAAACAATGCTTTGTCTGAAGTTCGTCTTCTTCCTGAAAGGTTTCAGACAGTATGAAAACTTATTTTCTTGAAGATGTTTAAACGTTCAGTTTATATAAATACAAGTTCAATCCCCTTAAAGTTAGTATATAAAATGAATTGAAATAGATAAGGGATAGAGATACTTAGACAAGGAATTTATCCTGGTTCACCCACTCAACCGTGAGCTACGTCCAGTCCCAGTGCAAACACGCTACTGGATTTTCACTAATCCCTCAAGATTACAAGTATTATTTTCTGTCAAGCCTCTTCAGGCTCTACACCAAGTATTCTTTTCTTTCAAGCCTCTTCAGGCTCTACACCAAGTATTCTTTTCTGTCAAGCCTCTTCAGGCTCTACACCAAGTATTCTTTTCTGTCAAGCCTCTTCAGACTCTACACCAAGTATTCTTTAACAAGCAAGCCTCTTCAGGCTCTACACCAAGTATTCTTTAACGAGCAAGCCTCTCCAGGCTCAATCCCAAATGTTTACAAGGAATAAGTTTAAGCTAAGCAACTATGAACAAGTTCAGAGCTTAAACTCATAATTGTACAAGATAACTGAGTAGAACTCAAGATATGAAGATATGAGTAAAATTACAATGAAAACAGAGTAAATTTTTCAGAGAAAAACTGATGCAGCGATTCGGCTCTTTGAATGGTTTTCTTGTGAGCTATTTCTTAGTTTTTCTACCAGCCAGCTCGCTCTCGTATTGGTCTTGAACGAAGCTATTTATAAGCACAGGAATGAGACACACTCAATGCAACCGTTAGAGATGCAAATAATACCATTGTGAAATGATCTTTGATAGCTTCTGGCACAGTACAAGGATGTAGAACAGCGCAGGCCTGTTCTGACTTCTGCAAATGTTGCGACGCTTAGAACTTTCCTCTTAAGTGATAGAAATTTGAATATCGAGAAAAGTTCCCTTTCTGTTTGCCTTAAATAGGTTTGACCATAGTCTTGTTTCAGAAGGCGTTGACAGAGAAATATCTTCATCAAATCTCTTCAGAGGCTTCTCCTCTTGATCTCAGATAAACAGTTACAGACAATGTCTTCAGATGGTCTCTTGACTTCAGATGATATTTCACTTCAGACAAAATATCTTCTTCAGATGGATGTTACGCTTTAGATGATAGACCATTTCAGATTGTTCTTCTTAGCTTCAGATGGAAACATGCTTAAGATGAACTACCACTTTAGATAATCCTACTTCTTCAGACAGTAGGACACTTCAATCTTCTGAAGACTTTAATCTTTAGACAACTTGAATCTTTAGACGGCTTCACTTCTTCAGACAGATGACCATTTCAGATGGTCCAACTTCTTCAGACAGTTGCCACGTCAGAAAGTCTTCATGACGTAAATAGATCAGCTTGCTGAATTCAAAGTATACGTTAATAGCATAGGCAGTTATTCTTGTAACTTAGTCAAATTTGTTGTTCATTAAAACTTGGAAATGTGTGGCTCAATCATTATTAAATTCTTAATGACAAATTGAGACTCAACATTCTCCCCCTTTTTAATTGAGACATTAGTCTCACCCCATGTTTGTGGGTTCATTTTAAATATGAAGGATTGTTTGGCTGGATGCATGGACGAAGAGTTTGAAGCTCTTTGAGTGGATTATCCCCCCTTTAGTTGTTTATTGTGAATCCCATGAGGGAAACTGATGTATAAATGTTATACTATGTTAAGTTAGGTTTGCAATTTCTATGTTGAGGATGATGTATTTTTTAGCTCGGAGTGGCATTTGTATTATGGGATTTATGGCCTTTGATTGTTGTTTGGGCTTATATAATCGTTGGAGTTACTTAAGCATTCTAAGAATCTGTATGTAAAGATATCGGTAATTGCGCGGAATAATTTCAGGAATTTGGGAATAGGGTCTCCAACGAGCATTGTTCTTGAATTTAGAAATTAGAACGTTACGAGTATAAATCAACACAAATCAAGAGTGAGGAAATAATCCATAAAGCTTGGAAATATAAATTTTATAGGCAATAGGTAAAGTAAGAAACTAAAGGGATAAACTTTAGTAAAATTTAAAGATTAGAGGTTTGTAGTATTTTTATAATTAGGATATGTTAAGAAGTATATTTAGAATCAGGTTTAGATTAGGAATAACAACTCAAAATTAAAGTGAATGGAAAAGTTAATAATCAATATTAACATCAAGAATTAGAAATTTAAGATAAAGTTAGAGTATAGGTCAGTAATAGCTCAAATTTAACCATAGGCTAAAGTTATTCAAAACCAATACTTTAATGAATAAAAATAACCTATCAAGACCAATCCATCACCACCAAAATTTTAAAATTATAAGGGCTATAAACCAAGTCCATAATCAAGCCCAAATTAGCATAAACAACATAACCACAAATCAAGCATCAACCAAAATAGTCACCAACCAAGAACTATACTCAAAGGAAAGCTAAAATCAACCAATAGAAGTAAATAAAAGCAAGGTAAAGGCAAGATAAAAGCTAGAACATAAAGGGGATTATAGGTCACAAACCCTTGGTTAGTGTTTGTATTAAGGTTACATTCATCCAAATATTAAAAAGATTAATCTAGGGAGCTAGGGACTCTCCCCCTAAACCTAGTGAAAGCTAGACCTCCCTCTACTTCCATGAGAACACTTCTCCTCTACCTCTTGATTCAGCCGAACACACCACGAGAAAGGAGAAGATTATTGTTGTTTGTTTTGAGCTCCTAAGCTTGGTTATTTGTTGGTTGGAAGTTCTACTTTAAGTTTGATGGTGAATCTTGCAAGGAAAAGGAAGAAGAATATGTTAGTATTGAAGCTCCATCAATGGAGGAAATGGAGAGGGCCTTCAAGACCAAAGAGAGAAAGACGAAGGTGGAGAGAGAATTACCTTTGCCAAGTGTGTTTCTTTCTCTACCAATTTCCATTTCTATGAACTAATTTTCATGATTTTTAATTTATTTTAATTCCTAAAATTAGTAAATTAATAATTTATAGTAGCTGAACTTTCAAGCTACATTTTTATATTATTTATTTGTTATTTCATCATTTTATTTGGTTGGTAATAGGCTCTATAAAAAGAACTGACAATATAGGCCCTATATTGTCAGTTTAAGGAGGTTGGGTTCCTAAGTTTAACCATTTGGGAGTTCTACAACTCCAAATTCATTTCCATCTTTTCCAATATCTCCTAAAGATCAAATTATACTAGGGATAATTTTTCTGGTTTTTTGGGACACAATTCACTTGAACTGTGCTCCCAAAACACCCCTCATCTCATTTTTCCTACAGTATGCGCCCATCACTGGTGTATTGTGAAAAATTATTGTTTAATAAATTCTATTGTATTGATTTATATCTATATTGATTATTTTATCATTTCCTCCTCCAGTTTTGATTTCAGTTCCAGTTGGATAAATATTATTTTATTTTATTTGCGGCTGCGGTATGTTAATATTTCGATCGATGGGAATGATTGTGATTATTCTGATTTATGACTCACGACACTTAGTCCATCACACTATTCATGAGTGATGTGATGACCCTAGTCATTATTTGGTTACAATTAGGACACTATTTAGGCATTATTTGACACTATTATGCACTATTTGACATTATTGGAGTCTAACAACTATCTTGACTATCTCTTAGGGAGCCATGTGTCCCCTGAGTCGCGCTTCTCTCACTACAAGAAATTTGATTTTTAGAGACGGGCTTGTAGCGACGGCCACGACACCGTCGCTATTAGCATCGGCCAGGCCGACGCAACGACCATCGCTAAAGACATCACCGTTGAAAAGAAATATTTTTTAATTTTTTTATGTAGCGACAGCTTGGCCGTCGCTACTTAGTAACATTAACGACGACTCTAGCCAACGCTAAAGGTATAATAATTTTAAAAAAAATTTAGCTACGGCCAGGTCGTCGCTAAAGACCGTCGCTAAAGGAATTTTTTTTTGTAGTGTCGGCCTTCGTAACGTTAGCGACGACCTGACCGTCACTAAGTTTTTGTTATTTTTTCACTATATATATAATATTTTGCGCTATATATTCCAAGAAACAGAAGTTGGCGTAACGGTAATGCTCCTTCTCTGTATCGTGGAGGTTGTGTGTTTGATTCTCACAATTTATAAATCTGGGAAGGAAGGATTATTTTTGAAAAAATATTTAGCCGTCGCTATGTAGAGACAATCATGGGTCGTCGCTATTTAGTGATGGCCACGGGTGTCGCTAGCCAGTCATGGTTGTTGCTATGTAGTGACAGCCATGGAATTAGCGTCGGCCATAAAATGTCATCGCTACTGCATTAACGATGAGGCTTGTAGCGACGGCCACAACACCGTCGCTAGGTCATCGCTAATGATGCAATAGCGACAATTTTTGCCCCTGTAGCGACGGCCAAAGGTTCTTGTAGTGCCTCTCTTAGTTTCTTACCTCCTCAGGTTCTGTTTTCGTCTGACTCCTTGTCCCCGATTCTCGTCTCGGTTTTAGTTTTCACTATTTTACTTTGTTTCGAAAGTCATTTTTCTGTACAAATCCTATAGAAAAATCCGGGATGCTACATAAAGTCCAAGTGCCTCTTGAACAAAGGTTTGAATGATAATAAACTTTCATAACCAAATGTTGAGTATTCTGAATGTTTTGCTACTAATTATTGCACTTGATAATTCTTAAATAAAAACAGGAAAAATAATAGAAAAGAAAGTAAAAGGACTAGAAACATCATTTAACAATAAAACACATGTGTTCATAAGCATGTTACTCAAATTTGTCATGTCCAAATAAAGCAACAAATTCAAGAAGCTTCCCCTCAACTTCAAATAAGGTCAAGATAATTTATCCAAAATTGAATGAACATTAAAATGAGTTTTATCGAGCTTGATAAGTAAATGTAAAGTTTCAAAAGAATTTTGAGAACCACTAGAAGCTTGAGAAAAAGCCTTTCAAGAAACTTAACACTTTTTGAATAAAAATACTACATAATCAGTTCAAATATCATTATTTCAAGTGTCACCTATGCGAACAAAGCATTTGAAGATAGCCAACATTATAAAAAACATGCCTTTATAATCATCTAAAATTATATATATTAATTTTTTAAAATATCTATATATATTTAATTTTTAAAACAAGTATATATAATATATTATAGATTTAAAATATGTTATTAAAATTGATACATATTACAAAATGAAATTGAATTAGAATCATATTATATCATAATCAATATAATAAAACATTTAAAAGTCTGGAACTCTAGATTGTAGAAGATGCATGACTGTCTCACCTATTTTGAGTCATTTTCTTTCACTTTTGTTCATGTATTTGATTACGATGCATAGCCTTTAATAATTTTATTTGAATGATTTCTGAGTAAGTTTTTTTATTGAATTATAGTTTTCTTATATTAATTTTTTTTTTGAGTTACTATTTTTCTTAAAATATTTTATTTTAGCCAATTAGACAAAGATTAAAAAATATAAGGTTAAATATGTTTTTAATCCGTGAAGTATAATCCAAATTTGTTTTTAGTCCTTAAAGTTTAAAATTGTTGGTTTGTGTCCTTTATGTTCTGAAATCATATAAATTTCGTTACTCACATTAATATTGTTAACTTTGATGTTTTCGTGACAAACAAATCTTTGTATCAACTTGTCCGGTCATCTTTAATGAAAATGATTTGTCATTTGAATAACACTTCAGCTCATCCAATCATATTTCATTTAGGGTTTTATTAAATATTAAATATAAAAAAATTGTTAATTTAAAATAGAAATCAGAATTACCATTAACTATGTTGAAATTGTAAAATGAAATCACATTATGTGCCTACCAATTGGAAAATCATTTTCATTAAAGGTGACTAGACAAGATAACATAGAAATTTGTTTGTCATGTCAACATTAAAGTTAACAGTGTTAAGGAAGGGACTAAACTTAGGTGATTTTTGAGTAAGCTTTTCTAGTCACCTTTAATGAAAATGATTTGGCAATTGGTAGATACATACTAGGATTTATTTTTACAATTTCAACATAGTAAATGTTGATTGTAATTTGTATTTTAGATTAACAATTTCATTTCATTTAATAAAACCCACTACAACATATTTCGGTTTAGACCACACTTTATCCTCCACGGTTAAAAAACCGTGGCCTAAATATGAAATAGGCCACGCTTTTAAACCAGTGGGTGGTAATATACGAAAATTCTCTCCTTTAAAAAATATCTTATGGAAACCGTGGCCTTTTTATAAATGGCCACAGTTTTAAAATCGTTGCGTATAAGTAAATGATCAGGCCACACACAAAACCGTGGGTTAAACAGGGAAAAATAAAACACACGGGAGACTAAAATAAAATTAAAAAAATTTCGAGCCCTTTATCCCCTTTTCCCCAAATTCCGAGTCACAAAACACAAAACCCTCTCCCTGCCTCGTTCGCACAGAACCCTTCACGCAACGCCTCATTTTCTCGCTCCCAGCCGCGCTCTTTCCCCTAGTGCTCTCTCTCCCTCTTCTCCCTCGTCCTCTGTCTCGTCCCTCGTCTCTCCGTTTGGTGGTTCCTTCGTTCCTTCTCAAGCAACGCCACTCTCAAGTGTGGTGGCTCCTCTGTTCCTTCTCCGTTTGGTTGTTGCTCGTGGTGGCTCCTTCGTTCCTTCTTCGTTCTCACAGTTCAGTGGTTGTGCGTGGTTGCTGCGCGTGGTGGCTGTGCATGGTTGCTCGTCCGTTCCATTGTGGTTGTCTGTGGTTGCTTGTCCATTCCATTGCTCACCCTCCTCACGCGTCTTTCCTCCCACTCCCACTAAACCCTAACCTCTCCCCCTAATAAAAATCAGAGCCACATTCTCTTTTGATTCTGAAGAATCAAAGCCCTAATCAGAATTACGATTCTAGTATCTTAGCTGTGGTGTTTAAGGATATAAAGTGGGTATTTTTGGTTTCGTGACAGAGCTGACAAATGTGTGATGGCTTCTTCTGGTTTTCAAGCTGATGTAAAAGCCTTGCAGAAGGTTTTGTCTGCTAGGCATTTGATGAGTCTCAACACTTTGTAATAGCTAAGTACTTTTTAACTTATTGACTCTTTTAGACTGGTTTATCATGCTAGCAACTATATTCTATGCTTAATCCATTGGTATCTGCTCTGTCTAGAAGCTTTCCTGTGTTGATTTCTATTTATTAGGTCTGGAGCGGAGCTTTACAATTATGCTTTTTATGGCTTATACAAGTTCATTTTTATTTGTGTGGTGGAGTTACTGACATTCACGTTCATAGATCATGTTTGTTCTTGCACTAATTTGGCATTAGTTTTCTAGTAAAAATAAATTCTTTTATTTTCTGCAGGGTAAGTAATCAAGCAGGACTAGAAGCAGCAGTGGAAGCAGCGACTGCTTTTCTGAACAAGGAGAAGGCCAAGGTCAAGGTCAAGGTATATTCATGTAGTTTTCTTATTAATTCATTGTGGTATGATGTCAAGGAGAAGGCCAAACTCAACCCATCTTTTGAGTTTTGACTACTCCTTTACCTCTAGAATTTCTTATCTATTTGATTGCCAATATAAGGTAAAGTGAAACCATGGTTTTCTGATGTTTTGTTTTTTAAGGGTGAAATTAAGTTCTCTCTCTAATGTGCTCTCTAATTTAAATAAATAGAGGGCAATGGAGTTCACCGACTAGTCGTTGATAATTGATTTCTTCTGTGTATTTCTCCTTATTTTGTCAAGCCTTTTCCTCTCCTAACTAATGTTGGTTATTAACTTATTTCTATTGCAGAATACAATTGTAATGCTCCTAAACTAGCAACCTGTTAATTTACACCAAACTAGCAACCTGTTACCAATGAAGAGTTTATTAAATCATACTAGCATATTTACAGAATTAAGAATAGTTACCAGCTCATTCCATTCTCAGCCCGAGCCTGAACCTTGTAGAAAAAGGTGTGGTATGAGATATCAAATCAACTATATTGGAATTATTTGTATTATTTATGATGTAAAATATTGTTCACTTTTAGATTGTAAGATTCCAAGATAAAGAGTCTCATCGTCTCATCAAGTATTTCTTGAACCGGAGGGTCGAAATGTGCCTGAGTTCTATGTGCAGGTAAATTATATATTGTTTTTTTACTTCTCTTTAATCTGAATGAAACTTGTCATTTTTTTGGGAGGGTATTCAAATTTAATAATTTGGTGAAGATTCATAAGGTAAATCAACAAACTGATATGGCTATATTAAAAAATAAGAATCAGTCACAAAAATGGTTATAACAAATATATATATGTACCTGTTTAAGAGATATCACACATGGAGTTTGGAACTTTAAAAGCATCTTTACATCTAAAGCATGAGCAAGATCCGAATTGTGTCATTTCCTTGTTTAACATTAGTAAACTGTTAGACTTAGATATTTGATGCATTACCAACATTGTGAATCAACATAGAAAGAGATGAAAACTCAAGTTTTGTTGTATTGGCTGATAGGACAAGGATCTAATGGGTTGAATTTGTTGAGTCACAAAAATATCATAAGGTTGTTTATGATGTTTTAAGACAACTAGATTCCCAAGTTTTAATGGTTAACAAATTTGACTTAAATTATTTATCATAAATACATATATGCTTTAATGTTTTATCTATGATTTTAGCAAGAGTCACTATGAGCCTACATAAAAAGACTAAGTGTTGAAGCTGTCTGAAGAAGCAGAACTCGTCTGAAGAGTTGAAGCTGTCTGAAGTAGCTCAACCCGTCTGAAGTATCAGTGCCATCTGAAGTCTCATTAATGACGTGACACCCTTTGCTGAAGTTTGTGAAGACTTTTCTGAACCTCTGTTGCATGTACCTTTTCAAACACGTTTATAGCAAGGAACACAGAGACCTTTCCTGGTATTTTTGAATTTCATACACCACTGAGAAATCTCTGCAACGCAACCTCTGCAGCAACATTTGTAGCAGCTTTATGGGAGGAGCAACCTTGTACCGTGTCGGAACTATCAGAGCTCTCAGAAGCATGTCTCACAACGGATTAAATAGCATTTAATGTTATCTCTAAACAGTGGTATTTCAACGGATTGAAGATTGGGTATAAATACCCCCTCCTTTAAAGATCATCAAGAGAGAAGAATTTTGTGAAAAAGAACCAAAAAAAACTCTGCAAGTTTTTCGCTGCAACAACTCTGATAATATTTATCTTTGTACACATATTGTAATATCCTGAGCATACTTCAGTTTTTTTGTACATTTGTAATTGTTTAAGCTTCAAGACTGATATAGTTTGTAAGCTTAAGCATTTTATCTTCTCTGTATTTGTTTGTTGAGCCTGGAGAGGCTTGTCTGAAAAAGAATACTTGTTGGTTTGAGCCTGGAGAGGCTTGTCTGTAAAAGAATACTTGGTTGTAAAGCCTGAAGAGGCTTGACTGTAAAAGAATACTTGTTTGTTTGAGCCTGGAGAGGCTTGTCTGTAAAAGAATACTTGGTTGTAGAGCCTGAAGAGGCTTGATTGTAAAAGAATACTTGTTGGTTTGAGCCTGGAGAGGCTTGTCTGTAAAAGAATACTTGGTTGTAGAGCCTGAAGAGGCTTGACTGTAAAAGAATACTTGTAATCTTGAAAGATTAAGAGAAAATCCAATTGCTAGTTGGCATTGGGACTGGACGTAGCTCACAGTGGTAGTGAGTGAACCAGGATAAATTCCTTGGCTAAGTTTTCTTACCCTCATCTCTTGTCAATTCTTTTTATACTAATCAAGGGGTTAGAGTAATTAATCTGATATTTTATAAAGGCACAAAACATCTTTTAAAATCAATTTTTACAAGCCGTCTGAAAACTTCAGACAGCCCTTTAAGAGCCTGTCTGAAATCGTGTTTTTAACACCTGTTTGAGAAAAGCTTTCTAAAATATTTAGAAACACTATTCAACCCCCCTTCTAGTGTTTTCCTGTGTTCCTACAGTTGGTATCAGAGCTCTACTCAGGGTTGAAGCACCTAACAGGTGTTTGAGGACTGAAAGATCCAAATGGAAGCTTCTAACAGCAACAGGCAATACATCACAGAAGGAGCCTCTATCACAAGACCCCCAACATTCAATGGATTGGATTACCACTACTGGAGAGATCGTATGAAGTTGTTCATTCAGAGCAACAACATTGATGTTTGGGATGTGGTCACTGATGGAGACTATGTGCCTATGCAAAATGGTGTGCCTATACCTAAGACTGAATGGACCTTGGAGCAGAAGACTAGAGTCCAGATGAACGCTAAAGCCAAACTCTATCTGATATGTTCCTTGAATAAATCAGAATATGAGAAGGTCCAAGGATGCACTTCTGCCAAGGAGATTTGGGATACTCTTGCAGCAGCCTATGAAGGGACTAAAATTGTCAAGCAATCCAAAATCAGCATGCTTATACATCAGTATGAGATGTTTAAGATGGAAGAAACTGAAACCATTGACCAAATGTTTGGGAGGTTTCAGACCATAACCAATGGACTCAGGTCCTTAGGAAGAACCTATGAATCTGGAGACAACAACAGGAAGATTAAGAAGTCTACCTAAGTCCTGGAGACCCAAAGTCACTGCCATTCAAGAGGTAAGAGATTTGAACTCTCTGAGAATGGAAGAACTGTTGGGATCTCTCAAAGTCCATGAGCTTGAGCTTGGAGAAGATGACAACAAGAAGAAGTCTCTAGCTCTAAACTCCAAGGCCAAACAGTCTAGGCATGGCAGCATGAAGGCTATGCAAGCTGAGGAAACTTCAGAAGCAGATGAAGATTCTGAAGATAACTCAGAAGATGATAATGATCTTGCTCTTTTAAGCAGAAAGATCAAGAGAATGTTGCAGAACAGAGGAAAGATCAGAAAGAACAAACCTTCATCATCCAAATAAGGTAAGACAGGTAAAGAGTCTAAAACTGATAAAATTATTTGCTTTGAATGTAAGCAACCATGGCATATGAAGGCTGATTGCCCAAGACTGAAGAAAAACAACTTCAAGAAGAAGAAGTTTTTCAAAAAGAAGAAAGGTCTTATGGAAACATGGGAAGACCTTGATGAATCAACCTCAGAAAAAGAGGAAGACACTTCAGAAGAGGCAAATCTGTGTCTCATGGCTAGTCTACCATCTTCAGACAGCTCTGAAGTTGAGGTATTTCCTCTTACTCTACAAGAAATGTATGATGATCTGGTGGAAAGTTCCAAGGAACTTTTCCAAGAGTATAAGAATCTATCCAAAGCCCACACAGAAATGTGTAACAAATATGAGGCACTTGAGATAGAACATATTATGCTCAAGGAAAAGATTCTTGAGACTGAAAACTGCAGCTCACAAGCTGTGTCTGAAGAGAATAAGAAACTTCAGAAGCAGGTTGTGGAACTGACAAAAGATCTGGCCAAATTTGTCAAAGGAACTAAAAATCTGAATATAATGCTTGGAAATCAAAGGCATTCCCTTGACAAAAGTGGACTAGGCTTTTGTGATCATAACATGTCTGAACCTCCTACTGTCTTAAATTTTTCTAAAGGCAAAAAGAAGGTTACTGGGTGTTCTCACTGTGGTAAGCCTGGACACAATGTGGCTTAGTGCAAACACAAGAGAAAAACAAGGCCCAAAGCTAACAAGAAAGGACCCAAAAGAATATGGGTACCTAAAAACTTAATTATTCCTGTTGCAGATGTGTTTAACAGGACAAAGGAGACCCCACAAATGGTACCTGGACAGTGGGTGCCCGCGACACATGACAGGAGAAAGGTCTTTGTTTCAAAACCTTAGACCTAGAGCTGGTGGAGTGGTACCTTTGGTGGAAATCAGCAAGGGAAGATCACTGGAATAGGGACTGTAGGTATATCTCCTCCATCCCTTATTAAAAATGTACTCCTAGTGGAGGGACTTCAGCATAATTTACTAAGCATAAGTCAATTATGTGACAGTGGTTATGTGGTATCCTTTACTAAGGAAGGATGCATAGTCAAAGACTCCTCTGATCAAACCCTCTTTACTGCTAAAAGACACAACAATGTGTACAAAATTGATCTAGAGGATCTAGCAAGTCAAAATGTAAAATGTTTCATTTCTGTTGAAGATGAAAAACAGATTTGGCATCAAAGACTTGGGCATGCCAGCTTGAGATTAATCTCAAGGTTAGCAAAACACAATCTCGTTAAAGGATTGCCCAAGCTTTCATACAAATATGACATTTTATGTGAAAGTTGTCTGAAAGGGAAACAGACAAGACACTCTTTAAAGAGTAAGGATGTTGTTTTAACTAGCAGACCACTAGAACTTTTACACATTGACTTGTTTGGTCCTATTAGAACAGAAAGTCTTAATGGTAAGAAATATGGTTTGGTCATTGTTGATGAATATTCTAGATTTACATGGGTGTTATTCCTAAGAAGCAAGGATGAGACTTTTAGGAATTTCACAATATTCTGCAAGAAGGTACAGAATGAGAAAGGATTCTGTATTTCTGTTATCAGAAGTGATCATGGTGGAGAGTTTGAGAATGCAAACTTTCAAATGTTCTGTGATGAGAATGGGATCTCACACAATTTCTCTGTGGCTAGAACACCTCAACAGAATGGGGTTGTTGAGAGAAAGAACAGAAGTTTGCAAGAGATGGCAAGGACCATGCTCAACTCATGCAGCTTACCAAGATCCTTCTAGGAAGAAGCTGTTAGCACAGCATGTTACCTTCAAAACAGAATATTGGTAAGACCAATTCTGAAAAAGACTTCCTATGAATTGTGGAAAGGAAGAAAACCCAACATATCATATTTCCACACCTTTGGCTGTGAATGTTTTATACTCAACACCAAGGATGATCTTGGAAAATTTGATGCAAAGTTTGATAAAGGATTTTTTATTGGATATTCTGAAACATCTAAAGCTTATATAGTGTATAACTCTAGAACTTTAACTATTGAAGAAACTATTCATGTTAAATTCAATGATAACAAAGAGACTGATAGGGAACTATCAGATCTAGAGGATGATTTTGCAGGAATGGAGCTGAATGACCACAGCAGCTTGAAGGATGAGCAGCTGTCTGAAGTACCTACTGTTACTAAACTTCTTCAGACAAATGTTGAGTCTCAGACAGAACAAATAGATTTGATACCTCCTCAGAAACCTGATTGGAGATACAAATCACATCATCCTAAAGAGCAAATCATTGGCAGCACTTCAGAAGGAGTTAAGACAAGATCAAAATTCAAGAATCTGAATTCTCTTGCTCTCCTGTCTGAAATAGAGCCAAAGAACATTGATGAAGCTCTGCATGATGAAGGGTGGATCCTAGCCATGCAAGAAGAGATGAATCGGTTTGCTAGGAGTGATGTCTGGACCCTTGTTCCTAAACCCCATGGGAAAACTATTATTGGAACCAAATGGGTGTTCAGAAACAAGCTGTCTGAAGAAGGCAAGGTAGTCAAAAACAAGGCAAGATTAGTTGCTCAAGGATACAACCAGCAAGAAGGTATTGACTTCACTGAAACCTTTGCCCCAGTGGCCAGGTTAGAAGCAATTAGAATTCTTTTATCTTATGCTGTAAATAATGGCATCAAGCTATATCAAATGGATGTTAAAAGTGCCTTCCTCAATGGTCTCATTGAAGAAGAAGTCTTTGTTAGACAACCTCCTGGTTTTGAAGATATTGTTTTTCCTGAACATGTTTTCAAACTCAAAAAGGCTCTCTATGGTCTGAAACAAGCCCCAAGAGCTTGGTATGAAAGATTGAGCAACTTTCTTATCTCAAATGGTTTTGAAAGAGGAAAAGTGGATACAACTCTTTTTAGAAAACAGTCTAACAAAGATCTTATACTTGTTCAGATATATGTTGATGACATTATCTTTGCTTCAACTGACTCTTCATTATGCAAGGAGTTTTCAGAGTTAATGCAATCAGAGTTTGAAATGAGTTTAATGGGTGAACTAAAATTTTTCTTAGGACTTTAGATTAAGCAAGATTCTGACTGTATATGGATCCATCAAGAAAAATATACAAAGGAAATGCTTAAGAAGTTTAACTTACATGATTGCAAACCCATGTCAACTCCAATGCATCCCTCTACATCTTTAAATAAAGATGAGAAGGAAGAACTAGTGAATCAAACTTTGTATAGAGGAATGATTGGATCATTATTATATCTAACAGCAAGCAGACCTGACATAATGTTCAGTGTATGTCTGTGTGCTAGATTTCAATCTGATCCAAGGATTACTCGCTACAAAGCTGTAAAAAGAATTTTCAGATATCTTAAAGGTACTACTAATCTTGGTCTGTGCTATAAGAAAAGTAAGGATTGCGGGTTAATAGGTTACTGTGATGCTGATTTTGCTGGAGACAGAATTGAAAGAAAAAGCACTAGTGGTGGATGTCATTTCTTTGGAGAAAATATGATTAGCTGGTCAAGCAAAAGGCAAAGCACAATTGCCTTATCAACAGCTGAAGCAGAATACATCTCAGCAGCCAGTTGTTGCTCACAACTGTTATGGGCGAAGTATCAGTTAGAAGATTTTAACATTACTATATCTGCTATACCTGTTTTGTGTGATAATACAAGTGCTATTAATTTGTCTAAAAATCCGATTCAACATTCTAGGGCTAAACATATAGAAATAAAACATCATTTCATTAGAGACTATGTTCAGAAAGGTGTTTTTGATATTCAGTTTATTGATACAGAGCATCAATGGGCTGATATATTCACAAAACCTCTGACTGAAGATAGATTTAAGTTCATTAGAAATAATCTGAACATACATGCATTCTGATTGTGTGTCATATGATCTGTTGAAAATGATGTGTCTGAAATTTCAGCTTGTCTGAAACAAGTGACTTGTCTGAAATTTTGGGTTGTCTGAAATCTATATGGGTGTCTGAAATCTGTCACTTGTCTGAAGTAAACAAATGACGTGGCTTTCTGAGACGGTTTAATTCCATTTATTTTGTCTCTTCCACTTCGCACGTTTTCCTATGTCTGCGCAGCCAGTACATGTCATCATTACTTCATGGGTCTATAAATACAGAAGCTAGTGGATCAGAGAACTTTACCGTTCACTATTCTGTATTCACCTCTTGAGATCCTTCTTCTACAAGCAAATTTTTTTTCTCAAGTTCTTCAGAAAACTCTTCAATGGCACCTAAGAAATCTGCTGGAAGCAACATTGTGAAGACTAAGGGTGTAGTCCTGGAGGATCTTCAATCTCTGGGAATGGACTTATTTGCTGAGTTCGATGCAGCTGGGTGGACTCTGTATTTCAACCACAACTTGACACAGTGGCATGAGCAGAGTGTGCTGGATTTCTGGGCTACTGCCAGAGGAATACCCAATCCTCAGGGTATCTACACTAGCATCAAGGCCACAGTACGTGGTGTCCCTGTCTTTGTTGATGAAGATATCCTTGCTCACATTTGTGAGGTCAGGACTGAAGGAGCTGTATTCACTCCTGGCTGGGAAGCAAGAAATGGTGGACAGAAGCAGTTCACAGAGTTTCTGTATGGCACCTCTGAACCAGTAAGCTTGGATGCAAAGCATATGTCAGACAAGACTAGGGTTTTGCATGCCATCTTAGGGTGATCTGTAATCCCTAAGAGTGGAAGCAGAAACCATGTTTCTGAGTTGGAGAGATTTTGTCTGATTCACCTACTGCAGAAGAAGAAGGTGAACCTCCCCAACATCATAATGTACCACATGCAGAAGCGTCTCAGAGACTCTGCCGGGAGCTTCCCACACAACACAATCATCACCAAGATCTTGCTGCATTTCAAAGTCCCCATTGAGAGGCTTTTTGATCGCCTTTCACAACCTGTGTTTGGTGAATCAAACCTCAAGAGCATGGGAATAAAGTTGACTCCAAGACCTCCCTCTCCATCCATGAAGGAGAGCATCCTCTTAGAGAAGGCAGAAAGGAGGAACACAACAATGGAGGTTCTTGAGAATGAACTCAGAGGAGACATAAGGAGGCATGAGTTCAAGCCATCAAAACCCTCTCCTCAAGCAAAATTGAAGAAGCTACCTGTGAGGAGTGCTGCTAAAGTAGCATATGCATCTGTGCAGAATCAGGTGTCTGAACCTGTTCAGAAGGCTTCAAAAAGGCCATCTGAAAATGTGGGTCAGTTGTCTGAACCTGTACAGACTCCACAACCTACTTCTGAAATGGAAGGACAGGCTCAAGAGGCAGATGTGTTTGATGCTGTTGTAGTTGAGCCATTGGCTACTTGCCCATCTGATCCTGAACTCATTCAGGTGGCAGCATTGGCTACTGCTTTGGAGCAGGAGGAGCTGGAGAAGAAAGCTGAGCAGGAGAAGACTGATCGTGCTCTTACCATTACATCTCAACTTGCCTATGCAGAGGATGATAGGCAAGCAACCATAGCTGAGGAAGCAAAGAAAAGGAAGAGGTCAAGTGTACCTCAGAGAAGGAGGACCAAAAGCAAGCTACTTCAGACTACACCTGAACCTAGGGTGACTAGAAGTATTGCTTCTCAGCTGGAAGCAGAGGATATGGCTGGAAAATACCAAAATTATGTCAAGGCACATGAGTACTTTAAGAGGAGAGGGGAAGAAAAACAAGCACAAAGGGAGAAGGAAGAAAAGGAAGCAAAGGCAAAAGAATCTGAGGTAACCAAGCCTCCCTACAAGAGAATTAAGGTGAGATTTGATAATGTAACACCTTCACCACCCTCCTCACCAGAAAAACAAACACCTCAGCAACCCTCTCAACCATCCCCTCAACCAACATCTCAACCTACACCACAACCTTCACCAAAACCCCTATCACCTAAAAAATAACCATCTTCACCTCTATCACAACCATCACCACCTCCACAAACAGAAAACCTACCCTCTGAACCCTCTGAACCCTCTGAACCAACAGAAAACAAAACCTCTGAACCTACCTCACCACAACCTTCAGAGAATCAACTCTCTGAACCTACATTACCTTCCCCACGAACCCATGACCTTGCTCTGATACCACTTTTACCTTCATCACCATCACCACCTACACCTTTACCAACATCATCCCCTCCACCTTCTCTGAAAGAAGAGCTCTCTGCTGAAGAAGAGCAAGTCCTTGCTGAAGCTCTACAGTTGTCTCTCCTTCCTTCTGATCCCTGTTCATTGCCTAAGTTTGGCAACCTGTCTGAAGAGCTACAGTATTTCAGACCAGCACCTGCTGTATCCTTGCATCATGGCTTAATCAGAAAACTGTTGCTGAAGTTAGAAACCAATACAGTGCTCTTTCAGGAGGATTAGAAAAGATCAGGAAGGGTGTTGTCCCTCCTACACATACTTGGGCTCCCATCAATCCATTCTCAGATGATTCCCTCAGGCTGAATAGTGATGAATGAAGTTTTGTGAGGCAGCTGAACACTGAGTCTGAGCTGTTTCAGAGGGATCTGCATAAGGGAGTTGGGATGAGAGGCTACACGCCTCCTAGAACTTGTTCAATCAAGCCAACCACTAAAATCTTGGTGAAACCTGATAGAATAGTTCCTAGGTATCCCTTAAAGGAAGGTCAAGGTGAGAAATTCAAAGGAGCTAAAATTTATTCGGTATCTGCACCTCTGTCTGAAATGATGAGTCCATCAGAGTGGGAATCTTTACCAGAGTTCATCAGAAACCAAGGAGGAGGCCTGGATCAACTACTTCAAGATTGGATGTGGTCCTCTTACTGGAAGATCAGAGAAGATGTTGGATCTTCTTCGGGATCAACTGGTCCTGATGCTGATTCTGAAGTTGGACTTGGAAAGTCAACCAATGTCAAATATCACTATCTGAGAGATCACTTTCCCCCACCTGCTGACTCTTTTAATGAAGATTGGGTAGTACTGAACCCCATTGGCACCTTCTTTTGTCCTGTGTTCAAACCTTCTGCATACAGATTGAAGCCAGGCTTTGGAGTGCTTAGATTTGTTTGCCCCTACATCCAGCTAATCTTCTATGAATCTGAGCAAGACTTGTCTGAGGAAAATCTGAAGCTGAAGACCAAAGTTAAGAAGCTTGAAAAGAAATATGTTGATCAAGAGAAGAAGACTAAGCATCTTATTGCAAAACAAGAGCAGATTCTTCATGAACAACAGCTTATCAGATCTGGTCAGCAGGAATTGAAAAGTTCAGTGGAAGCAGCAATAGACAAGGCAAAGGAAGAACTGATTTCCTTTCTGACTGAGGCCTTGCTGAAAAAGAAGGACTAAATTGTTGCTTTAGCCATTGTCTTTATTTATTTTCATGTTTATGACAAGTGTCTGATTGTCTATTTCTTTATCTGAACATTCATTAAATACAATCAGTGGCTTATTTCATATTTTGAGTTGATTATTTGTGCTCTGATATATATGTTTTATCTGAATATATTGCTCTGTTACTGTTTTGCTCTGATATTCCCTTTTGATTGATGACAAAAGGGGGAGTATTAAAACTAACCAAATCTGAAGTGGTTACAGGACTCAGGGGGAGTACATATGTTTTCTGAGAAATTTGAGCAAATGAGTAAAATATACCTTAAACAGAACCTGTTAAAGGATATTTCTATCTCAGGGGGAGCTCTCTTATTCTCAAAAACTGATTACAGATTTGTATATTTTAACCAAATTTGTCATCATTAAAAAGGGGGAGAATGTTGAGTCTCAAAAATATCATAAGGTTGTTTATGATGTTTTAAGACAACTAGATTCCCAAGTTTTAATGGTTAACAAATTTGACTTAAATTATTTATCATAGATACATATATGCTTTAATGTTTTATCTATGATTTCAACAAGAGTCACTATGAGCCTACATAAAAAGACTAAGTGTTGAAGCTGTCTGAAGAAGCAGAACTCGTCTGAAGAGTTGAATCTGTCTGAAGTAGCTCAACCCGTCTGAAGTATCAGTTTCGTCTGAAGTCTCATTAATGACGTGGCACCCTTTGCTGAAGTTTGTGAAGACTTTTCTGAACCTCTGCTGCACGTACCTTTCAAACACGTTTATAGCAAGGAACACAGAGACCTTTCCTGGTATTTTTGAATTTCATACACCACTGAGAAATCTCTGCAACGCAACCTCTGCAGCAACATTTGTAGCAGCTTTATGGGAGGAGCAACCTTGTACCGTGTCGGAAATATCAGAGCTCTCAGAAGCATGTCTCACAACGGATTAAATAGCATTTAATGTTATCTCTAAACAGTGGTATTTCAACGGATTGAAGATTGGGTATAAATACCCCCTCCTTTGAAGACCATCAAGAGAGAAGAATTTTGTGAAAAAGAACCAAAAAAAACTCTGCAAGTTTTTCGCTGCAACAACTCTGATAATATTTATCTTTGTACACATATTGTAATATCCTGAGCATACTTCAGTTTTTTTGTACATTTGTAATTGTTTAAGCTTCAAGACTGATATAGTTTGTAAGCTTAAGCATTTTATCTTCTCTGTATTTGTTTGTTGAGCCTGGAGAGGCTTGTCTGAAAAAGAATACTTGTTGGTTTGAGCCTGGAGAGGCTTGTCTGTAAAAGAATACTTGGTTGTAAAGCCTGAAGAGGCTTGACTGTAAAAGAATACTTGTTGGTTTGAGCCTGGAGAGGCTTGTCTGTAAAAGAATACTTGGTTGTAGAGCCTGAAGAGGCTTGATTGTAAAAGAATACTTGTTGGTTTGAGCCTGGAGAGGCTTGTCTGTAAAAGAATACTTGGTTGTAGAGCCTGAAGAGGCTTGACTGTAAAAGAATACTTGTAATCTTGAAAGATTAAGAGAAAATCCAATTGCTAGTTGGCATTGGGACTGGACGTAGCTCACAGTGGTAGTGAGTGAACCAGGATAAATTCCTTGGCTAAGTTTTCTTACCCTCATCTCTTGTCAATTCTTTTTATACTAATCAAGGGGTTAGAGTAATTAATCTGATATTTTATAAAGGCAAAAAACATCTTTTAAAATCAGTTTTTACAAGTCGTCTGAAAACTTCAGATAACCCTTTAAGAGCCTGTCTGAAATCGTGTTTTTAACACCTGTTTGCGAAAAGCTTTCTAAAATATTTAGAAACACTATTCAACCCCCCTTCTAGTGTTTCCCTGTGTTCCTATAGAATTGAAGCAGGTTGATGGAGGAAAGAAAGCATTTTAACAAGCTATAGTCACAATATATATCTGAAGCATAATGGGAGGTGAACTTAGGGCCACAAAATTTATAGAAATAGAGTAGAGCATTCATGGTTTATATCACCGCCAATTTATAGAAAATGAGAAATATACACCAACCTAACAATACAATAATTATTTGTCAAAGAAAATGCTAATGGTTTAACAGTGATAGTATAATTGGTACGTTTCTCTCTCATTTGGCATAATCTTGATGCTCTTGATTGGTGCAGATTACAGAGAAATCAAGAGCAGTGATGTTCATTCCAGCAGTATTGGGATTCATAATTTGCAATTTGCCAAGGTAAGTAATGTAGACATTTGAAACTAGTTGATTCCTCAAAAGGGTATTAGATTTTATCCATAGGCTGGATGAAATGTCCTTTTATTTATTACAGAATTAGTTGGTCCCTTGTAGAAAGTTGGTACTTCATTTTAAAAAGGAAGGTTCATTAGTTTTAGTTTTCAAAAAGGAAGGTATGTGTGAGACCTTATATCAATATTTTTGTGCCTCTCTTCTTTGTATTATACAACACTTTTCTTAAATACATTGTAAACTTAAATACTAAACTTAGAAGTCATTGCCCGAAAACTAGAAAGATGGGATAGTCACTTAGGTACATTGGTTGGATAGTCACTTAGGTACTTTTACTTAAAAATTAATTAAACAATTTTAAATCAAACTAAAAGATCAAACATTATTTAATTTCTTTTTTTTTTTTGGATAAAAAAAGGGTTATCAAGGCGCAGCAAAAGTTGCAGGCATAGACGTGAGTTTGCTATTGCTTTGAAGTTCAAAATTTCAAGTTTAGTTGTTTACATATTTTAAGAAATAGGGATCATGTGAGTTTGTCTTTTAATATTTTTTCTTTGTTTTGGTTCTAAATACAGTTTATTATATATATATATATAATATCAAATCAGTACAATGACTTCACTATACAGGTTGGATATTATATATATTTCTTGGATACAAAGATTACAAATGTTTCTATATATGGTTATTGGTGTTTTGATTTTATATTATATATTTATGGTGGGCGCAGGAAGCTAGTTGGAGACAGGTAGAGGTTTTTAAATAATTGATGAAGTTTAGTGATCATCTTTGGTTAATTATATAAAGCAGAGGTAATTATGTTTTTTCATTATAAAGCTTTACTTGGACTCTGTATAATTTGTCATCTTTTGAGCCCCTTGTTACTTGTGCAAATTTTCCAAAATCAATTTACTTATCTTAATAGAAATAATCTAGTAGTGTGAATATAAAATTGGATGTTGAAAACATGCATTCTGTTATCTTCAATAACTTTAAAAGCAACTTTTATATAAAAAAAACTTATAAAAACAACTTTCATAATTGGAAGTGGCTAAAACTCAGATGTTTGGAAGTGGCTAAAAGCTAAAACCATGCATTTTGTTATTCTTTTAGATTGTGATCGGTTGAACCAGGGGCTTGTCTAAACTTCTTCTCTGTATGAGCTTATTTCTGTGTTGCAGGTTGATTGAACTTGGCTTCTGATTCTGCCGTTTTGGACTTGATGATTGATGAGTTTATATGTATGTTGTTTATGATGATCCTTTTACATTGTAGTTGGCTGTCTTGGTTTCCTTTTATGATACCTACTGCATCTGATGGTTTTGGTTTGGCATCTGCATCTGCTATTTTGGTTCAGGATCTAGTAATTTTAACCGATGTTAAAGGTGTATTTTGTACTAGTGTTGTTTTCACTTTTGACCAGAATTTTGGGTAAGACTATGCTAGTGTTTAATTTACACATTTTGTTATGGAACATTTATATTTTAGTATATACAGTTGTTTCCTAGCTATGAAGATATTGAGATTATAAATTTTAGATGGGTTGATTACTCTTGCTTTGAATATTAATTACAGTTGCTTGAAACCGTGGCCTAAGCATATGGCCACATGTTGTGAAACTGCAATCTAAAACCGAAAGCAAAAATTGTTGTCTCAGCCTTACTTATAAAACCGTGGCATAAACTTATTGCCGTAGTTTTTAAAGCATGGCCTAAAACTAAAACATGTTTAGGCCACAGTTTTTTATTGTTGCCTAAAACCTTAAATGTTGTAGTGACCCTAAATGAAATCTGTCTGGATGAACTGGAGTGTTATCAATTGACAAATCATTTTCATAAAGATGATTGGACAAGCTGATGCAAATATTCGCTTGTCACGTACGCATCAAAGTTAACGATATTAAATGGAGGAATTAAAATTACGTGATTTAAGGACATAAGAGACCCAAACCAACAGTTTTAGCCTCCGTTTGTTTTATCGTTGCAACAGTGCAAAACCATGGTTTTCACAGAATTGGTTTTAAATTACTTTCGTTCAACGTGCTTTGTAAAACGTGTATCACTTATCTCACCCATTGATTTTTAAAATTAATTTTACTTAACTGTAAACCAAACAGAGACTTAAACTTTAGGACTAAAACTAAATTCGATAAGAGACTAAAAACATATTTAACCCTAAAATATAAATAGCTGATTAAATGATTTATAGGTAATTGAAATTGCAGATAGATCCCTTGTGAGTTGTAAGTGACAAAATATATCTCTCTATCATATTTTTCACAAATTTGGTTCTCAATCAAACTATAATTCCTGCGACATTTTCTTTTCTTCATTCATTGTCGTTGTTCCTTTACACTATGTTTGGTTGAGAAATGAAAATGGGAAGAAAGAAAATAGAAGAAAAGAAAATTAAGAGAAAATAGATGAAATATTAATGTTGTTTGGATGAAGAGAAAATGAGAGAAAAGAAAAGTTTGAATTAATGAAAAGGTAAAAGAAAAAAAAGGATGAGATATAGAATTACTTTTTACCCTCAATGTCTATCTAAGCGTAAATAGTTTATATTTATATTTATATTTTTTTAAAACAATTAAAAAGTGTAATAATGCAACAAAGCAAAATTAAAAAGTGCAATATTTATATTTATACTTTTCAGTGTTAACCTCGGTGAAAAATTTAAAATTAATATGGATAAATCAATTCCTTTTAATTATAACAATGTCCCAAATATATTATTCAAAATCAAATTAAACAATTATATTTTTTAAGTTTAAAATTTTGAGATTAAACACCATATACCATATATTCCTAAAATGAACACAATAGACATCCCATCATCATCTCTTTTTTTAACTCCACCTCACCCTGTTAACCATCTCTTCCACCACAAAGCTCTCTTTTCCTCCAATCGTCCAACACCTTGCTATTATGTGTGCCTCATCTTCTACTTTTCTTAACTTTTTCTTTTTGTTATCATGTGCCTCTCTCCCTTACATGGCCTCCCCTTCTTCCCCGATAAGTTGCAGTGCCCCTCTCCTTCTCTCGCTTCCATACTAGACTGAAGACTCCATGGACCACACCAACTAAGCCGGTCACTTCCATAAGTAGGAGGACATTTTGGTATTTTACCAGGATTCAGTCATTACTCGTCATTTTCTTCGCTAAAGAGAGAAGAAAACTTTTTGGGATGGGACCCATCAAAATGTTTTCTTTCCATTCATTTTTAATGATGAACCAAACCGTTGAAAATACATTCATCCTCTAATTTTCTCACCTTTGTTTTTCTTTTCTTCCTTTTTCAATTGTACCAAACAATGCGTTAATCAATAACGAAATTTTAGTCCCTCTCTTATGTTCAAAAATCGTGTAATTTTAGTCCCTCTTTTTAACACTGTTAACTTTTATTCTTACTTGGCAAACAAGTCTCTGTATTACCTTGTCCGGTCATCTTTAATGAAATGATTTGTAATAACACTTCAACTCATGTAGTCAAGTTTCATTTAGGGTTTTATTAAATATTAAATGTAATGAAATTGTTAATTTAAAAAAGAAATTAAAATTATCATTTACTATGTTGAAATTGTAAAATGAAACCATAGTGTGTGTATACCAATTGCCAAATCATTTTCATAAAAGTTGACTAGACAAACTGACACAATATTTTTTTCCACATCAAAATTAAAGTTAATAATGTTATCAATTAATAAATCATTTTCATTAAAGTTGACTAAACTAGTTGATATAGATATTCGTTTGCAAATAAACATCAAAGTTAGTGATATTAAATGAAAAAATTAAAATTACGTTATTTAAGAAAATAGGGCGACCTAAACCAACGACTAAAATTCGATAAGAGATCCCTTGTAAGTTGTAAGTGACAATATCAATCTCTATCATATTTCTCACAAATTTGGCTCTCAATCTAACCATAATTCCTGTCACATTTTCTTCTCTTCATTCACTGTCGTTGTTCCTTTAATCAATCACAGAAGTGTCGTTTATGGTATCCGTAGAAGCTTCAAATTCTACACCACAGTTAGACAAAACTTAATCTCATATCGAAATCAACACCAACCCCTTTATTGCTGCAAGGAAAAGCCACAACGGGCGGAACAATTGAGGTTTTGGTCATAGGAGGAAGCCATTGATGTTTTAATGACAAAACGCATGGGCTTTTCAGTGGAACAAATCACCCTATCATGGACCATAATCAATTGAGGGCAAGTTTTGTCACCGCACCGAAGAGAGAAGGAATCGTCGGAAGGAGATTCGATTGCGTATTGAGCGAGAAATGGTGACATCTCTGTCCTTCAACCTAAAGCCAAACACAAGATTAACGATTGGAACACCACAACCAAACACAAGATTAACTCAGAGATTACATCGATAACTGCATTGCAACAGCGGTGGTTGTTGTCGCCGTCATCTTCACCGGCGAGGAGGCGGTGTATTTGGTTTTGGAGGTGTTTTGTTGGTATAAGGATCTTAATTCGGAGCAGCATACCATGAACAAGTTCAAACTTGGATATAGCCAAATATTATAATATTTGGAGGGTATAATGGCAATTACATTTTTGGGACCATGGGTGGTCATTTTTTTCAAGGGTATCATGATAATAAGTGGCACCATTGTGGAACCCCTAAACCCTAAACTCAATAGGGTCTCTCTTAAACCTCTCAGCCCCCAAATTCTCCTACTTCCTTCTCCACGAAAAACCCTAACCCTCTTCTCTCCGTTCAATAAACGCCGCCCTAAAAATGGTACCTTTGTTTTCTTTTTCCCTCGCATTCTCTTCCTCTGTTTTTGATATCCTCCGTCGTTCCCTTCATGGTTTCTTTGTTGAATTGGTTTTGCAGACAGGAGAGGCACCGAACGCAAAAGCTTACCCTTTGGCCGATGCACAGCTCACAATAACAATATTGGATCTCGTTCAACAAGCTGCCAACTACAAGCAGCTCAAAAAGGGTGCTAATGAAGGTGTTGCTTTGTCTCCATATGCCCCTTTTTTTAATATAAATTCTTTAAATTAGAAAAATAATCATTTGAAATGGGTTATGTTTGATTAGTGTTGATGTGTTCTATTTGTTTCAGCAACCAAGACACTCAACAGAGGGATTTCTGAGTTCGTTGTGATGGCAGCAGACACTGAGCCTCTTGAGATTCTTCTCCATCTTCCTCTACTTGCTGAGGATAAGGTAACTTCCATATAAATGTTACTTTAACTTAAGTTAGGGTTCATAAAGCTGATTCTCAAATGTCATATGATTGGATTTTATTTGTTAATTTTCAGTTTGATTATAACCAATCTGGTTATTGAACTGGTTTTGAAAACCAGTTTAGATTGGTAAACTAATTTTAAAAGTTTGGTTATTTAAAGTGCGGTCTGGTTTAGTTTTCAGTTTAGTTTGGTTTATACTGGTTTTTTGCTGACCCCTACTGAGAATGACAAGTTTTAGTAACATTTTCATGTTGTAGTGGTATAGTGACTTTGAGAAATCTTTCATTACAAGTTTTAAAAAAATTGCTTGATCATTATCATCATTATGATCATTATTACCAAGTCACCATTAGAAATACTGTTAGCCTAAGTAATTTAACTTAGAAAGCTTTAACCATGCTCAAATGCAAACTGCAAAATTGATTCCACATTAAAATTTCACTTTATATATTCAATTTGTTGCCCATGTGGATGAAAGAAATAGAATTGTCAATTGTATATATTGATGTGATGGAGAAGGATGGTGATGAAATTGTTTTTTGCTTTTTTGGTCTTAAAAATATTAGTACACTAACAAACTCAAACCAATTTTTTTATTGATGGTGGGATTTTTTGAGACAGATTAAATTGATTAGGTGTAGCTTCACTGTAGCCAACAGAGAATACTGTTTATAAACAATAAAAACTAATTTTTAACTATAGCCTTCTGTCGACTAGTCATTAGCAAAGAAATCGAGGATATACCTGATGAGGTGCTTGTATGGAAGCAGATGAATCTTGAAATTCAACACTCTTGGAAATTGAACCAGAACTGGCAAGAGAACTACTAGCAGTGGACAAGAAGGATTTATACTCTTCCTCCATTCTCTGTAATAATATCCCCCCTTGACAATACCTCCATTTTCCGTCTCAGAATCTCCACCTGTAAATTTTAGGCTTTTTTTGGCTCATCTTTTTTTTGCTTATAAGTTGGTTTAAAGCTAGCTATAATTAAAAATAAGAGCTTTAAAAAAATAAGGTAAGAACTGTTTAGGTTCTAGATATTTCTAATTAATTAACTATTTAAAAAGTCTATCAGTTAAAAAAAAGTAGATTTTTTTATTGTATAAATAATAATTCATAAACAATCATCATATTACAAAGAAGATAATAGATACCTGAGCCTGTTGCTGGATTTTGTGAACCCGCTAGCCTCCAAACCATCCTGTGCCCATAGAACGGATCTGGAGATTACACTGAGGTCATATACATGTGTCATTGTCTGGTGTAAAATTGTGTAATTTGCAGTTGCTGACTTACAATTGCTTGGGACTTCTGTACTTGGGATTTTTTTTTTTTTTTCATTTGCAATTAAATGTAATGTTTACCCACATACATGCAATTTTTCACTCATGAATGGTTTTACTAAGTTTTCTTCGTAGCTAATCCTATCTAGTTACATATTAGTTTTACTTTTTCCCTTTGCTTGCTTAGGCCATATTTTATTACAAACAAACCCAAAAAAGTGACACATCCTACCTGGTTTGATCTTCATGTTTCGTGATCACACTTCGCCCCACTTTATATCTTATGAGTTATCATGTGCCCATACTAGATTACAGAACTTCTACTGTAAGGGACCGAGCCCCCCCACCCCCAAAAAAACTGAAATGAATTCAATTTTTGTAAGTTGGGATGGTATTAGCAGATGCAGAGATGTTTGTAAATTCTAAATAGCTATAGATGTCAATTTCAACTTGAAACCCTATATGCGGATTGGAGAATGTTTTCCTTTTGTTTTCTTGTCTTAACTACTTCAGCTGCCGTTTTTTTCAATTCAATGATGTTTTTTAGCAGTGAAGTAACCTATTAACCATGTAATTATTTGAATTTTTAGAATGTTCCCTATGTATTCGTCCCATCAAAACAAGCGCTCGGAAGAGCATGTGGGGTCACCCGGCCAGTGATTGCATGTTCTGTGACAAGTAATGAGGGAAGTCAATTGAAATCTCAAATACAGCAACTAAAGGTATGGACAATGCCTGGATTTAATAATAATCAGTTAGTTATCAACTATATTAGTTATTATTATCATGTTATATTGAATAAACATGCATTGAGTATTTGGTTGATATGCAGGATGCTATTGAGAAGCTGTTGATTTGAAAAATTGAATTCAGTGTGATAGGCTTCTTGAGCTGTGCTGAATGCTCCTTCAGAGGCTTTGACTGGTCGAGTTGTGTTCAACAGAAATCATGCTTTATATGTAAACCTACATAAACATTAGTATTTATCTCAACTGCAAAAGATTGAGTGGTATTTTTAAGTTAGTGCTAATGACTTTTTAAACAGGTATTTCAAATTGTTCAATGTTATTTATATGGGGTGCTATTAGATTTTATTTCCCTGTTTCCTTGTTTCATTTCCATTGAAAACAGGAAATAGCGTTGAGAAAATGTTTGATTGACTTTTAAGAAACGTGTTCATAGAAAATATTTTAGGAAAGCAGCACTGAAAATGACAGATCATTGTTTCTCCGTTTTCCATCAAATCTTTTGAAAATGGAAATAAGGAAAACGTGGTGGCAATCCTATAAATGCCATGTCATTTATTTATTTTTAGCTGAAACAAAGTGCTTTTTATTTCAAAGATCATTTATATAAAAATGTTCAATGGCACTTATTTAATTTTGTAAGATGCTAAAAAAGAGTATTACAGATAGGGGTGTAATTGGGTTGGGTCGGATTAGTGTTGTTTTGGAATCCAAACCAATAGAATGATGGCGGGTTGAGTTGAGTTATTTTGGGTGGATAACTTGAATCGTACCAACTTGAATATCAACGGGTCGGGTTGAATTGTCGGTTTATGTTTGATGCCACTGTTAAGAAAACAATAAAAATGAAAAAAAAATAGAGCACTCTAGATTTCATTCTAAAGAATTCTCTTCTTTTTGCTCCGCAACATTCACTTCTCTTCCTTAAGGCACCAACATTGTAATTGTTCGTGCCATCTTGGTGGCTTGTTTTTCAGAACCAAGGGTCTCATCTTGCCACCATCATCCTCATTACACGATCCCCCAATCTAAAAAAAAACGCGCACTGCTGAACTTGATTGAATGATCTAGAGACTTTGAAAATGAGATGCTCTGAAATGAGTCCTCTAGGGAACGGGGAAGGAGCTTTGGTTTGCCAGATTGGGACAAAAGCAACACCGTGGTGGAGGTTTGGTCGCTCAACAGATCTCTGATTTACCTATTATAGTGCTTGGGTTAGATCTGCAACAATGGTGGTTGCTTCATCGACGAGGAAGAACATAGTGACGACGCGATAGAGACATCGGCTGGGACAAATGCGATAGAGACGCGAGATGCTGTTGGGGCGTTGCTGCCCGAGATGTTGCTAGGGCGCTGCTGCACAAGACACAACCAGGAGGAACACTCCAGGGGCATTGCTGCTTCGACAACCTCTTAGTCGGTGAAGAACGAAAAACGAAAAGGGGGTGAAGGTCTTCAATAGCGACGCTAGAGAAATTAGCTTAGGGCATAAGATGTAAAACTTAGAAAATGAGTGCAAACAGGTTTTCAGAAACAAATTCAACATATACGTTCAGGTCGATTTTTACGGGTCCAAAAAATTTCAACTCGAGACCCGAACCGAATATGTTCGGGTCCATTGAAAAATACCCAAGTCGACTCGTCAACCCAACCCAACCCGGATGTTTTGGTTTGGTTCGGATTGGGTTCGCGGGTCAGCTCAGACTTGCTTACACCCCTAATTATATTAGTGCATTACAGACTAAAAACAAAACAAAACAGAACAGATTATACTATTTAAATCTAAACAATTTAGTCACCCAAAAATACAAAATCAGTCTCTTATTTCAAAGAAATCTTGAAAGAGTGTTCGACATTTTTTCTTTTTTAATTCCTTTTGGATCGATACATTTTCAATAATAACTAAAAGCAAAAGATCTACAACATCAACCATAGTCAAATAGAGTAAATTAGTGCAATAAAATCGATCGCTAGTTGTAGAGGTGTTGCATAATGCTAAGATAGACAAGTGCTGCATAATGCTAAGAGAGGCTTCTTTAACAGAATCTGTTAAATAAGAGCAATGGTGAAATAAAAAAGAGAAGGAAATGATAGAATCTCGAAAAAGGAGAGGCCAAAGGTTATGGGGGTGGTGGCCGGAAGGGAGGAAGAAAAGGTGGCTGGAAAAGATGGAGAAGAATGTGACTATGGACATGAAGGAAAGGAAGAAAAGAGAAAAGAAAACTCTCATCAAGGAGAGAGGAAAACTCATCTAAGGGGTGGTGCTAAATGGTTGCAACACTAGGGTTGAGAAGTTGCTTCTACGTTCTTTTTGTGGATAAGGTGCGGTCAAAGTTATGCTAAAACAAAGTGTTGTCCTGTGTGTTTTGACACAGCCGCACAACCACATTGTGAGTCCTAAGTTGAAATTCGTTATCTTAGTGCTCTAAACATTTTGTTCTTCTTTTGATATTGATTTCACAACCTTTGTCTTTTCCCTTGCATTTTAAACATCTTGGTTTAAAGTTCCTAGTTTTATTTTCTACATTATATTTTTGTTACATTGGTATATCTGTGATTCTTTTATTCAACTAGCTACATTCTTCGTATTTTGGTACTTGAATTCTCAATCCCTGTGGAGACGATACTCTACTTATCACTTGTCTACTTGATACGATTGGTACACTTGTCAAATCCTCATTAGTAGATATATGTAATTTTATATATGGTCCCCTCAATAAAATTAGAAATATATGTGTGTGATAGTGTGTTTGGTAAGACATTTCATCATCTAAATGAAAGATGAAATTAGTAGCTAAAATCTTTTCATCAGTTTTTGGTAAGTTAGATTTTAAAGTAGCTACTAGTTTTTTTTTTTTGAGATGTTACTTGAGACACATTTTTTAAAAAAGCTCCCTTCTTGCAGCTACTAACTGAAATTTATTACAACTTCATCCTCCAATAACTCTCAGTCATCATTATTTAATAATTAATGATATCCTTATACGTCATTTTACCATTTTTAGCTAGTTTTATAAAACATTTCCATTCAAATAAGCTAGCGTTTCAACTTTCAGTTAGCTTTCGAGTGTGTTTGGTAAAACATTTCAGCTAGATGAAAGTTGAAATTAGTAACTGAAACCATTTCATCAGTGTTTGGTAAGGTAGCTTTTTAGGTAGATACTAACTTTTCTTGAGAACCTAATTTTTTTAAAAAAAAAACTCCATTTTTCAGTTATTGGCTAAAAATTTATTACAAGTTTATCTCTCAACAACCCCCATTCATCATTATTTAATAATTAATGATGTCTTTATATGTTATTTTACCATTTCAGCTAGTTTATCAAACACTTCAATCATCAGCTAGCTTTTCAATTTTCATCTAGTTTTTTAGCTTTCAGCTAGCTTTTCAACTAGTTTTACCAAACACATTCTTTAACTTTCATATAGCTTTTTAGCTATCAGCCAATTTTACCAGTACACTCTAAATCTAAAGACTTTTTTTTTTCATACAAAAGACATTAAATATACATATTTTGTTATCTACTACTTACCTTCGTTCCTATTTATCTGTCTCATTATATGAAAACATATATATTAAGAAATACAATAAATTTGTAATTTACATTAAATTTATTGTGTTTTTTTTCCTAATATACCCTTATCTCTCTATTTTATTTATTAATTTTTTCCTCGTTATCTCTCTTATTAAGGGTAAAAATAGAAAAATATAATCAATACCTTCTTGAAATTCTAAATGGGACAGATAAATTGCAAAAAAATTCTTCAAACGTGACAAATAAATAGAAACAAAAATGTAGTATTTTTCTAAGTCCAAACTCAATTTTATATATGTCCCCCAAAATATTTGATCAAAATCTACCATTAAACACATAGTTCTTTCAATGTTTATGTGACATGTGTCTCTTCTCTTTCGAAGAAAAGTTAAATATGTTGATTAAATTTGAATTAAATACTACGCTTAATACGTGAATTAAAATAAAATATTATTAACATGAGATTGAACGATTAAATTAAGTCCAAAGCTTTCCATGTTAAAATTTAGGTTATCTATATCCACATCCCTTTTTTTTTTATTATTTACATATTTTAAATGAGTGTCACCATTACACGTCATTGAGCTCTTATTAAGCACTTCCCGTGTAACATCCTGAAATTTAAAAATCTAGAATTATAATTAAAATATGTATAATTATATTCCGATGACGTTAGTTGTAAAAATAGAAGTTTTATAATAATAATAATAGTAAATATTAATATAACCGTATTTATGATATAATAATAATATAATATTATAAATAGAGATGTGAGATTATTAAGATCTTAATCAAATTTGATTATATTGAATATAATAATAAAAGTATTAGGAGATAAATCATATTATTAAGACTACAATTAAAATTAATGGTTATAAGTATAGTAATTATTATATATTAATATAATAATATCAGGTTTAATAAGGGAAATCTTACAAGAGAGATATGGTTTAATATTTTAAATTAGGATAAGATTTTAAAATATGAATAATGAGATCACAAGGATTAAATATAAGAATCAATACAAATTTAGGATAAGGTTTAATTATAAGATTTAAATTTAAATTTGAATGTAGATAGATAAGGATTCTGTAACATCCTAATAATTCCTAAAATAAAAGAATAAATAAAATAAAATAAAATAAGATTTATGAAGAAATAATAATAATAATATATTATTATTATTATGTTTCAGAAAAAGGTATTATTTAATTAAAAAGGGTAACGGGTGGGTTGGAGTAGGCCCAACTCAGTTAGATATTTAAATAGGGGGAGAGTTATCTAGTTCACCCTATTAGTTTTCAAACGTCAGATAACCAAACCCTTGGGATGAGAGAAGCAACTTCACAAGGGGAAGGTGTAGCAGAGTAGATCATCAAGGGAGTGATGCCATTCGTTTCTTGATCGTCAACTTTAAGGTACGGGGGAAAAGGGTGCTGCTTATGCGTGTATGTTGGGGTGTTTGGGTAGTGAGGGCAACCATAAGACCCTCTAAGACTTTTAAATTCAAATTTATTATGTGCATCATGTGTTGCATGATGAAAATTTGTTTGTTTTAATGTTTAAATGTGTTAATCTTGATGAATTGAATGATGGTAGCGAGAATAGCGGAAAGGGATAAATAAGGGTTTAGCAATGAGGATTAATAATGGATTAGATGTGGTAATTTGTAGTAAAGGTTGATGTTTTCATTGAATTTGTTCGGTAAAAACGTGTAGGATTGAAGTATTAACAATGAGGATTGATTAGGGGTTGAAGAAAAGGGTCTAAAAGGGGTAAAAATCGCAAGAACTATCCTCTCGCGTCGCTGGTAATCTATTACAGCAGATTGTAATCGATCACAGGGTTTTCTGGGCAGCGTTGGGTGAGTTTGGCTTGCTGGTAATCGATTACAGGGGGCTTGTAATCGATTACCAGAGAGTTGACATGCTGGTAATCGCTTACTGTCAGCACCCAATTTTGTCCGGGAATTTCATTTACCTTTTCTTATGTATATATTCGTAGTATTTATCTTTTCTTCTTAAAAAAAATCCAAAAATACCCAAATTTAAAGAAAATCAAAATGGATCAATTAATCCGTTAATTAATTAATTTTCGATGGTTAATCAATTATCGATGGTTAATTAATTATCAAATTAATTAAACGTTTTGAAAAAATCTATAAAAAAAGGGGTCTTTTAATTGGGCCAATTTGGGCCCATTTGCTTCACTCCTAAAAAAAAGAGGGAAGAATTTTTCAGATTTGTTTTTCTTGGGGTCATTTTTGGGGCCCATTAATTTTTTTAAGTTCGAATTAAAAAAAAATTAAAAAAAAAACCTTTTGGGCTAAAAGCCCATTTTCATTAGTTAATTCAGAAAATAAAAAGGAAGAAAAGTAAGGGGATGCTGAAACCAGTTGCAAGTTGTGCAACTTGCAATGAACCTGGGCGGCTACAGGCATGGGCACAGCAGAGAAAACAATCAGTTTGCAGTTTGCAGGGCAAGTTGTGCATTGAAAAAAGAGGAAATTTTGCCTATATATTAAAAAAAAACTCGAGTGGAAGAAAAAGGGATTTTGGAGGCTCAATCCAGAGGGGATTTTTGAGGATACCATAGATCAAAATTCCAACAATTGGGATCTCCTTCATTGGAACCCCAATTCATACACACAAAACAGGGGTGATTCAGACAGATTAAAAACACAGAAGCAGAGAAGAAAAGGAGTGTTAACGAAGCGAAAAAGGATCAAAGTGGAGCTGTAACTTGGTATCATTCTTTTTCCTTTTTACTACTTGTCGTGAATCATGTTGTGCTTTCCAACTATGCAAAATGAATTCGTCATTATATGTGTGTAAACAGAGAGTGCCAAAATCCCAATCCAAAATAGAACCCTAATTGATCAATGTAAATATCCAAATACAGTCCCAATACAACGCAAATATATAGAGAAAAATCAAAATACAGAAAAGGCACCTCCTCTGTAATAAGTTGCTAACACCATTCTCCAACCCCTTGTCTCTGTACAAATCTATCTCTGTACAAATCTGAGAAAAACAAACACAAATGAGATGAGAGATGAAAGAAATAGGACCAAAGGAGAAGAAGAACAAAAAAACAGTGAGGAAAAGAAAATCAAACAGGGAGAGGGAATGTGTAAAATCTGAAAATCAAATAGAGAAGGAGGGAGAAAGGGAGGGAGAGAACCACCGTCTCTCCACCGCAAGTTGCGGCAGCCACCGCCTCCTCGGGCCGTCACAGCCCCTGCAGTGGCTGGCCTCACCGAAGCCGCCGCCTCCCACTTCCGTCGCACCAGTCGCAGCGGCGATGTTCGCGGCCCCTCTTCTTCCCGTGCGCACAGTCGCGCCTCACCGCGGCTGATCGCCGCGGGCAGCCTCCTCTCGTGGCCGCACACAGCAAACGCCGCGCCACCTCCTTGTCCGTCAGCCGCCGTCGCGGCCGTGGGCGATCTCCGTCCGCGATCGCTCTTTCCCTACCCGCGCCCACAGTTGTGCGTCTCTGCGGCCACCACCGCGACGCCGCGCGTCGTCGCACCCTTCGCGGCCGCGCCTCCGCGGCCTCCTCCTCCTTCCTCATCCTCGCGGCCGGACGGCTACCGTCCCCTTTTCCACAGTCGCGCCTCCATAGCTTAGCCCCCTCTCTGCCTCTCACAAACCCTCGGCCCTTGTGAACCCTAACAGAGAAAAAATGAAATGGTTTGATTGAGTGTTGCTGAATGAGGCAGTCTGGTGCCTTTACCCTAGGGTTATGTCCTTGGGGGCTGGGTTAATGAACTTGGGCCAAACCGTGTGAGCCCATTCCTTTTTGGGTGAGTTTTATTGTGTATTTTCCTTATAGAGGGCCAATGATGTGAACTGAGGCCCAATTTATTTTTCTCTTCTTTTATTTTGTGTTATTTGTTTTCACTAAAAATTGTGTGTTATTTAGCCGCGCCTCCATAGCTTAGCCCCCTCTCTGCCTCTCACAAACCCTCGGCCCTTGTGAACCCTAACAGAGAAAAAATGAAATGGTTTGATTGAGTGTTGCTGAATGAGGCAGTCTGGTGCCTTTACCCTAGGGTTATGTCCTTGGGGGCTGGGTTAATGAACTTGGGCCAAACCGTGTGAGCCCATTCCTTTTTGGGTGAGTTTTATTGTGTATTTTCCTTATAGAGGGCCAATGATGTGAACTGAGGCCCAATTTATTTTTCTCCTCTTTTATTTTGTGTTATTTGTTTTCACTAAAAATTGTGTGTTATTTATTTTGAATATATGTTGTTATTAATAATCTCTTTTTTGTAAATTATTTTAGATCCATCATCTTGTATTTCTTTTAACTGTTTAGAATTATTTATTTAACATTTGTGGATGTAAATATTTATTTATTTCTTTCTCTGTAAATAATTGAATATTTGTAATTTTAATTTTGTGTTCATGTAAATATTAATTGATTCAATTTATCCCCTCTTATCTTTGACGTTAATAGAATAACATTTCTATCTTTTAACGTCATTCAAATAAAAAATAATTGAGCATAGTCATTTACTAGCTCAATAATTTGCCCGTTTATAAATAAAAAAAAACATTTTTAAATTGGTTTATCAAATTGATTACGTTGATGGAATAGCCTTTCTATCCTTTAACGTATAGTTTTAAGAAAATAGGAAATATTGAGTATAGTCATTTACTAGCTCAATAATGCGGAAATTTCAAATCTCTTTCCAAAAATAATTTCTTCTCAAAAAAAATTACGCTAATTGAATAACATTTCTATCAATAACGTGAAAAAGGAAATATTGAGTATAGTCATTTACTAGCTCAATAATGCGTAAAATTTCAAATTCATTTAAAAAAAAATGATTCTTTTCAAAAAAAATTACGTTAATTGAATAACATTTCTATCAATAACGTAAAAAAGGAAGAATATTGAGTATAGCCATTTGCTAACTCAATAATGCGGAATTTTAAATCTTTTCTCAAAAATGTTTTCTTCTCAAAATAAATGACGTTTATTGAATAGCATTTCTATCAATAATGTCGTCTAAACAATTTCAAGGGTTCGTCGTATAGCCATTTGCTAGCATCGACTCTACTAAAAAATAAATTCCTTTTTTTTCTTTTTTTAATTAAAAACACTTCCAAAATCAATTTCCTCATTTTTCTTTATTTTCAAAAATTAAAAATCATTTTCTTTTCAAAACTAAAACCAATCTTTTTAAACACATTTTAGAACTACGTGGCTTTGATTTCTCCATTGCACCTGGAGATACGTAGGAGCGGGATTTCTCGTCGAGCCAAAATAAAATTTTCAACATTTTTGTCCCATTGATTTCAAATTAATTTTTTCTCATCATTCTTTAATTTAAATAAATTTTGTTTTTTTTCTTTTTTTGTCTTTTAGAGGGTAAAATAAACATTTTAAAAGTTAATGAATTTTGCACAATTAATTAAAGGTAACCGTTTTTAACGGATGTTGTAGGGTGCTAATACCTTCCCTACGCATAATCGACTCCCGAATTCGGATCTCTTGTTCGCAGACCAGTCTTTAATTTTAAATTATTTTTGGGTTTTCCAATTTTCCCAACCCAAATAAATTGGTGGCGACTCCCCAAAAATTCAATCATTTTTCATTATCTTTTCTCACGGGCTCGCCGACCCCGTCGTGGCCCCAGTCGCGACAATTACCAGAGAGGTGATTGGTTGGTAATTGATTATAGGAGGCTTGTAATCGATTACCAGAGTGTATTTTGTGTCCCAGAGTTGCTGGTAATCGATTACAGCTGTGTGGTAATCGATTACCAGGTCAAAATGTGTGTGAGAGCGTTGTTTATGTGATGATGGTGATTCCTTAATCTGTTGGTGTTATTTATATAAAGTGTTTGTGGAATTGAGAGATTAAATTGAATGTTTAGAGTGTGAATTGTGGTATGAGTACTGTGATATGGATATTTTATGTGAAATCCTATACATATAATAATTGTTATGTGGATTGATGATTATGCATTGTGCATAGAGGTTGTGTGAGAGATATGATGTATGATGATGATTGCATTGAGCATAACATTGAGATATGAGATGTGTGTGATGCATAAGCCAAACGTGGCTAGTATATGCCCTAGAGTGGGGGTGACGACCGTGATGGGACATTCGATGCACGGGCTCATAGATGGGGTGCAACCTAGGGTCAGATGTCTTTGCACGGGCCCATAGAGGGGGTTCAACCTATCGGCCAGTGAGGGCGTTAACGGTAGGTCCATCATTGGTAACAACTAAGAGGATTGATAAGGTACGCCCATTGTGCAGAGTACGGAATCATGATCCTTAGGAGGTAATTCTGTGTGCATGATCATAGAGTGAGCATACATGGCATATATGATTGTGTAGAGTGTGAATGTATATTTATGAGGATTTGATGTGTAATGTGTAAAGAGTGTGTGCATGATGTGTGAATTATATATTTATGTGAAATTGGTGTGCATATGCCCTAGAGTTGGGTGACGACCATGATGGGGGACATTCGATGCATTTACTCTAGAGAGGGAGTGTTTCAATGCGAGACATCTAGCCCTAGAGTGGGGGTGATGATGATGGGGGGCGAATGTCTTTGCACAGGCCTAGAGATGGGCGTATAACTGTGCAACCTATCGGCCAGAGTGGGCGTTAACGGTAGGGCCATCATTGGTAACAACTAAGAGGATTGATGAGGTGCGCCCATTGTGCAGAGTTCCAAATCATGATCCTTAGGAAGAGTCTTTTTATGATTGTGTTGGAACGTGAATTCATACTTATGAGAAATTGTTATGTGTGCATGATAAATTGAGAAGTGTGAATTGTATATTGGTGTGAAATTAATGTGTTGTATGTAAAGAGTGTAGATTAAGATGGAAGATAACATATGTGATAATGAGTTAATGTGTTGAGTATAAAGAGTGTGAGTTGATATGAATGATGATGTATATGTGATGAGATATATGATGATGATTATGTGTTGGGTGAGGACAGGGTAGCCTCCGGCATTGCATGTATGAGTATGTGTTCTTTTCCTCACCGTACTCTCTGTGGTTATTTTATAGGTAATGAAGATGGCACGCAATGTGCCGAGTATTGAAAGGAAGGGGTCTTACTCTGATACTTGTGACATTCAGGGCTTAGTATTAGGAGTTTACTTTTATTCTTGTTATTGAGTAGAGATTTAAGAAAACTATTTTAAGTGCCTTACATGGCCAAGAGAGATTTTTATGATGTTGATAGTTTGATGTTTTAGCTTTCAAAAACTGTTGACTTTACTTTTTACTTAAATTGAGTTGACTTTGAATTAAATGGTGTTTTTAAAGAGAGAATTGTGAACCTTTTTACCCGACGTAGAATACAACTTTTCGTTATATTTCAATTTGATGATTGTATTAGAGGTTGGGGTAGAAGGGTGTTACATCCCGTCTCCAACCCAACACCTCACTTTTTTACTATTCACATGGTGCTACCATTAGACATCGCCCATTTTTTATTTTTTAATTTAAAAATATTTTAATTAATAAATAATAAAATAATATTAAATAATACTAAGTAGTTACTGGTAAATTGCCTACTTCAAACCAACTGATATGGAAGGTGGAAAATTTGTATAAGCTTTTTAATTCAGTTTTAAATTCTGTCCGAGTTACTTCAAGACCAGAAAAGCCATATATCAAGTGGTTAGCTCCACCTCCAGACTGTGTTGTTGTAAATGTTGATGGCAACTGAATGCAGTGGGGGAACTTGAGCAAAAAAGTTGAGGGAGCCAAAACAATAGTTTAATATATAAATTAAATACTTAATATTATATTATAAATTTAATGGTTATATATAGTCGGTGTACAATTTTAAACTGTCATTTCAATGATGTATTATCTTATTCTCTTCATTCCAGAACTCTTATTATTTAATATTATGCACACAAATTAAGAAAATTTTAAACGTGTCTAAATGTTAATTTGTACTAAAATACCCTAATTAATAATTCACCTATTTAAATGAAGATCATTGGAAACACAAAGATAAATTATATATAATAAATACTAAATGTATTACCTCTGTTTCTATTTAACTGTCAACTTTTGAAAAAAAATATTCCTATTTAACTGTCTACTTGCAAACCTGATGCAATAATAATTACACTTTTTTCGCAATTTACCCTTATATTAATTATGTTTGAATATTAAATTACTCACTATTGAAAACTAATGAGACCAAAAAAATGTTAAGAGAGATAAATGGTATAATAGAACGTTTAAAATTTAATTTTATAAAAACAAGAGTAATGATTGCATTTCTTAATCTGTGTATTTTTCTATCTAAATGGTAAGTTAAATATGAATAAATGTAATACTTCATTCGGAATCGGACTTGAATATAAGCGAAAAAAAACACTCATATATAATGAGCTAAAATATAAGCAAATATTAACTAATTTCACCCTATTTAATGAGATCATCCCAAAATACTCTTCATTTAGTTCAAATTTTATTTTCCAACCACTCTATTTAATGAATCATGTGTCAATAGAAAGAGAGCATGTCCACTTAAAACAAATTTCAATACAACTATTAAAATATTCAACGCATTGGTAATATGAAATATTACATCTTTTAATAAAATCTCTCCACTTTTGTAGGGTAATTTGAGCAATGCAATTGCTTAATAATTGTGAATTTAGTTATTTTTGTTTATATTCAAATTTGGAGTGGTACTATTTTAAGAGAGAGGAAATGAGATATATAATTATAGTTGTTAGTTGGAGTAATATTAAATAAGAGTATAATTGAAAAATATTTAATTAGTTTTATATTTCTAAAATAACAAAAGTTTTGAAATATAACTAAAATGCTAAAATAGCAAGAGTTTTGAAATGGAGGGAGTGTTATTATTGTGTTCAATAACACATGAGATGTTATATTCATTAAATAATATGATAACATATCATTAGATGATAATATAAAATTTTTAAATATTATGAAAAGTTCAATTAAAAATAAATACAATATAAATAATATATATATATATAAATGTGTTTCTGAAAAAGTTTGGGGGAGCCATGGCTCCCCCTTGTCATAGAGAAGGACCGCCCCTGGCTGTATGGAAAATTCAAGAAGTGCTGGTTTTGGTGGTTTAATTAGGGATTCCAATGGTAGATGGATTAAGGGGTTTTGTGGATTAGTTGCTAGCAATGAGATAATTATTGCTGAATTACATGCTATTTGGGAAGACTTACTATTAGCTTGGAATGAAGGCTATAAGCATGTGTACTGTTGGAGTGACTCTACACTAGCTATATCTCTAATTAAAAATGATTCTTCTAAGTTTCACAAGTTTGCAGGCTTAATTCACAAAATTAAGCAGTTGTTGGTTCAGGACTAGTTGGTGTCTATTGATCATATTCTTAGAGAAGACAATCAGTGTGCTGATGCATTAGCTAAGAAGGGAGCTCTTTCCAATTTCCCACAAGTTGTAATTTTAGATTCTGGGCATGACATTTCTGCTCTACTTGAAGTAGATGCTAAGGGAGTATGTTTCCCTAGGGGTAGTTAGCTTTGTTTGTTCTTTTTCTTTTTGTTTTTAAATTTCATATTTTACCAAAAAAAAATGCCACTAAGTACAGAAAAATATAAAAAAACTTTGTGGTAATTTTAAACCACAATTAAATGAAGGAAAATAAAAATAATTACTGGCGATTTTAAACCATCACAAACACAAAAAAAGAAAATAAAGCACCGGTGCTATAGAGCATTGATGCTATCAAAGCACCTCAAGCCAAATTCACTCTAATGGTATTTTCTCAATAGGCATCGGTGCTTATTAAGCAAAATGCTTAAGGTCATCTTTATTTCAACACCCCATTTTTTTCACTATTTACATATCTTAAATAGGTCATACCATTGCTTATCATCAAGTTCTTATTAAGCACCTTTCATCTCCAACCCAATACCTCAGTTTTTTACTATTCACATATCTTTTAATTGGTCACACCATTACACATTACACATTTTTAAATTTTTTAATTTAAAAATATTTTAATTAATAAATAATAAAATAATATTAAATTAAGAAAATCATAAATAATATATTTACTTTAATAATATTTTTTTATTAAAATTAATTGAATAATGACAAACAACCAATTAGATAAAAAAAAATTGGTAGGTGAGTAATTCTGGAGCAAAGCCTTTAATAAATCATTGTATCAGTTTGCATCCATTAGGCGAAAATGAGAGTATGAGTAAATAAAAAATTAGGGTGCGTAAAAAATTATGGACGAGGAAAATCAGAGTTTGATTGCTAAGGTGTGATAAAAAAAAATATGCACAAGTGATAATGAGAGAAATTAAGTTGAGAGATTTATATACATGTATTAAAATTGAAAAAACAATTTGGCTATTGGGCAACAACTACAATAGCTTGGTAGCCGTAGCTGCAATGATATTTTTTTTTTTTAAAAAATTATAAGTTAGCTGACAGCTGATAAGCTCTTAGTTTATAAGCTTCGAGCTGATAAGCTAACTTATTGAATTAGAAGTGTACGATAGAACTAGCTGATAAGCTAGTGATAAATGTAAAATGACATAAAAGAACACAACTATATAAGTTTTATTATATAAATTCTATTTGTATTTTCTAGATAAAAATATATTATTATGTAATTATAATTTTAGATTTTTAAAAAATAATTAAATTCTTATTAAACTTTTTAGTGATAAAATATTTAATTAAAAATTAAAATAAATAGTAAAATTGATAAAATAAAGAGTATAATATAAAAGTGATTTCATAAAATAGTAAAAAGAAAATAGCAATTTAATTAAATAGTATATTTTTAAATTACTTATTATATAGGTAGTAATAGGTAAAAAGAAATTGAAAGGTTTTTGTCACTAAAATTGAAAATAGGTAATAATAGGTAAAAAAATTAAGGATAATAAGGAAAATGTATTAAAATATAAGGGATAGTGATGAAAGAAAATTAAATAAGCTACAAGCTACACATTACTTTGAGGTACCTTACCAAATAAATTAAAAGCTCTTAAAATAAGCTATTTTGAGGTACCTTATCAAATATTTTTATGTCGATGAAATTAGTTTATAAGCTAATTTATTGTTGTTGTCATCTCAATCAAAATTCACTCCAACGATGATTGTTGAATAGGCATTGGTGCATATCAAGCAAAATACTTCACGATAAAGATGCCCTAATAAGCACCTCAATAAAAAAGACCTAATCCTAATAATAATATTAATAATATTGGTGGGACACGAGGTGGTTGTTATTTATTAATATTGGCACGTGGGGACCAAGCCGCAAGCAGTGACGTTCACGTCGCGTGCCAAATAGTGTCGCCAATCACATGCTCCCTATGACTGTCCCCACTTCCTTCCTCCCCACATGCTTCCCTTCCTTTCCTCTTTCTTTTATTTTATTTATTCTCACCTTTTTATCAATCTTTTTCTTATCCATGTGCCATTTCTTTATTTCCATTCGATTTCTTTACAAGCATCATTCTTTATTGTATTTGATTGTTTTTTTATTTTCATAAAATAAAAAAAACTCTTAGGTATTATTTGGTTGGAGGGATTTAGAGAGGGAGGGGAGGGATTTTAAGAGGGTAGGAGGGGAGGGGAGGTGGGGCCAAAATCCGCATTTTGCCTCTCCTCCAAAAGTGGAAAATTTAGAGAGGAGAGAAGATGGTTTAAAATAAAACAATTAAAATTACGTAAATATTCCCTTTATCATGTTAATAAAGTTGAATATTATAAAAGCCAAAGGGTATGAAAGTAAATTATTTTTATTTTCCTTCCCCTTGTGAACCAAACAACAAAGGTTTCCTCTCCTCGAACCAAATAAAATAAAATATCATCTCATCTCATCTCATCTCACCTCCCATTCATTAAAAACCCCTCCCCTCCCCTCGTTTGAACCAAACAGACCCGAGTGGAGCGTTACAGGTTCGAACTTTCACTTGTCTCTTAGGATGAAGTAAATGTAAATACTTTTATAAGTGCTTTTTCAGTCCGAAAGTTTTCCCTGCTTTAAACTGGGGTACCATCTCGTCATCCTAGGGAATAGTTGTGGTGTTCCATAAACCAATAAAATCGATTTCTTTACATCTAACATCTATCCTCGTCCCAGCTCACCAGTCACCACTCAACCTACCTCCACTTCTTTCCTTTTCTTACTTTAATCGAGTAACAACCATTCATTTTATTAGTTTTTATTAGTAACAACCATCCATTTCTTATTTCATAACACACATGTTCATTAAAAATTATATTGAGTAAATAGGAATATTTAGCATGGTAATTAATTAAGTTACGAGGCCCTTTAATTGTTAGATAAATCACACAGATTTTATTTTATTTTCTTTATTTTTAATTATAAAAATATCATTTTATTTTTTATTTTCTTTTGTTTTTACTGATTTACACAAATTTTTAAAATAATAAGTATGTTTCATTCCATAATTACAGGTTTTTATCCCTAAATTTTAATTTTTAAATGTTACAAATATCAAGTCATTTTATTAGTTTTTCATCTATTTTTAACAAAATTTGCTGATCATATAATTCATATGTATATAGTAATTGAATTTATGTAATAAAATTGGATTCTGTAGTTAGTTTGAAGCATATTTAAATGCACTAATAATATTACTTTATTTTGGAGTACACATTAATAAAAATTTGAGAGTAGATTAAAATTCTTGAAATAAAATATATAACTACATAACTCATTCTTATTATATGGATTTTAATAATATATATAGTTAGTAAATTTTCTTAAAAAGCGACACGAATATTTGATTGTAATTGTAATATCAATAAAAGTTCAAGGACCAAAATCACACAAATGAAATTAATTATAAGGAAATAAAAAATGTAATTAAATAAAAAATTAAACGAAAATAAAGTGATATTTTATAATTAAAAATAAAAAATATCAAACAAAAAAAATCTAATTTTTTAATTAAAATTATATTTATAGAATCCAACCGCTCAATGCTTTAACCCTTTAACTGAAACAATCATGATTTTTTCATACTAATTTTTATACACTCATCTCTACACTTACTTTTTTTCCATCTCTTTTTTCATTCTCATCACATCAATTATCACATCTTTCATTTTAGCTCTCTTCATTTCCTATTCTATCTCTATCTCTCTTTTCTCTACACTTCCCACAATCAAATAATTAAGTGGGAAGTAACATTTTCATTAACTAAGCGTTGTTTACAAATTTTAAAAACTGTTTTCTATTTTTAAAAATAAAAAAGTTAAGGGTCCGCTTGAAGTGATTTGAGTTTTTAGTTTTTGGTTTTTTAAAAAAATTCAATCACGTTTTTACAACTCGAAACTAAAAACTAATCTTTTTTGTTGTTTTCAAAACGTTCATTTTTTAAAACCACAAAAAAGTGGTTTTTAGTTTTTATCCCCTCTGTTCCTATTTATAAGTACATTAATTTTATAAGTTTTTGTGTTCATTTACCCCCCTCCATTCCTAATCAAGGCTGACCTAATACATGTTGAGGCCTAAGGTAAATTTTTGAAATGAAGTCTTTTCTAATTGACTAAAATACACTGTTAAATTTATTATAATTTTATTGAAATTTTTTCTTTAAAAATTTTTAGATATAAAATTACTTATTAAATTATTATTATTATTATTATATATTATATATAATTTATGTTACTTTGGTGATTTTGATGTATTACAATATGTGTTGTCACATCATTTAATGAATATGACATCTCATATATCATATATTCATGATAGATGTGGCAAAATATCATTAGATGCCACTATAATTTTTTACACTGACAGTGTATAGTAATTAATATCTTATAGTAATTAGTAAATTTTCAAAGACCTATTATAGATTTATATAAATTTCAAATATAAGTATAAAATTATGATGCTTATGTAACATTGGGAGACTGAACCCATTGCTTTAGTGATTTGACCCTCAGACCGACCCCGGGTCTAATGTGTTTGATATAGTTTTTGAAAATTACTGTTTTTTATAAATGAAATGATTTATTTTTAAAATTTTTAACACAAAACAAATAAAACTAATTTTTTTAAATATCTAAAAGTAGTTTCATAAATAATTTTAAAAAACTAAAAAATAGTATCAATTTTCAGAATTATTTTTAAAAATGATCTGTCAGAGTCGATATTTTTAAAATTTTAAACATTTCCAAATGATGAAAGGACTAAAAAAATTAAAAATTGCTTTTGTCTTTTCTTTATTGACAACAAAGTATATAATGACTTAAAATGATTGTAATGATTAAAGTAGGAAACTAGATTAGGAAAAAAAAATGAAGTCCGCAAAATTACATTAAGCCAACGTTTGCATGCTTTGTTTAAAAACCTCGACGAACTAAATAAAAAATATATAAAGTTTCGAATGTTGTTACTCTTGTTATTTTATGATCCCAGGCTGTCACAGCCACAGGCAAGTAGAATCTATCAACTTTGTCTCGTGAAACGTTTACCCATTAAAATAAAGAGTTTAATATATATGCACATTCAGTGTAAAGAAATTTTACACATGCATCCAATAATATACTGTCATGTCATTTATTAAATTTAATAATACATGAGGTATCACATTTATTAAATGATGTGGCGACACATACCATTGGATGTCTGTGTAAAATTTTTTTACACTGGCGGTATATATTAATTAAATCCTAAAATAAAAACAAAAACTTAATTAAATAAAATAAATTAATTTCACGTTTCAATGCTAAACCAAACACACACCGAGTCGTAAGTCAAAAAATAAAATACAGTACTTAATTATATCTGTACTGCTTTCACCGGCACCACGACACGTGTCAAATGGAGTATCACTACAGTTAAATTTTATTGAATAAATACCATTCCAATACATTTTAGCTTATGGATCTACAAACTATATAGACTTTCAAGGATACCTTATTTTATATTGTAATAGACAAAATTGATAAAAAAAAACATAAAAAACTAACTTAACGTTGGATGTATTTTAAATGCAATTAGATTAGATTGGATCACAAATTGTAAGAGGTACAACTCAAGTTCAACTAATTATAAATATATGAAACTAATTAAATGATATTATCAAAATAATAAAAAGAGTTATATATATATATATAAATAAATTTTAGACAAATATCTAATGATGTATTGCACATTATTTATTGATTTTTAATAACACATCAGGTGTCATATCATTAAATGATGTGGCGACACACCATTGGATGTTTGTATAATTTTTTTTATTCTAACAGTGTATACTAATTAAATTCTAATAAAAAATTAAAATATATAACTTATGAGATAAAAATATCAAAGTTTTTAAGATAATTCAATGGATTTCATTGCTAAAAATTCTGAGAAAAAATGAATTCAAATAGTTTTAAATAAAAGAAATTATTGTAAAAGTATTTAATTATAATAGTTATGAAATTAAATAATTAAATTTATTTTAAAAAATTATTAAAAGATTAAAATCATATTCTCATATCATGTGTTAATTATAACAAAGGTACAATTAAGGCTTGGTTTGATATTTTTATTTTATCTTAAAAAAGCAACCGGTCAGCGAGAACCGAGTTCGGTGGTCACTGTCTACCGGTCAACCAGTGACGATCATCGCATAGAATCGAATATCTTTTAATCCAACGGTTCATATTTCATATTTCAAAACCCGTTGCACTCCACCCTTTTATTTTTGTTCATTCAATTTTTCTCCTTCTCCTTATTATATCTCTCTGTTTTTGTTCTCTCTGTTTCTTCTTCAACTCTTTTCTCACCTCAACCACTAACCAAACACTTCACTTCTCTCTTTTCTCTCAAAAGTCCTATTCTTTTTGTAATATAAAAGACAATTTTTTTGTGGGTCTGTGATTTTTCACCACATGGAGAGAGAATTCTTTGGCTTGAGTTTTAAAAATGGTGCATGCACTACCGTGACAGAGGATGCTGCCAACAAACCAAAAGACCCAGGTAGTAGTTCTTCATTGTTTATTTATAAAATTTTTGTTTTCATAATAAAGTTTGCACCTTTCACGTTGTTATGATATGAAACTTGAAAGTTTTGCATTAGTCCTTGGTTATCTGTTTACTTTGTCTTTTGAATTTAAGTTTGTTTTGTTTTTGGAATCTTCTCTTTATTCTTTTGTCCTGCGAGAGGAAAACAAAAAAATTTGAAATTTGAGACTTTTGAGTGGTGTGATTATGGCATGTTAATATGGGAATGTTTTTCTACTATCAATAGATTGTTGTTTGTTTTCTCAGAAATAAAAATAAGGAAGAATAAGTAATAATAAAATAAGGAAGAACAAAGGAAAAGAAGAGTGTATGTATAGTGTATAGTATACCCTTATGCAGAGCTGTCTTTTTTGGTTTTTACCTTTTCCCTTTAATGGATAAGATCAAGTGTTTTAAGGTTTCCAAGGTTGAACCCATTAAGGTTATCAAGTGAAGGCATTTTATTTGCAATTTGCAGCATGCTATGATGCATATAATTGCATTTATCAGGTGAAGTGTCCATCATATCCACTATATGCAAAAAAAAAATCCTATAAAGATTGCCTAGCACTGTAGCTGGGTCCATCTAGTATTTATGGTTTAAAGTTGATGTTTGATATATGGTGGGGAATGGCAACTTGCATTGTGTTGTTAGAGGGTCAGATAGATGTATGTCACTCCATATTTTTTATGTTAAATTTGATATATTTTTAATTTTTATCAGGCAAAAAGATTATTTTATTTTTATAGATATTTATATTTTTTAATAAAATTTCACTTTATAAAGAAAGAAATAAACATAACATTTTCATATAGCAAGTCATGTAAAATTTGAAGGGAAAATAATCTATTTTTAATATTTTAGAGAAGGACACCTGTCTTGCTTTTAAATAATAAATGCTATGTATTTGTTGGATGGTTGGTTACAGTAGAAACGTGTTCTTGGTTGTCTGGTGCTATTTTTCTTTATATTTTATAATGAAATGTGATACTTCTTTTTATTGCTTCCACTGCAGTTTTAGATTTATGTGCAATATTTAATTGATTAGCACGATCAAATGTTTTTTTAATATAAATATCATGGGAACTGATGTGTGAACAAGATTATAAAAACATAAAAATATGTACACTTTTTATACATATAAATAAAATCATTACATTAAATATTATATCTAAGGTTAACATGGGCATTCGTGATGCATGGCCTTGAGAAATAAATAACTATTTTTTTATAGTAGTCACTAGCTGGGTGCAATGAGGTATACATAAAATACACTTACACAAGGAAACATTTTAATAAAATAAACAGTGACAGCATAAAATATTGCAAGATAATAGAATAATAACATTTAGTACAGTATTCCTTTATATTAAATGGTGGACTATGATTAAATAACACTAAGCTTCATAATGGATTAATATATTTTATTCTTATTTTTTTATTGTCAATCCCCAAAGACATAGTTTTAAGGTTAACCTTGGGGGTGAGGGTGGGGATTGATGGTTAGGTAAAGCCCTCCCAAGAATGACGACACAAGGATTGAAATTCCTTACCTTACAGGTAAAATCCATCTGCTGTCACAGTCCACTTCCACTGCAACCCACCACCGTTTCATTATTTTATTCTTACTTTGGTTTTCTTAGCCGTGTCTGGCCAGATGGCAGATGCTGCCGACCTCACAATAAACTAACACATTCACATGTGATGTGATATAATTATAATATTTGAATAATGCAAGGACTCTGGCTTCTTATAATGAAAGTGCTACCAGAGCTTCTACAGTTCTACAAAATAGTTTTATTGGAGAGTGTTTCTTTTATTATTCCATTTCTATTGCTGAACTTGTTTTGAGCCAATCAAATCATTAGTTGAACCTTTATCTAGAGTTGAAATACCCTTATTTGATACCTATATGTATTGATAGTGGTTTGCAACTGGCTAAGTTTTTCTTGTAGATTTCATTTGTCTCACTTTGAGGTCCTAGGAAACGTGATGAGAATGTTTTTCTGAGTGGTTTAGATCACTGTCAAGACCATCATCATTGTGCTATTTCATAGTTTGGGAAGCAGTTAATTAGTATACTCTTTTTTATTTGGTTACTTACATCACACCAAATAGCTAAACTTTTCTTTATCCTTGAGGTATCTAAGCAATGCATTGTTACCATCTTTATTTACTTAAGGATTTTCTTATGCATGTTTTCATTACTCATGAACTTGATTTGGTGTTCCACACCATTTTGTCCTCAATTTGATGAAGTGAGGGGTTTAGGAATGCAGTGGTCATTCTCAAACAAGGTCTCAGCCCTTCCTCAATTCCTGTCCTTCAAGACAACTCAGGAAGATAGGCCAAGAAACACTATTCTTGATCCACTAGCTTCATCTGGATACATGACCATCTCAACTAAAGATGCTTTTGACTCTAACCAGAAACCATTCATGGGTGTGACACAGGTTTGTTTCTTCTTCTAATAAGGAGATGCTTTACTGTAAGTTTGGTTTATAGTTGAGTAGAATTAATTCTAGAAATCAATGGTTAAGATGAGTGATACATATTTTGCAAAGCATGTTGGACTGAAGTGATTTAAAATTAATTCCACGAAATCATGGTTTCGTATTGTAGGAACGCAGAACCAAATGAGCTATTAAACTTAAAAAACTAGCCTAAGGGCCTAGTCTCATATAGCACAGAAATTTCAATGTGTTATCCTTTATCTTATAATTGTGAAAGGTAATTTTCACTTGTGTGAATTCCTTTCAGTTTTTTTATATAAATAGTGGAGAAGTGTGACTGTCATATTTATGCTTTTTGTAATTTTCTCTGGAACTAATTTTTTCTTTTTTTTTTTTGTAGAAAAATTTGTCAATAGGCAAGCAAGCAGGAAACAAACTTGGAATGACAGTTTATCCTCTGCAATGTTCTGATGCACAGTCAGCTTGCCTTCAGGAAACAAGAATATTTTCAGTTTCCAACCAATGTAATCAAGTGAGTCCTGTTCTTCAATCTAATCTGGCTACTACAGGATTGAACATGGTCAGTTCAGTCATAAAACCACAACCTCTTTCCAAATCCTCTGGAACACCTGTATCTGTTCATCCATCAATAGGTTCCATTGTTGGCTCTACTGACTTAAGGTATTATAAATTTAAAACATCTGACAAGTTGTAATTCTCAATTTCACTAAAAACACTTGCTAAAGATATTGAAGCATGATATGATATTGTTGAGCATTGTAGTGTGGCACACCTGAAACTTTGTTTTTTTTTTTTTTTTTTTTTCTAGGAATTGTTCCAAATCCTCTGGCACACCTGCCCAGCTGACCATTTTCTATGCTGGTTCAGTATGTGTGTTTGATGACATCTCTCCTGAGAAGGTATATTTTTTCCCCTAACCTTGTCTTATTTCTGTGATAATTTCAAATTAGTCCTTTTATTTATATTTCTAATTTTCTGATTTTCACTTTCCATAACCATCAGGCACAGGCTATCATGTTATTAGCTGGAAATAGGGCTACTCCAATTCAAAACATATCAGTTTCAACAACTAAATTGCAGCCAGAAATCTCTTTTCCCTCCAAAAATGATGGTTTTACAATAAGCCAATCCTATCCCTCACCCTCACCCATGCCAAGCCCTCTCCCACCAATAGCCTCTCATGCCAGTTCTCAGCCTAGGGGAAGATCTTCTAGCAACAATGAACTTGCAATAATAAGACCAGTAGGATCTTCAACAGCTCCTACTAACCATTTGGAATCTCCTATTGTTGTTGGTTCTGTAGGATGTGCTGCTAAAAAAATGGTTCAACCAGGTAATTTATGCCTGGTCTCTATATTTTCTACAAAAATGCTAGCAGTACTTTTTTGACACTCTTTTCAACATTCTTTATATTATTGGGTGAAATCTCATGCTAGCTCACTAATAGAGAGTGCATCTAGGATATTTATTGAAGCCATCACAACATGAAGTTACTTGTAAAGAAAGTGTTGAAAAGAGAGTATATGTTACTAGCTTTTCTCTATTATTTTTAATGGGAAATTCTAATGACTTCTATAAGAGCGCTGATTAAAGAACCAATTATAGAAAATTTTTATTGGAATATGCAGCTTTTGATGTTACAAATGCAATCAATGTCGTGATTTCTATTAAAGTCGTCTATATAATTGATAATATTGATTGGTTTTTCAGTGTCTTTAGGACATTCCTTAACAAACATTTTTAATATCTAGTTTTTTCTACTAGCTTATGTAAGGCACTGTACTAAATACCAAAGTTTTATTATGTTTCCAGTATGCTTGCCTCAGGCACGTAAAGCATCCTTGGCTCGGTTTTTGGAGAAGCGAAAGGAAAGGTAATTGCTGCAATGCAACTGGTCTATTTTAATTTTTCTCCATCACTTATTTTAATTATGATATAGGTACTATACTAGGTATAGAAATTTGCAAACTTCTTTCTTTCATTGAGTACTTGTTTCCATGTTGTCCATTTAAGTTGTTTGGCCAACTTTTTTTGTACCAAAAGAATCTTCTGTAGTTGGAAATTTCACTCCCACATGAGGAAACATGTGTTTCAAAAATCCAATGACTCTGTAGCATGTACTTTTATTCTTTTTGAGCTAGGCTAACATATATAATAGCATTTTATTATTCTATTCTCTTGTCATGTGAGTTTCTGAGGCTGATACATGGTTTTGTACTTACTCAGAGTAATGAGCACATCACCATACTATATGTGCAAGCAATCACCTGAATGCAGCAGCACTCCTGGATCAGACAGTGTTAGTTTCTACATGGATTTCTCTGGTTCCTGTCCTCTACCAGCCACTAACTAGCTAGCTCTTAAGAAGAGCTAGCATGATTGGAAGTTTAGATATTATACTTTTGTAATTGTAAGATCAATTCTTTTGATCACTAGCAGAGAAATTTCCTAGGCATTTTGGTCCTATATATTTTCTTTTTGTTTCCTGAGCTTTTTATAGTTGTTACTTTTGTAGTATTTTACTTCATTATAAAGATCTTGCATATTGTCATATGATTTTTTTTTTTAACTTTCATCATGCTGTATAATTATTTCTTTTATAAATACAATAGTGAATAATCAATCTTCAGATTCATCATGGTTGTTAGTGTTCATATTAAATTTAGACTTGTATAAGTAGCATGGTAAGGATTGGTCGATGATACGTAATTAGCTATGTAATTAGGCATGTGATATGACATATCATTATGAAGGTCATTATTATCCTCAACTTTAATTATTGCATTCAAGCTTTTAAATCTTCAAAACACTTATGACAAAAATTATGGATAAACTGTAATCCCTCCGGACTTGAATATATAAAAAAAAAACTCATATTTGGTGGACTAAAATATAAGTAACTCTTAACTACTTTTACCCTATTTAATGAGATAAACCCAAAATACCCTTTGATTTTACTTTCCAACCACTCTATTTAATAAATCATGTGCCCATAGAAAGAGAGTATGTCCACTTGAAAACAATTTTTAATAAAATTGAATGTAGGGTAATTTAGGCAATGCAAATACTTTTTACATTATACCAAGAAAATTTAATGAGTTTAACCAACTTTCTTAATACGTGTGAATTTAGTTATTTTTGTTTATATTCAAGTCCAGAGTAGTATTTGTATAACCAGATTCGGCTCTCTCTAACCAACAAACCTTAAAATTGCTCAAACTAATATTTTATAATTTTTCATACTTTTTTATATTACTACATTATTTTTATTACTTTAAATAAATTAATTATTTTTTAATCTCCAAACCAGTAAATGGACCTCATAACCTACCCCACAATAAAAAAATTCAATAACTAAATGAAAAATAAAATAAAACCTGCAAGCAAGCAACCAACTTTTTGGGTTGCCGCAAGAAGGACTAGATCTCAAATAAAAAGATCCCCTAGTTGGTCTCCATTGCAACATCCCTCCAATTATAGATATTAGCAACAATAGCATCCCATCTTTCCGTGCAATGGGGATGCTCTTATACAATAATTTCATACAACATTGAGAGAAAAAGGGGGGAAAAGAGAGAGCGGGGATGTGATGAATGATGTGATGGAGAGAGATTGAAAGAAAATATGTGTTGTATGAGTTGTTATATATATTAGTTGTATATACATTAACCATGACTATTACTAAAAAGTTCACATTAAAGTAGAAGAAGACAATGATCACATACATTAACCAATGTGTTATGGTGTTGATTGGTGTAGCACAAGACAACTTTGACACCAAATGTATGAAAATCCCTCATTGGATCACAAAAAGTTGTGGGTTTCACATGTTTATTTCTTTATAAATATGGTGAGAGATATGCGAGAAATGGAACTTGTAATGCAATAATTGATTTTTGATTAATAAAAATCGATTATCACATTAAATATTACTAATTTTTAGGATACGAATCGATTTTTTTTTCTTTTTTTAGAATAATCGATTTTTTTAAAAATCTATTTCTCTTTCATTTCACACGCATTTATCTCATACCAAATAATTTAAAAATCTATTTCTCTTTCATTTCATTCTCATTTCTCTCATACCAAACAACTTATGAAATCATCTCCATCTCATTTTTATTTTTCTCCCCTCTTTCTCTCTTTTCTATTTCAATTCTCATATCAAACAAAGGATAAATGCACCACATGAGTTAGGCCAAATTTTGTTGTGAAAAATGTATCATTAATGTAATTTGTAGATTCGTCAAAAAAAAAAAAAGTTATTTACTATAACGAGCTAATGGAGCTCCCGTTGTTGAATCGAACAGGTGTAATGTTAATATATATTTAGATGATTGAGAATCTACTTTGATTAAAATAGGTTCAGTAATTATTAATCTTCAAATGTTTTCGGTTGATTAAGATTGAGACACATGCACATGAGACTTGAGAGGACCACATGTCTTACTTTTCAAAATGTACATATAAACGTGGTTTATGGAATAGAATTTGTCCCGCCAATGAGAGAAAGGGCCATTTTATTCCTTTTCATTTGAAGTCGTTGGTTCTTTCCAGTTTAGATTATGTTCTGTCTTTATATATATGGATGGGAATGCATTGAAGAAACGTTTAACAAAAAACATCTCCTGTTACAATCCACAAGCTTGATCTGTTTCCAATTTTCTTTGTATGTTTTCATGAAGAGTTTTGATTTTGAAAAGAAAAGAAAAGGAAGTGTAAAGTTTTTATTTTTAAATTAAGAGAATTACATAATATTTATAAAAATAAATAATAGATTAGGACATTAGTTTTATGATAATCTATTGTTTATTATTTAATCCATTATAATTATGAAATTAGATAATATTTATTTAAAATAAAATGTTTACCCTCCATTCTCTTTTCATTTAACACCTTAACCAAGCTTATCTTATATTCCAAAATTTCCAACATCTTTTTGGTTATCTTAAATAGTACTTAAATAACAAAGTCACTACCAATAAGGGTTGGTTCAAGTGGTACATGCTTGATTCCCGGCTCGAACATGATTGCCTCCCGTGGAGGATACCTGTGGTTAAACAAAAAAAAAACAAAGTCACTCTCTTAATCCAATTTTAATTAGGCATGATTATCAAATTCGAAATTATGGATAACGATTATGCCCAATGACAGAACTTGAATAAAAAAATTCGGGGAGACAAAATAAAATTTAATAGATATGTAATATATAAACTAAATATAAAATATTATGTTATATATGTCTAAATTGAAGATACAATATTAACACAAAATTGACTATAAAAATAAGAATTAAATAAGTTTTTTGTTTGTCCAGATCATATAGTGAAATTTGGTTTTAATCCTTCCTTTTTTTTTCTTTAGTTTTGGTCCTCCATATTTACAGACCATATGTTTGTAATCATCTTTATTAAATTATGTTTGCAATTCTCTTGTAAAAATCCACAAAAATTTATTGCACAATCTTTTACTAGAGAAATCTTTAACAAATTTCCGAAAAATCACCTTTTTTTATAAAAATATGTTATGAATTTTTTCTGAAAAAAAAATCATACGAAATTTCTTGCAAATTTTAAAATCTGCAAGAAGTTTTCTATAAATTTTTTAAAGTTTCCAACAAAAATGAAGGAAATATGTAAAAAATAACCACAGGAAAATATGAAATAAGTATTGTTATATTATTATTTAACGAAATAAAATTAATAGTGACACTACAAGAATGCGCCGATTTAGACACGAAAACGTAGCGATGACCATGCACCGTCGCTACTTACACCGTCACTACTTACACCGTCGCTACAACATTAAATGCGCAGCTCAACGCGTCAGAAGGAGATTGTTTTGTTGTGAAGGAGATTGTTCGTTGTGAGTCCGAAAATCTCAAGGAGATTGTATCCACAGGAAAATTTCAATGTTTCGCATTGTAGCAACGACCGACGTCGGCCTGATCGTCGCTACACTAAAAACAATTATTTTTTCTGAAAATTAAAAAAATATATGTAGCGACGGCTTGACCGTCGCTACATTTTTAATTAAAAATTAAAATTGGCGCGTCAGAGAAAATTTTTAACTTAGTGACGGCCAGACCGTCGCTAAGTTTAAAACTTACGCGCACAAACCCTTTCTCCCTCCCCTCTTCTTCTTCCTCCTTTTCCTCTCTTTTCCTCCTCCTTCCACCTCCGACCACCTCCTCTTTCTCTTCCTCTCTCTCGTTCATTTTCAAATCCTCACCGATTAAACACTCCCCTTGTTCATAAGTTCATTTTCAGCCGATCAGAATCTTCGATAGTTGCCCCTTGGTCTCTCTGTCCTTCCTCCCTCTTCCTCCTCCGCCGTTCACCACCATCTGCCGCCATTTAGGTAAATATGTAATTAATTAATGTTTTTCAATCATAGTTATATAATTAATAATTATGTAGTTAGTTATTTAATTATGTAGGTAGTTATTTAGTAATTATTAGTAATTAGTAATTAATAGTAATTAATAATTATTAATTAGTAGATAATAGATTACTTATTAATTATTAATGATTAGTAGTAATTAGTAATTATTAATTATTGTATGCTAATTTAATTTAGGTTTGTTATTTAATTTATTTAATTGGGATTAGTTTGTATGCCATTTAATTTAAACTTATTAAAATTAGGTTATTATGCATTTATTTATTTACTTTATAGGTAAGATTTTTAATATTTAATTTAACCTTATTAAAATTAGGTAAATATGCCTCGTATACGTGGTAGAGGTGGACAAAAGGTCCCAGAGGTCCATCCCTCTGGGCGAGCTTGCTACACAGGAAGCTCGCTTACGTTGGGATAGGACCAACCTTCCTCTCCCTAAGCAGCTTCTAGAGTAGCCTTTTTCCTCCACCTCTGCACCGTACGTAGTGCCCACCCCTGCAGAGGTTGCCCAACCTGCTACATCAGCTGGAGCCTTCATGGAGCAGAAGAGGTTCATCCCTACTCCGGGATATCAAGAGGTTGCCCCCGTGTAGGATGGCCTGCCACATATTTCCGATTCGGAGGGTGAGGACCACCCCCAGGCTGACATTGATGAGGAGGCTGATCCCGAGCTTGATGTACAACAGGCTCCGCACCGAGGTGCCAACTCCAGTGCCGATCATGAGCCAGACCCTTACAGTAGGGTTATCATCCGACCTTATGGTAGACGGTGAGTTTCCACAATTTTTCTCATTTGTTTAATATTTTGAATTTTTATACGTTGAAGTGTGAACAGTGAATTTCTATATTTTGCAGTTGGGTGCCTAACAACCCCCCATCGCGACATTGGTCATGCGATCCGATCACAATTCTGGGGTTGTCACTATTTGTGGGAGGTCACCCCGAAGGATGTGAGGGACAAGTGGTGGGAGGAGTTTATGGTAAAATATTTTCAACCGCTAATGATTATATTATTTTTTTTAAAAAAAATTATAACTAGTGACAGTCATGGTCGTCGTTAATATGATTATATTAATTTTTTAATTGAATTTAGGGTTTTATATTTAATTCTATTTTAATTTACAGATTTACGGTTGAATTATTATAAAAATTCAATTATTTATTTATTTCATAAATTTATATCACATTTGTTAACGATCTAAAATATAAAGAAAAATAATAAATACTATATAAAAATACCCATATATAATATATATATATAAACAGTATATATACAAAGTGTATTAAAACATAATACAATAAAAAAATCACGGCTGACGGCGGCGACGCTGCTATGGTGGTGGTGGGCCACGATCTTCATCCTCATCCACGAGCTAGACATCCAGGTCGCCATCGTAGTGCGGGTGCGGCGCCTGAGCCTGACTGTAGCTGGTAGAACCACCTGCACTGCGAGCATCCAGCACTAACTGCAATTGTTGTCGGAGTCCTGTGAAGTCCTCCTCCAACCGTGCGTACTGGGTCTGACAGTGATCAGCCCTCTTTTCAGCTCGGCTAGCCTTGCAGCTTTGCTTCGATGACTTCCTGGCGCAGTTCCTCATCAGACGAATGTCGTGACCCGTCGCTCTCGGTAGTATGAGCTCGAGACTCCTGAATGAGGCTGGTCACACCAGGATGAATGTTGCTTGACAAGTCCCCGGTGCCATAACAGCGGCCTAAAGTCTTGCCAACAACAACATCCTTCCAGATCCGTAGCTTGGTGGACACATCAGTGATGGAGTTGTCCCCTATCTGTCACTCCACCTCCCTCAGGAGGTCATAGTAATTTGTCTGTTGAGTAGAGATAAACTTATATTAAGTTAGTCATTCTATTGCAAATATATGAAATTATATAAAAAAACAATGCTAAGCATAATTTTGACCTACATATGTGGACCGCGCTCGGTCGTCTACCCCAACCACCACCTTTTTTGTGTGGGTGGCCACAAAAAACTCATCGAGATCTACATCCCGCCCAAGCCATCATCGCTACACGGAAAAATTATACTAATTAATTATTTTAATTACAAATACAAAAATAATATAGAAGAGTAGGTTTTTACATACCATATCGACGAGAAGCCCGATTGCTCTTATTACAAGTGGATTTCCCCTTGAACTCATCAAAGGCCCAGTAGGCCAAAAGTCCTCCCTGGCCTCCTCACCACACCAAGTGGGCCTAGTCCCGTTCGTCCGGGCCTTGTTCAGTATATCCCGAAGGCGTCTAGCAATCCTCTGCTCATATATCTTCTAAATTTGGGCCTCATCCTCAAGGGCCCAAGTAACTTTGTTCTGCAAAAAAAATTTTAGGGTAAGTCATTTGAAAATGTCATAACAAGTTAAAAAAATAATGTAAAATGAAAACATGGAATTTACCGTAAACTTCTCCCACCACTTGTTCCTCACATCCTTCGGGGTGACCTCCCACAAATAGTAACGACCCCAAAATTTTGATCGGATCGCATGACCAATGGCCGTAATGAGGGGTTGTTAAGGCACCCAACTGCAAAATAAAGAAATTCAATGTTAACATTGCAACTTATAAAAATTCAAAATATTAGAGAAATAAAAAATTGTAGAAACTCACCCTCTACCATAAGGTCGGATGATAACCCTATCGTGAGAGTCCCGCTCATGATCGGCAATGGAGCTGGCACCCCGGTGTAGAGCCTACTATACATTAGGCTCGAGGTCAACCTCCTCATCAATGTTAGCCTGGGGGTGGTCCTCACCCTCCGAATCAGAAATATGTGGCAGGCGATCCTGCACCTCGGGGGCAACCTCCTGATATCCTCGAGTAGGGATGAACCGCACCTGCTCCATTAAGGCTCCAACTGATGCAGCTGCAGGTTGGGCAACCTTTGCAGAGCTGGGCACCACGTACGATGCAGGGGCGGAGGAAGGAGGCTGCTCTGGAAGCTGCTCAGGGGAGAGGGAGGTTGGTCCTATCCCGACATAAGCGAGCTGCGTGTGCAACAAGCTCGCCCGGAGAGATGGACCTCCCTCTAATTGGTGGGACTTTCTGTCCACCTCTACCACACATACGAGACATATATATTTACCTAATTTTAATTAGGTTAAATTAAATATTAAAAAACATAAGTTTAAATTAAATAAATAACTACATAATAACATAATAAATAATAATTAATTACTACATAATTACTAATTAATATTTACATAATTACTAATAATACATAATTAATTACTAAAAATTGATAAATAACTAATAATTACTAACTACGTAATTACTAATAATTCATAACCTAATAATTAATAATTAATAACCTAATAGTTAATACCTAATTACTAATAATTAATAACTACATAATTACTAATAATTAATAATTAACTACCTATATACTTAAATACATATATAACTAAAATAATTACCTACATAATTAAATAACTAACTACATAATTATATAACTATAATTAAAAAATATTAATTAGTTAAATAATTACCTAAACGACGGTAGGTGGTGATGGACGACGGAGGAGGAAGAGGGAGGAGGGACAGAGGGGCAACCTACGAAGAATTTGATCGATCGGTTCAATCGGTGAGGATTTGAAATTGAACGAGAGAGAGGGAGAGAAAGAGGAGGTGGCCGGTGCTAAGAGGAGGAGGAAGGAGAGGAAGAGGAGGAAGAGGAGGAACGAGGAAGAAGAAGAGGGGAGGGAGAAAGTGTTTTGTGCGCATAAGTTTTAAACTCAGCAACGCGGCCTGGCCGTCGCTATGGCTGTCGCTAAGTTAAAAATTTTCTCTAACGCGTCAATTGTAATTTTTAATTAAAAACGTAACGACGGCTTGGTTGCTACTACATATATTTATTTAATTTTCAGAAAAAAAATTTAGTATTTTCATTGTAACGACGGTCTGGCCGTCTGACCGTCGCTACAATGCGAAATGTAGCGACGACCTGACCGTCAACGTATTAATGACATAACTACACATTGAACTGCGCATTTAATGTTGTAGCGATGTCGTAGCGACGACCTATATATATAGCCGTTGCTAGTAGCGACGGTGCATGAATGACCGTCGTTATGTTTTCGTGTCTAAATTAGCGCATTCTTGTAATGAAAAGTGTCTCCCCACTTTATTTTTACTTTTGGTGGTTTTGGGCCATTTTGGAGTAAATGACATGTGCACCTCAAAAGCTTATTTAATTTCGGGTTTGATTTATCCTGATACAGACATTGCATGATACTTGTCCTTAAAGAAGGAAGTAGGCAGGTCCTTTCTTATGAAATCGCATTGTAATGGATCCTTTTGGAAACCCATTGCGCTTTTGTAAACCATAGCAAATATTCCTTCTTTTTACACTATCTCATGACATGCCTTTTTTAGGTCAAGTGATATCAGGGGATGATCTATAGCAACAACACTAAAATAAATTTATATGCAATTAGAATATTTTGGCCGTCCGGGTTAAGTTTTTCCAAGATCAAACTTGAAGCAGTGACCTACAAAAAATTATGTGTCAGTTTGGTTTGATGTTTTAATGGTGCAAAATCATGGTTTAATGAAATTGATTTTAAATTATTTTCATCCAATATGTTTCATAAAACGTGTATCACTAATTAATCTCAATCATTAATTTCCAGAATTTACTCATCTATAAACTAAATGGACACTATGTTTCAAAAAAATTTCAAATAATGAATTGAGATACTCTAAGACCCACATTGCATAAACAATATTGCATAAAGATGCTTAGAGTTGATATACATATATTGGTTACATAAGCATATGGAGCTTATGCTTAGATTTGATTTGGTTCAATTTTAAAAGTCATTTAAACTAAACTAATCAATTTTCCTATATTTAAAATCAATTAATTAATTTGCTTCTAATGGAGAGCCAAATCAAACTAATATTATACCAAATGGTTGTGAATCATCAGTTCTTAATGCAAACTGAGATGGTGGAAAGATTTTGAAGGTTCGATACCCACTAAATACACTCTTAAAAAATGGTGAGAGGTATGTGACTAAGCTCTGAGCATAACTATCTCTCGTAATATAAGGGGATACATGTAATTAACACAAAATCAAACTAATATTATGTAATTTATTTTATATCAAACAATTTTTTATAAAAAAAATATACGAATTTGAGTTTACTCTTTCATTTTCATGCATGATCCAATTAGTAGCAAAATTTCTTAAAAAATATAGAAAAATAGTATAGAGTTAACTTTAACTTTATGTTTTTTATAAGTAGGCACATTTAACTTTGATTTCATTTAACTACTCCTTAAATTCAGCTATTATTATAATAGGTCTGTTTATTAATTTTAATTAATTTTATATTTTAAAGACTCAAATCCGAGACAACCTTATTTAATAGGAATCAAACATGTATTAATTTGTTTGTGTCTTTTATTTTAAAAATTAAATTATCTAATTTTCAAGTATACTGATTTTTAAAGAAAAGATAATACAAAATTTTAGACAATCTTTTTTTTTGAAAGGAATGACAATTTTATTAAGAAGATAAAGAATGAAATACATCTTCACTAATTATTTGTACTAGTTCAGAAGGATAATCCTCTATCCAATAATGTTCCTTATTGGAAAAAGCTAAATTTGACAACCTATCTGCTGCTCTATTTCTATTTCTAGGAGTGAAAGAAAATTTGCAAAGGAAAAAAATTGCACCTAACAATTTACATTCTTCGACTACTGCACTAATATAGGAGAGATCATGGAATTAATACGTTGGATACACACTTGACTATCAACTTCAAACACCACCTTTGTAAACAAGAGTTGCATTGCTGTTCTCATTGCCCATTCAATAGCCAAAGCTTCTGCTAGTAAGGGGTCCAACATATGTGGTATGAAATGAGTTGCAGCCGCCATCACTTCACCTTGAGAATTCCTAAAGACAGCTCCAAGACCAGCCCCTGAATTCTTGAGAATGGCTGCATCAACATTTACTTTGTACACATTGTCCTCTGGTCTCACCCAAGATATCCTCTGCTGCTGCACAACCTGTTGGGATACCTTTAGCGACTTGACAACTATATTCCTTGTGACCATTTCCAAAACCTGTGGGTATTCCAAATGTTGTTTTTCAAAGACCCATAAGTTCCTTCTTTTCCAAATTGCCCACATGAATCTTGAGTTTTATTTTTTTTTTACTTTCTTTAATTTAACAAATTGGAAAAATTAAATAATGAGTTAAAAATAAATATAAATCAACAATTATTTAATAAAGTTGAAATATCAAAATGAATAGCTAACTCTCTAATATACTTTTTTAAACATACTTGTTATTATTGGATAAAATTTATGTTAAATTCACTCAATCTTATAAGAATTTGGTCATTATCACAATAATAGATTTTTAGTTTTTAATTAGTTGTAAAAAGATGATTTAAATTTTTTAAAATAAAAAATTTAAAACTTGCTACCACCTAAAACGAGCTTAAATCATGTAAATCATTGAAGTACTTAGCTATTATGGGTCACTCTAGTTTTTAGTTTGCTAGGTTAATTTTGTTTGGTTTTTTGTTTTTTTATTCAGTTTCTGGGTCTATAACGATTTCATCCAGTAATAAATCTCAGGTATGTTTGGATGTGAAGGAAATGAAAAAAAAAAATAGGGTTAGGAAGAAACAAAAGGGGTGATGAGAGAGACAACATTCTGAAAATTATTGATATTCCCGATCAGACAAACACATATAGGAGAAAGGAGCTTCTAAGAATATTCCCCCTCCCGCAAATCCCTTCCAACAAACCCTTCATAGATTTGGAAATTATAATTTATATGTAACAAACATTCCCCTCCCCCAAACCCCTTCCAACGAACCCTTAATAGATCATATGTAACGAGTATTACACAATATTATTATTAATAATCATAATTTTTTATCTTTAGTGAAAAAAGCTCACGTATTATGAATATGTCGCATTTATTTAAATCACAAGTATATTTTTTACGGGAGACAATCTTGTTTGAGCCGGAACATCCGCTTTAGCTCTTCCAGTCAGTTATGCCGCCTTTTCTTGATTGTACTAAATCAAATCAATATTTCTTTTTTGTTCTTTTTCTTGATCTAGAGTATGTTTGGCTTGCCATTTCAGTTAGCTGAAAGTTGAAAATAGTAGCTGAAACCATTTCAGCAGTGTTTGGGAAGGTAGCTTCTTTGGGTAGCTACAAGCTTTTCTTAAAAAGCTACTTGGGGTAGCTTTTTTAAAAAAGCTCCAATTTTCAGCTACTAGCTGAAAATTAATTACAAGTTTAGCCTTCAACCACCACCACTTATCATTATTTAATAATTAATGTTGTCCTTAAATATCATTTTACCATTTTCAGCTAGTTTTACCAAATACATTCAATAGTTTTTCAACTTTCATCTAGCTTTAAGTTTTCAACAAGCTTTTCAGCTTTCAGCTAACTTTTCAGCTAGTTTTATCAAACACACTAATAAGCTAAGCAAGCTGATATGGTTTGTTATTACATATCTGCATTTCTTTAATACTTCCTTCCAAACAAAGCATAGTTAGTTTATTGGATAGAGAAAGTTAAAAGAGTACCTCTACCAGATTATCATGTTTGTTAGTATCACGTATCAGAAACCTGACGTCCATAATATTCTATAATCTAGGCATATCAAATTACCTTTAAAAACAACCTCTATCATTATCAACACTTTTACTTATCCTCTTGCAATTTTGTTTCAAGACGCTTAAAAATTAAAACATTAAAATACACCTCACCTTAGCTTCTCAGAGTCATTTTGGTTTACATTTTCATTTCCTGTTTTCATTCTGTTTTCTGTTTTCTGAAATTTTACAAAGGAATTAAAAACTGGAAATATTAGAAACAACAAATTTTTGTTTCTAGCATTTCCAGTTTTTCCTTTGTAAAATTTCAGAAAACATGAAACAAAAAATAAAAACATGAATAGAAAATACAAACCAAACAGATCCTTATATTTCTTCTATTAAAAAATTAAGAGAAAAAGAAAAAGAGATAACAATATACCCTTGTATGAAACTTAATTTTACAGTTAATTTGAATTTTATTAATTCAAATATTAATTATTGTAGAGAAATTATAAAGTGTCAAATAATGCAAAATATCTCGCCCAAACTATAAAAAATGGTAATTTTTGTAAAAAAGGTGAAGAAACCACATTTATACATATATGGCTATGGCAATGATCAAAGATGGCTGGCTCAATTTTAGACTTCAAAACAACCCTTTAAAAATAGAAGTACCCTCTAATTTATATAACTAACTTCCACCACCACAATGAGGAACTAGGGAATAGAGAGGAAAGAGACACAAGGCCTTAATTTGTTCCTTTGGTTTTGTGTTGGGTTGTTTCTTTTCTCTCTCTCTCTCTCATGGCTTCCAAGGCCCTCTTCTCATTTATCCTCATTTTCTCTTCTCTCAACCTCTGTTTCTGTGATAATAATCCCGGGAGTCTTGACCAACTCCTTCCGGGCCTTGGAAGCGTTGCGGTATTACAAGATGCAAATTGCATGCAGAAGCTTCTTCCTTGCCAACAATTCTTGAAGACCCCAGAGAACCCTCCTCCTTCATGTTGTGTGCCTTTAAGTAACATGGTAACCAGTGAAACGGATTGTCTATGCAGTTTTGTTAACAACCCTAAGCTCCTTCAATCCTTCAACGTTTCTAAGGATGATCTCTTGAAGCTTCCCAATGCTTGTGGTGTAAATGTTGATATCTCTAAGTGCAACTCAGGTACTCCCTCCGTTCCTTTTTAATTGTCATTTCAGGGTCTTGAATTTATTTTTAAATAAGTGTCATTTTTAGATATCAAAACAATAACAAATGCTATTTTTTCAATTTTATCTCTATCGTAATCTGACTTTTTTTATTTTAAATATTTAATATAAAGCTATATATATTATAAATGTTTTAAAAGTTCAAAGTTTTAATAAATGTATTTTTTATGTTCCTAACAAAAAAATTATGGTAAGAGGTAAACAATGTGAATATAAACACATGGTGTTTATGCATAGTTATTGAGAAAAGAAAAATATTAATTGCATTAATAAGAGAAAGAGTATGTTTGAAAAAAATGGGGCTTAAATGATATAATTATTGTATTTCTTAATTATTGTGCAAAAATTTTAAACGGCAAATAAAAATAAACGGAGGGAATATATAACAATTAAATTATCAATGTCTTCTAAAATTAAAAAAATTTTATTGGTATGTGTAACATTTAATATTATGAATGCAATCAATGTGGTTAGCAGAATTTACAGATTATAGTAGTCTCTAGGGATTTTCTACTAATTTTATTATCTCTAAAAATGTTTATAGATAATTGTCCATGATGGACATGGTAGAATCTTCCTTATTATTCGTAGGGTCCAAAGGGATTTAAGGAGTTTTTGCGAATATAACTAGTCCTTAGTGTTTTAAGTTCTGCCTCGAGAGTTTGGGATCATTAGGACGTGTGACGCGAACAATTTTGTATCAGTTTTAATTATTTTTTATCTTGCAAAAATCTATTGTAATTGTAATTGTAATGATTTGTTTGTCAAAATCAAATCACCTTTCTTATGTTTCCTTTTTATCCCGTCTTTCTAATTGAATAAAAAATAACACACTAGCAAAGAGGGAAAAATTAATACTAATTAACTGAGAATATGAGAGAACATTTTTAATGGGGTGTATGAAGGAAATAAATGGTTTCAGTCCTTGTTTGTTGTGTTTTTTCATGTCATAATTGATATGTTAAGATGATTATGGTACCCTTTCAACTTGAAGTCTGTACAATGTATTTGAAAAGCTTAAACTATTATGTGAATATATATGAATGATTTTTATTAACGATTAACGCTTATATTTTGGAATGTTTTTTTTTTTTTCTTTTTATTGCAGCTGGAGCAACCTCCTCCTCATCATCAGCTGCAGCTGGAGCTGGAGGTAAATCATCATCCACGTACACATATGTTCTCATGTTCACATAGGAGAAATTAAAACATTTTGAACACATGAAACATTGAAAACTTAATTAGAATTAATTTTATTCAATAGGTTAATAAAATTTGGATTAAAGTCCACTAATAGAGATCTCCCTTTTTGGTAGGGGATGTTTACTGCAAATGCAGCATTAGGCCTTTGGGTTATGCATAAGTCTTTTGTGTTATTTTTTTTCCTTTGTATACGGTGATCCTCGAATATCCCATTTTGTATCTTGTAGATGGGTTTGAGCACCCCTAGTGCTCATCTAATATAATTTTGCTTATAAAAAAATAGAGATCTCCCTTTATTAACTCTCTTGTCACCAAACTGTAATAAATGTAAAAGCCCATATCTTCATTGCCTTAAGTTTTTGGGATAGGAATTTTTACTGGGTTACCAAGAAATTTTACTCAGATCATTAGATGAAGTCTATTGTTGATGCTCTATGTTTATATCTTTGCCTTTCAAATTTGGCACTTGCATTACTTGGAGGGTGGTTCTAACTTTCAACTTGTTTTGTTTCTTTTCATTGCAGAAGCAAGCTCAGCGCCAGAAGGTAATTAAATCATCACCCACACATATATTTTTTATAGGGTTGGTTCGATATATATCTAAACCTAAAACAAATTCAAAGATGAGACCTTTTAACACTAATTAAATAATGTGTTCAAATTATTATGATTTATTTGAACTTTATCTTTGAAGTTTTTTGAGATGTAAAATTAGTTATTAAATTAATATTTATAATTGTTAATATTTTGATAGCAGCAAGGGGTGGAAATATATAAGTTAGGCGATTTGTCAAGATCCTAGCTAAGACCTAACTTGCATTAGCTAACTAGGTCAAGATTTTTAGGTCTAATAGATTAGCCTATATATTATTAATATTATTATTATTTTTATTATTATTATTATTATTATTATTATTATTATTATCTATTTAGAGCTAGACTCAACTTATTTAAAAAGGTCTTCCAATAAAATAGGATTAAAATAGTTTTTTAAACCAAAAAAAGACTTTCTAAAAGGGTGACACCAACTTAGAAAAAGGTTTAAAAATTGTGAAATTAATAGGTCAAGCCACCCATATGCGGTAGTTTTTGGTCTATTCCAACTTGGGTCCGGCTGTTAATGAGTATTGTCTTAAGGTACTAGTCAAAAAATTAATAAAAAAATATTTTTATTAAAAATCACGACTTTAATTATATTTATAATATTAAATATTACACATAATAATAATAATAATAATAATAATAATAATAATAATAATAATAATAATAATAATAATAAAATTGGTTCCTTAATTAACCGATGTCTAAAAATATTCATTAACATTTTCTTTTCAATGTTTACAAATTAAATAATAAAATATAAAATATTATAATAAAATATTGTTTTAAAATTAAAATTAATAAGATAGGAAAAATCAAGAGTAAACCCTCAATTTGGTCCCTGAAAGATTCGAGGTCGATCACATTAGTCCCTGAAAGATGGAAATTACATTTTCGTCCCCGAAAGATAAAAAAGTTATTCAATTTAGTCATTTTCAGGGATTAAATTGACATTTTAAAAAATCTTTCAAGGATTAAAGTGAACGACTTTTTATTTTTGAAGGTTGAATAATTTTTCATCTTTTAGGGATGAAAAAAGTGATTTCATTCTTTCAAGGACTAATATGACCGACACCAAATCTTTCAGGGATCAAAATGAGGGTTTACTCAAAAAAATCAACTAATTGTATAAATAAAGTAGTTAATGATTAGGAGAGAGAATATGAACCTATTTTTTACTCCCCTTGGTTTCAAATTAATAAGTCTATTTTGTAAATTTCATTTTTTTTATTCAAATTATTTGTCCATTTACCTTTTAAAATTAATTTTTTTACTAATTTTATTCTTAGATAATTATTATTTTTTGAAAAGAGAAAATAAATGAATTGTTAGTGGATAATTAAAATGAGAGAAAAATTAATGAATAGGTTAATATATAAAATGGTATAATAGAAAATTAAACAATACTTTTATAAAATTAAGAATATTGATTACATTCCTTATTCCTTATAGTTATTGTGTCAAAACTTAACAAACTATTATTTTGAATACGAAGGAATAAGAGAAAAATAGTATTTTTAATATTATTGAAAAATTAATAAAATCTTTATAGATTTTTTTTGTGAGAAAATAATATTAATAATTAGAAAAATTTTTTAGATTTCAAAGTAAGGGCTTTATCCATCTTACCATTAGACCAGCTTGGTTCTCTATATCTACTTACGAGATCGAAGACGTTTGAACATTGAAAAATTAATTAGAATTTTATGGAATAATTTAAACAAAATTTATTGACTGAAGTCGTTCTGCTAATTATGCTTAGACTAATTTTTTTGAATTTATAGTGAACAAGTCTGACATCAACATGGAATCTTACTAGTAATGTATTTGCTGCTTCTAGGTGATGACGTAACCCCTGAAGAAGAAGAAGCCGCTGCTGAAGATTATTCAACAAGTTCAACAAAAAAGATTACTCCATATTTTGGTGTACCTAGCTTTGTTGCTTTGTTGAGTGCTCTAGTATTTTCGGCATACTAGACTTAGATAATTTGTCAGAGTGGGCGCATTACTTGGGATATATACTATGTATGAGTCAATTTGTTCACTACTGAAATTTCTATTTTGAGGCTTGGTTGTGTGAATTTCCATGTCATGATCACAAAATGAGTGAAGATCACATGTTTAGAACTTTATCAATAGTGCAATGCAATTTGAATTTTAATGTCGCAGCAACAGAGATCTAGTACGATTATTAACTGGTGGATATCAAATCCAATTTTTATTAAGAATTATTTTTGAAGGTCTTTCATTCTTAATTCTCTTAAATTTAATTTGTACATAACTAAATCTTTTTTTTTAACTTTTGCTTTATATATATATATATATATATATATATATATATGAATTGAATGGTTAATTAATGTTCCTAATAAATAACCCTGCATGTGCAATCATATTTTTTCTTATTGTTAATAAGTTTAATTATTATATATACTGTCATAATAAAAAAAATTACATTTATATTTAATGATATGTTATCATATCAATTAATGAATAACACGTTATTCATTTTATATAGACTCATTAAATAATGTGTTAACATGTTATTGGATGACAGTGTAACAATATATAATCATTAAATTCATTATTAATTTTAATTTTAACTGATAACATTATATAATTTAATTTCTTTCCATTTTACTTAACACTAAACAAGTGAGCTATCCATAAAAAAAAAAAAAAACAAGTGAGCTAGCAAAGAGTGGAGTATACTTCAAATGAAAAGGTGTGTGGAAAACACCAAAAAGAAGAAGAATAATAAATTCAAAATTCAAATAACATTTTGGGGGTTTGGACACATGAAGTACTATGGGATCTCTTTATACAAAATAGATTTAAACGCAGTGCATTGCATGGATGAAGAAAGGATTTCTTAAATTTGTTAGATTAGAAAGTATGAGTAATAAGTATATCAAAATATTTAACCTTTTTTTAGGTTAGGTATAAATCAAGATAAACATAAAGTAAAAAGATTATGATAAAAGAGCACACATAACAAGTTTTTATAGTACTGGTTTCACTCTCATAACCCATGAGCTATCAAAACCCTATAACTCATATAGGAATTTCATTAATTTTATGGGTACAAGTGCACTTAGTCTCTTCAGACTTTAGACATGAGTATTATTTTCACACATAACTTCTCCAAGCTCTAAAAATACAAATATTAATGTTTATCCATCTACCCTTTTCAGGCTCAAAGTTCACAGGTTACTAAAAGAAATGAATTAATTTAGTTGCTCTCTAAAAAGAATAAGTGTCTAACACTTAGAGAGTAACTCATAAATGATTGGATATAACTGCACTTAGTGCAAAATATAACAATTTAAGTACAGACAAAGTTACTTGAAAATTATAAGAAAAAAATGTGGTCTATAAAAAATTCTTTACAAAGAAAGAAGTTCTTCTTCATCAATGCACTAGCTAGCCCTCTATTTATAATCACTAATAATACGGGGATAATGTTGGACTTACTCATACGAAATGTATGGAAATGCATATTCATTATTGAGAGAAAATAGCAAAATCAATAAAATTAAAGACTGCTTAAAAATAGGAGAAAAGAAATGAGCGGAAGAAAAACTTTTAGTTTACTTATAAATATGAGTTTTGTTTTTCTTTATGATATATTCCAACAACGGAGAGAAAAAGAAAAGAGAGAGTGAAAATAAATTAATATTTTATTTTCTGAGTGTATTTGGGTTGTGAGTAGTGTTTGTAAACACTTTATATTTTCTTTTTTTATAAATATATTTGCAGCATATTTAAAAGAGCTTTATTATTATTAATATTATTATTCCGCAATTATATTATTTCTCACAAATCTCACGAGAAATTTTGCGTAATTTCTCAACAACTGGTATCAGAGCCGGTTGTTATTATTATTATAATAAACGGTTCAAAGGGAATGAGATTTGAGTGGGAGCAATGGCTGCAGATGAAGGAAAGGTAAAGATTGAGAAGTTCGATGGTGAGGACTTTGGCTTTTGGAAGATGCAGATAGAGGATTATTTGTATCAGAAAAAGTTGTATCAACCTCTCTCAGGAAACAAACCAGAGGGCATGAAGGATGAAGACTGGGCTCTTCTTGATAGACAAGCCCTCAGAGTTATCCGGTTGACGTTATCCCGCAATGTTGCATTCAATATTGCAAAAGAAAAGACCACGGTGGGTCTTATGGCGGCTCTTTCTAATATGTATGAAAAGTCGTCGGCCTCAAACAAAGTTCATTTGATGAGGCGGTTATTTAATTTGCGGTTGACAGAAGGCGCATTAGTAGCGCAACATCTCAATGAACTCAATATAGTCACAACCCAATTGAGTTCAGTTGGAATCGAATTCGATTAAGAAGTACGAGCATTAATACTTTTGTCTTCTCTACCAGAAAGTTGGAATGCTACTGTCACAGCTGTGAGTAGCTCATCGAGAAGCAATAAGTTGAAATTCAATGATGTTCGTGATCTGGTTCTTAGTGAAGAGATTCGACGAAGAGAGTCGGGTGAATCTTCAACCTTTTCAATTTTGCATACAAAGTCAAGAGGAAGAAATTTAACCAGAAGCAATGGACGTGGTAAATCCAAGGAAAGGAGGTCGAGGTCCAAGAATCATCGTAGTTTCCATAACTCAAAGACAATTGAGTGTTGGAATTGTTGAAAGACAGGGCACTACAAAAATCAGTGCAAGTGTGCACCGAAGAATCAAGAGGTGAAGGCAGAGGCAAATGTTGCTTCTACCTCAGGAGGAGATGATGCGTTGATATGTTCTTTAGAGAATTATGTCCCTGGAAATCTTGGTAAAGTTTATCTTGGTAATGAGCAATCTTGTGAGATTGTTGGCAAAGGTGTAGTGAAGATTAAGTTAAATGGGTTTGTATGGGAATTGAAAAATGTTAGACATATTCCCGACATGACAAAGAACTTAATCTCAGTAGGTCAGTTGGCCGATGATGGTTACACAACAGTCTTTCATGGCGATCATTGGAAGATTTCAAAGGGTGCAATGACAATTGCTCGTGGTAAAAAGAGTGGTACTCTTTACAAGACTGCAGGAGCATGTCATTTGATTGCAGTTGCAACAAATGAAAGTCCCAATCTATGGCACCAAAGGTTAGGCCATATGAGTGAGAAAGGGATGAAGATCATGCACTCAAAGGGTAAACTACCAAGTCTTCGATCAATAGAGATTGACATGTGTGAAGACTGTATACTTGGAAAGCAGAAACGAGTTAGCTTTCAGACAAGTGGAAGAACCCCAAAGAAGGAGAGACTTGAGCTAGTTCACTCTGATGTTTGGGGTCTAACGACTGTTCCATCCATTGGTGGAAAACAATACTTCGTGACTTTTATTGATGATCACTCTAGGAAGGTATGGATATACTTTCTGAAACATAAGTCTGAAGTATTTGACGCTTTCAAGATTTGGAAAGCTATGGTAGAAAATGAGATAGGATTGAAGATCAAAAAGCTTAGAACTGACAATGGTGGTGAATATGAAGACACCAAGTTCAAGAAGTTTTGCTATGAGCACGGGATCAAAATGGAGAGGACCGTGCCGGGTACGCCTCAACACAATGGTGTAGCTGAGCGTATGAATCGAACGTTGACTGAAAGAGCCAGAAGCTTGCGTTTGCAGTCAGGCTTACCAAAGCAATTCTGGGCAGAAGCAGTCAACACAGCAGCTTACTTAATCAACCAAGGTCCATCGGTACCATTGGAGCACAAAATACCAGAAGAGGTATGGAGTGGGAAAGAGGTAAAACTCTCACATCTTAGAGTTTTTGGTTGTGTAGCATATGTGCACATTAGTGATCAAGGGAGAAATAAACTTGATCCTAAATCGAAGAAGTGCACTTTCATCGGTTATGGTGATGATGAGTTTGGCTACCGCCTATGGGATAATGAAAACAAAAAGATGATTCGTAGTAGAGATGTGATCTTCAATGAAAGAGTGATGTATAAGGACAAAGACAACATGTACACTAGCAATTCAAAACAAAGTGAGCCAGTGTATGCAGAAGTGGATGATGTCCCAGAAACTCCTTTAATTGATACACCTCAGCCAGAGGAATCAATTGAAAATAATAATGATCAACAACTTGACACACCGGAGTCTTTTACTCCAACTCCTGTTTTGAGAAGATCTTCTCGGCCTCATGTGCCTAACATGAAATACCTTAATTATATATTGTTAACTGATGAAGGGGAGCCTGAAAACTATGAGGAAGCATGTCAGACTACAAATACTAGTAAGTGGGAGCTTGCCATGAAAGATGTGATGAAGTCTTTAGTATCCAATCAGACATGGAAACTAGTAGAGTTACCTATTGGGAAAAAGGCACTTCACAACAAATGGGTGTATCGGGTAAAGGAGGATCATGATGGCTCTAAGAGATACAAAGCCCGGCTAGTTGTCAAAGGATTTCAGCAAAAGGAAGGTGTTGACTACACAGAAATTTTTGCTCCTGTTGTGAAGCTCAATACTATCAGGTCAGTCTTAAGTATTGTTGCTAGTGAAGGGCTCTACCTTGAGCAATTAGACGTAAAGACTGCATTTCTTCATGGAGACTTAGATGAGGAGATTTACATGCATCAACCTGAAGGTTTCTTAGAAGGAGGGAAAAAGAATATGGTGTGCAGACTAAAGAAAAGCTTGTATGGTTTGAAACAAGCTCCAAGACAATGATACAAGAATTTTGAAGGCTTTATGCACAAGGAAGGTTTCCAGAAGTGCAACGCCGACCACTGTTGTTTCTTCAAGAGATATAAGTCCAGTTATATCATTTTGCTACTTTATGTTGATGATATGTTAGTAGCTGGTTTAGATATGGACGAGATCAAGAGTTTGAAGAAACAATTGTCAAAAGAATTTGACATGAAGGACTTGGGTCCAGCAAAAAGGATCGTTGGAATGCAAATCACTAGAGATAAGCAAAGAGGTATTTTGTCGTTATCTCAGGTAGAGTACATCAACCGTATTTTGCAAAGATTCAACATGGGCGATGCCAAATCAGTTAGCACACCTTTGGCTAGTCATTTTCGTCTATCGAAAGAACAGTCCCATCAGATGGAGGAGGAAAAAGAATTCATGGCTAATATTTCGTATGCTTCAGCCATCGGAAGTTTGATGTACGCGATGGTCTGTACAAGGCCAGACATTGGCTATGCAGTGGGAGTTGTTAGCAGGTTTATGTCGAATCCAGATAAAGCTCATTGGGAAGCAGTTAAGTGGATTTTGAGGTATCTACGAGGCACTAAAAAGAAGTGTTTGTACTTTAGTAAAGGAGAATTAAAAGTACAAGGCTACGTAGATGCAGACTTTGGAGGTGAAGTCGATCACCGAAGAAGTACCACCGGTTACATTTTCACTGTTGGTACTACAGCTGTTAGTTGGATGTCACAGATACAAAAGATTGTTGCTTTATCCACTACAAAGGCTGAGTATGTAGCAGTAACTGAAGCCAGTAAAGAATTGATATGGCTTCAAGGGTTGTTAACAGAGTTAGGATTCATTCAAGAGAAGAGTATTTTGCACAGTGATAGTCAGAGTGCTATACATTTGGCAAAGAATTCAGCATTTCATTCTAGAACAAAACACATTGGTCTTCGTTATCACTTCATCAGATCTTTGCTTGAGGATGAGGTGCTAACATTGAGAAAGATTTTAGGAAGTAAGAACCCAGCAGACATGTTGACAAATGTAGTAACCATTGACAAATTGAAGTTGTGCTCAACTTCAATCGGCCTGCTAGAATAACAGACGAGAAGGTTGCTGCATTGATCGAGATGTGAAGACAAATTGAAATTAGTCTTCAAGTGGGAGATTGTTGGACTTAGTCATACGAAATGCATGGAAATGCATATTCATTGTTGAGAGAAAATAGGAAAATCAATAAAACTAAAGAATGCTTAAAAATAGGAGAAATGAAATGAGCGGAAGAAAAACTTTTAGTTTACTTATAAATATGAGTTTTGTTTTTCTTTATGATATATTCCAACAACGGAGAGAAAAAGAAAAGAGAGAGTGAAAATAAATTAATATTTTATTTTCTGAGTGTATTTGGGTTGTGAGTAGTGTTTGTAAACACTTTATATTTTCTCCTTTTATAAATATATTTGCAGCATATTTAAAAAAGCTTTATTATTATTAGTACTATTATTCCGCAATTATATTATTTCTCACAAATCTCACGAGAAATTTTGCGTAATTTCTCAACAGATAAGTGTCATAAAAGAATATTAGTCATGATGTGCTTTAAGGTGGATTCTAAGGTGCACAAGTTGAAAAACTTGTGCACTGTCCCAAGTGGCTTTTACTGGCTATAGTAAGTTTAACGGTTGTCTCTTATTTTTTGTTTGTAAAATGTAATTATTTCAAATGACCTCCAAATTTTAGATATTAAGGAAGTTTAACATGTTGATATACGTGTAGTAATTGCTTAGCAATTAGAAGTAGAAAATTCCAGAAATTGTAGAAACCCCACTCGTACTACCTTTGGGTTTATACCCAACATTGTCTTGATCAAAATCCCAGCCTAAATCCTTGTTCATCCCCTGAAATCGCATGTTTCAGAAGCGTTTTTAGACTGAGATTTCGACAACCGATTCGAACTCCCTTCCTGCTCTCCCAAGCAGAACCAACACCACCACCCTCCGCCTCTGCATGACGAAATTGGTGATGAAGCCAGCAGAGACAGAAAGCAAGGCGCAATCGAAACCTGTGCTCCCAAAAGCCGCTTTCGATATCGGAGCTGGAGCTTCTAGAAACAACTAGTAGTGGAGAATCGCAGGAAGCTGGATAGAACACCGCGCCTAAATCGCTTCGACTTAGGGATTTTGCAGAGACGCATTGTGCGAAGAAGGAGAAGAGGAAATTCTGAATTGCAAGAAAACCGTGGACTTCGCCGAGATCCTCTATCCTGACCACGTTGTCCGCCCCAACGACATCATCCACATAATGATCGGAATGAGAGTTAACTGATAGTGATGGAGAAGGGAGCAAAACGAAAGTGAGATATTCAATAAAAAAACAAGAAAAAAGAAAGTGAGAAAAGTTGGGGATTTCTGAAGAGTAGCTCTCTTCACTACTCAATGGACTCAGAGATCTTTTGGTGAACAACTAAAACCAGCCACATATGACTGCATTTATCACGGACTAACATGGATTAAGGACTTCTCAAATGGAAACAGGTAATACTCCAAAACCAATCAAAAGCAATAAGGGAAATTCTACGGTACCCTATAGTAAGAGAGGGTTTTGGTACATTTTTTTATTATTTAATCAATTTCTCTCAACTTTTTAAATGGTCTTAGTATTTTTACAGTTACGGGACAATATTTAATTATTAGAATTTGTATTTTTAATTTTTGAAAAGACTTTTTGACCCGTATAACCATTATCCTCTATTTTTTATTGTATTTCCCCATTTTTCACATTCTCATTTGTAATACACATGTGTCTCATTCAAAATCTACTTTATGTATTCAAAATAATTTAGAATGGAGTACACAACTTGTTCCTATGTAGTTTTGACTTTTATGCCTCCATTCAATAAAAAAATAACTAGAAGGTACCAAAACCCTCTCTGGACGGAGGGTACCAAATTGCGACCCAAGAAATAAATGATCCACATCCACTGGTGAACATGCAAATGAGGAGGATAAAAATCGATCTCCAATCATGCGCCGACTTGAATGCTCAAAACAAAATTTTATTCATCCATGATAAACGACATTGCAAATAACTAATAATCAAATATGAAACTGCTTACCGCTTAACCGTTTTCAATCTCCACCGTTGAATATAAAAATACTTAATCCTATGGTTTCATTTTACTTGTGGACTGATACACAAGTTTAAACTTGTGTACCTTAGAATCCACCGTGCTTTATATACATGGATTTTTCGCTATAGCTTTTGTATTGTTTTATAGGTTACTAAGAGTTGTTGTTTATTTTTAAGTTGTGCAGAGTACTTTAATCATTCTTGATTCACTTTTCATGTGGGTTAGTCGGTTGGTCGAGGTATATTTATTAGCATTGACTTGAGAAAACATCTTAAACCTCACACAGTTTGTAGATGAGACAACTAATTCAGATAACACAGTCTCACTTAAGAAGTTCATCAGATAAAAGCTTAACTTTAGATGACTTAGACTTAATTTGTCTTAAGCTTGATTTTATCTTACTCTTGATTTTGTCTTAAGTTAGCCCTTTGTCTTAGTTTGCATGAATGAACTTCAGACGGATAAAAGCATCATATCGTACTTATAGATTTTGTTATCATAAATGTAGGAACACAGGGAAACACTAGAAGGGGGGTTGAATAGTGTTTCTAAATATTTTAGAAAGCTTTTCGTAAACAGGTACTAAGAACACGATTTCAGACAGGCTTTTAAGGGGCTGTCTGAAGTTTTCAGACGACTTGTAAAAACTTAATTTTAAAAGATGTTTTGTGCCTTTATAAAATATCAGATTAATTATTCTGACCCCTTGATTAGTATAAAAAGAATTGATAAGAGATAAGGGTAAGAAAACTTAGCCAAGGAATTTATCCTGGTTCACTCACTACCACTGTGAGCTACGTCCAGTCCCAATGCCAACTAGCAATTGGATTTTCTCTTAATCTTTCAAGATTACAAGTATTCTTTTACAGTCAAGCCTTTTCAGGCTCTACAACCAAGTATTCTTTTACAGTCAAGCCTCTCCAGGCTCTACAACCAAGTATTCTTTTACAGTCAAGCCTCTCCAGGCTCTACAACCAAGTATTCTTTTACAGACAAGTCTCTCCAGGCTCAACAAATAAATACAGAGAAGATAAAATGCTTAAGCTTACAAACTATATCAGTCTTGAAGCTTAAACAAGTACAAATGTACAGAAAAACTGAGGTATGCTCAGGATAATACAATATGTGTACAAAGATAAAGATTATCAGAGTTGTTGAAGCGAAAACTTTTCAAGTTTTTGTTCTTGTTAAAAAAAATTCTCCTCACACGATGGTCTTCAAAGGAGGGGGTATTTATACCCAATCTTCAATCCGTTGAAATACCACCGTTTAGAGATAGCATTAAATGCTATTTAATCCATTGTGAGACATGCTTCTGAGAGCTCTGATATTTCTGACACGGTACAAGGTTGCTCCTGCCATAAGGCTGCTACAAATGTTGCTGCAGAGGCTGCGTTGCAGAGATTTCCTCAGTGGTGTATGAAATTCAAAAACACCAGGAAAGGTCTCTGTGTTCCTTGCTATAAACGTGTTTGAAAAGGTACGTGCAGCAGAGGTTCAGAAAAGTCTTCACAAACTTCAGAAGAGGGTGCCACGTCATAAATGAGACTTCAGACGACTTCAATACTTCAGACTAGAGGTGCCACGTCATCAAAAGACTTCAGACGACACTGATACTTCAGACGGGTTGAACTACTTCAGACAGCTTCAACTCTTCAGACGAGTTCTGCTTCTTCAGACAGCTTCAACACTTAGTCTTTTTATGTAGGCTCATAGTGACTCTTGCTGAAATCATAGATAAAACATTAAAGAATATGTGTATTTATGATAAGTACTTTAAGTCAAATTTGTCAACCATTAAAACTTGGGAATCTAGTTGTCTTAAAACATCATAAACAACCTTATGATATTTTTGAGACTCAACAATAAAAACTTAAGGTTTCAAGGTCTTTTGGCCTAGCTTGAGACCCAACATGCAGCTCTAAGCTTTTCCTTAATTTAGGCAATCTTACTTCAAATTTCTCCCTCATGTTTACGATTTCAATGGTTTAATGTTTGTATTATCTAATCTCTATAAATTTTTCATCGCAATTTTTTTGGACAAATTTTTATGTTCTTTTATATTTTTTATTTTCTATTTGAGCAACTCAATCAACCGACCTGAACCATCCCAAAACCATGCTCATTTTATTAGTATAGACACAAAACCCCCTATTAACTTAAACTAACCTAACTTGTGACCATCCCTAATTTAAATATGTGCTTCAATTTAGCGAAGCAGAATAAAAACATTTAAAAAAAGTAAAAGGAAATGATAACACTTCATTTTTTCCACACATTTCTTTTCCACCATTTAAAAAAAATAAAAAGATGTAAATAATTGGAATGTATGTTTTAAGGTTTTTCTTATTTTATTACATAATACAAATGTAATCTATGTAATGTTAGAGGATAATCATAAGTTTTATAAATTTGAACTAAAGGCTTGTTTCCAAATTTTGAACTTCAATTTCTCACCTCTTCTTTTTTTTTTTAAGTATGATCTTGTCATTTAAGACATTGTCATTTTGATATCGCAATTATCTTTTTTTTATCACTCTCTAATGAATGTTAGATTAGTCAATGCGTATGAGTCATCAACTCATTTTTCAATAGGAAAATCCCACTAATATGATACTAAAGAAATGAAGATGACAATGAAAACACAAGAAGGGGTGGAATTATGTTTTCTAAAACATTTTCAAAAACACACCACTTAGCAGAAAATGAGATTTGCAAAGCTTCAAACTTGCATCTAAAAATTTCGGACGTTGGTTTGGAACAAGGTTTTCACAGAGATTTTCTCAAACAGAGTTTTAAAACATTTTAGAAGCACACTTAACCCTTGTTAGCACAAATAAGATTATAAATCAAACATAAAATGCAAGAAAGGGAAAAAGGGATTTAAACTAGATATTTATATCGATTCCTCAAAAGTTCTTTTACGGTTCTTCAAATCTTGTATTTATAGACTCCACGTTGGTAAGAACATTGTGAAAAGCCAATCTGAACATTTTCTAATACTTCATCCGTTTCAATTTATCTATTATTTAAGATTTCTAAACACAGATTAAGAAAAACAATAAATAACTTAATGGATATAACAATTTTACTAAATTATCCTTATTGATTTTTTCCATGTGCATTAAATTTACATTGAATATTCTCAAATGTGAAAGCACAATTCTTAAAACTCTTTTTTTCCATAAAAGTTCTTTGGGTAAAAATGGAAAAGGAGAATTAATGTTACATTGAAACTAGAAAAAGACAGTCAAAATGAAAAGAAAATGTAGGAACACACATGAAACACTAGAAGCGGGGTTAAATAGTATTTTTATAAACTTTAACGTTTTTGGGAAACCTTTTCATAATTTGAGTTTCAAGAAGTTTCAGACAGGTTTTGAGGGTTGTATGAAGTTTAGTTCCTTGTCTGAAAATTTTCAGACAGGGGTTTTAAAAAAGCTTTTGCAAAGTGTATTTTAACAAAAGCTTATAAAACTCAGTTCAAAAACTCTCGTTAGTTGAAATCAAATGTAAAGAGTTAAGAGTAAGAGAAGCACTTAGCCATATTTATGCTGGTTCACCCACTCCACTTGTGAGCTACATCCAGTCCCAGAGCCAAAAAGTTCTGGATTTTTCACCAATCTGAACAGATTAAAAGTATTCTTTTTTTACCAAGCTTCTTCAGGCTCTTACGACAAGTATTCTTTCTCACCAAGCCTCTTCAGGCTCTTACAATAAGTATTCTATCTTACCAAGCCTCTTCAGGCTCTTACCACACTCAAGGTGTTCACAAAGAATTATTATGAACTCAGAACTTGAAGTTCTTCGTTCAAGGTTGTGTGCAAAGAATTTGCAGTGATCTAACATTGGATATGAAAGTTGATTTGTACAAGAAAATATCAGAGTAGGAGATCTATAAAGAATATGATAATAGTTCAGCTTCTTGCATATTTTCTTTCTGATTTTTGTTAGGATCTTGGCCGATATTATTGCTAGCAATTTGCCACGCGCTCTCACTCTCTGTTTCACAGATATCTTTGGTTTTTATATATTTGAATCTTGAGAAGTCCGTTGTGAGATAACATTTAATGTCATACATCCCGCTGTGAGATACAATTCTGACACAGTACGAGATATCAACTTTGTTCTTTCATCTACAATTTCTGCAATGCAGGCTTTGCTTGTTTGGTTTATATTTCAAACTTCAGTCAAAAAGTGATCTTTTACATTTCCTGATTCATGTTCTGAGGTTGCGTGAAGGAATGAGACAATCTCTGATAATCTTGCCACGTCAGTCATAACCTTGTTTTCAGATAGCTTGGCTTCAGACGTCTCGTTAATCTTCAGATAACACTTCAGTGTTCAGACAACACTTCAGTCTCTAGACTTCAGACAGTGCTTCAGTATTCATATTGCACTTTATTCTTCATACTTCAGACAGTACTCTTCAAAACCTTGATGTTTTTCAGACAACCTTTGAATATTAGTTATTTTACATATTTGAAACAATAGAACATTTATCAGTAACTCTGTGAAATATGGAAAAGTTTATCTTAGATTTGTACTCATCAAAACCTTAGACTAAGGTCTTAGCATAAGGATGTCTTAGACTTTCAAATTCTTTGAGACTTAACAGAAAATGTCTTGCTAAAATGACAAATAAATTGAAATGGAAGGAGTAGCATTTAATGCATAAAGTTTTTGAGTTTAATATCCGACTGTTGCAAGTTGCTTTTGTCATTGCATAATGATTCTTATGCAAGGGAAGTAGTTGTGTAACATCCCGATAATTGGGATCTAGAGAATGCAACGTAAGTCTTAGATTATGAATCCATTTGCAAGAAGGAAGTTAGAAGTAAGATGAGGACTTAGGGATTTGAGGTGAAAATAAGACAAGAGTTAGGGAATCGGTTAAGATCGAGTTGTGAGTTGTAAGGTAATTGAGAAAGGACCAAGTATTAAGCCAAACTTGATCGTAGAGTTAACTTAGGAGGAGTCACACCCGGTGGTGGAAAGGATGACATGGTGAAGAGGTGAGTAAGGAAGTAGAGAGATTGGAACTAGGAAATTAGATTGAGACGAAAAGAACTAAGCTTAAACGAATTGGCGGGAAGGAAGAGGAGAGGTGTACACTCAAAGAACCGAGGTATAAAGGTGATTTTATGGAAAAGAACAAGAGAATATAGGAGCGTAGTCTCATGGGCAATTAGAACACTTGACCTTAGCATTAATGAGGAGAATTGATGATTTACATCATGATTCACGTGAAGTGTGCCCCGTTGGGCTTCAACCAAGGTTGTTGCTCAATTTTGAGTTTTAAGCCTAATGACCTTTGCTCACTAATTTGAAAATACCTAGAGTTGAAGGTGTCCAACTGAGGTGATTCCACTTGGATTAGAAAGCTAAGATCCGGGGCTTCAGTTTGATATGCTTTACGGTGGTATTCCGATCTCATTCGCACCTTCAAACAGACTCATTCTCGCTCAAGTGAAAATATCAGCAGAAACAAGATTCAAAATGTTGTCAATTTCGCTTGAGAGAAAATCCTCTCGCTCAAGCGAAAATCTGGCAGAATGTCACTTTTTTAATTTCACTTGAGCGAGAATACGCAACATTAGTTTTTAAAAATGGAGATCTAGGGCTTTCAGCCCTCATATTCTCTCATTTCTCTTATTCTAGAGAGAAGAACAAGAGAAAGAAGGGGTAGATTGAAGGAGGAACCATGGATTGGAGCCACCCACACCGTTCAAGGAGCTTGGATCTTCATCCTCATCCTTCTATTCCTCTCTATTTCCTCCATTAGAGGTGAGTGTGGTTCTCCCTTCACTCAATGGTTGTGTATGTGAATTTCCGCTGTGCATATATGTTATGTTTTTACACCTACACTTTTGCACGACCATACTCACTGGGACGTAAGTCTCACCACACGTTTCGTGGCATATTTTAGATATGCAGGATGATCAGCTAGAGGCCTGGAAGGAAGGACTTGTTGTTTAAGGATGGACGATACCTTCGAGAAGTTATGTATGTTAGAATAGCTAGATTCTGGTGTATAGGAATGATGATAGTAACTGTATTGGCTGTTTCTATTGAAATGTAGCTAGTTCGTGACAAACGTTGTATAGCGTGATGTAGTAAATCCTTCTTAAGTAAACGTTAGCTACTTAAGCTTCATATGTGTTGTTTGTCTACGATATCAGTGATTTCGTGAAAATAATTTCAGAAATTTAGGAAGGTGCTTCCAACGGGCACTATTCCCAGGTTTCCTGAATTAGGACGTTACAAGTTGTCCTTCAGTTTGCTCATTCCTCCCTCTGCTAACTTCCATACTGTTTTTTCCAAAGTGAGCGTATTTCCTTTGAAATGAATATAATACTACACAAGTACTATACTGATACAAGGTTGACATGGAAAATGTTTTGAATCAGCGCTTCAATGCCAATTTGTCTTTAGACGGTTTTCAGACGACTTGCTCTTGTCTTTTTACCAAGTTGAGTTCAAACTCTCTTTTAAATTTATGGTTTTCACTTTTCAATAAGATATTAACACGTATTTTTCATAGCAACATTTAACTTCATACTCGTTAAATGAAATTAATTTGCTTATCAAAATCTAAAAAATTTTAATCATCAAAACTCAAGGAATTCAGACTTTGAACGTCTTAAGACTCAACAAGAGATAATATTAGCTAGAATACATTTGATCAATGTCGTAATCAGTCAAAATAAAGATTCAGAATTGAATATAATATACTATGGGTCAATCTAAGTCTTCTCTCAAGAAATTCAATCACACAAATAAGTATATCAAAACACTCACCAAACACATACATGGGGGATTTTGTTGAGAATTGTAATTGAAATTAAGAAGAAATCATATCAAATGGGTTAATCCTCTGTCTTATTCATAATTAAAATTATCATTGGCATCTAAAGGTAATTCTATTTATTGCATTAATCCTAGTTCGATCTTGAATTAACCAATAAGGATTAATTAATTCAAGAATTTAGCAATTACATTAACCATGCAAATATTCATCAAATTAAATTAGTGATCAAGTGACCATAAATTCTAATATCATGAGAAGATCGAAAATTCAATTAAATGCATGCAATATTAAGAAATTTACATGCAATCATAATCCCTATAATTACAAAATTAAATAAGCAAATAAAACCAAATTGATTAAAGCAACCAATTGGAATTTTACAACAAAATAGAAGAGTGCAGGAGAAGAAGATTAATAACAATAATATGAAATTAAAATTAAAATTGAGCCTCAAGATTAAAGTTATGAACTACACGAGAGAATTATCCAAAAGTTGTTTAGCCTTCCATGGAGACTTCAACCAATCACAATAGTGAATAAAATTTTCAGTAATTAAGGGCAACTCTTAAAAGAAGAGGACAAAATTATCTATAAACTATATTCTTAAAAGTCAAGAATCAAAAGATTTTTTAATTGACACCTAATACCTATATAATAATAATAATAATAAAATAAGTAAACAATCCCTAATAATAAAAGTAAAAACAACAGGCCTAATATATAGTCAACCCTGGCCCAAAGCAACTAGATCAAGCAAGTAAAAAATCGCATCTTTAATTGCTGGCAGAAATCAGGGCCTAACTTGTGACTTAAATATCTCTCAGGTTAGATGTGCAAATAGTTCCATGTTATATCTCAAAACAAAGCCCCGATATAAGCTTTAAAACGCAACTAGAAGAGCTTCAAATTAAATTCGACCTATAGCTCAAGATATGACATAAAACACAAGCAAAGATAATTAGACCAAATTATCCGATTTTAATCAAAATAAACAATTAGCCCAAATAAAATCCAGTTTTTTATTAATCATATTACTAAGTGTATATAAAAATATATTTATCAAAATATGAAAAAAACAAAGGATAACAAAGGATATACTTAAAAAAATAGTTGTTCCGCTGTAGAGATTTGAACCTGCACTAGCTGGCTCATGATGGGAGCGCAAGTGCACTACCACCCAACCAGAAAACTTCTTTGACATGTAATTGCCAATTTATTTATATATATATATATATATATATATATATATATATATATATATATATATATATATAAACTTCAGAAGAGCAACACCAATTTCTTTATTGGGTCAATAAGAAAAGTAACCCCAGGCCATAAGCATTGCATTTAGAGTTATTGTATTTCTACAACAACCAAAGTTACAACAATATAATACAACGACGTGTCACTATCACTCCCACTTCATTTTAAAAAAAAAAAATCACCAAAAAAAGGTCACATCAAGGCATAAAAAAAAGCAACCCACGTCACTTATTCTAAATAAAAAATGCTACTTACTTTTAAATAAATAAACAAATCAAACAACCACTTTTACCATCATGTTACATTTTTTATTTTAAAAAATAAATTAAATTATATCAGTCGGTTACAAATTGAATGTTTATAATTATAAACTTTGGTTTACTTGTTTAATTAAGCTCGAGGAATTTATGAATAAGTTCTTATTTTGGTTATAGACTGAATCTTAACTAGTTATAAACTGTATCTTAACTGGTTACAAACTTGATGTTTATAAGTTATAAACTTTGGTTTACTTGCATCAAAACTAAGCCTGAGAAAATTATAAGCGAGTGTTTAATTTGACTACAAGGTGAATCCTAACAAATTATAAATTGTATCTAAATTGGTTATAGACCGGATGTTTTTAAGTTATAAACTTTCTTTTACTTGTATAAAAACATGCCGGTGAAATTATGAACCACTTTTTATTTGGTTATAAATGACGTGCAGTTTTACATAGTCAATTTAACTTTTTTCAAATTTATTACTTTTATTATTATTTTATTGAATTCAGTTGCAGCTTTGTATGACAAGTGACTTGTTTACAACATTTTTTGAGACAAGTAAAGATGTTAAGTGACAATTTTCATTTGATTCTTTCTAATTTTTTTTTGAAAGTAAGGTGACTCTTTGCTGCTGTAAGTTGTTGTAAGTTTGACTTTTGTACAAATTCAATAACTCTTGAATTTATTGTCATTTTTTATCTTTTAAATTTAATATATCATTTTTTATTTCAATATTAAAATATTAAGTTAATACATTTAAGAATAAAGGTATTGTATATTACATTATATTAATAATTATAATTTTTATTTTAATATTAAATTTAGAATTATCTATATATTTAAATTTTATATTTATCTTTATATGTTGTATTTTTAATATAAATTTATAGATTTTTATATACACTGGTTTAACCGGTTTAGCCAATAATTCAGTGGTTCGATGAGTGTCCAAATACCTTAACCGAGTCGACGACCAATCCGAATTTTATAACACTGCCCCTCACCTTCATTCATCAATTTAGCTATTGATGGGTTACTTTTCTCTTCAAAGGTTATGGAGAAGGAGATATATGCTGTGTTGAAAGGCATGAAATCCTTTTATAACATTTGGTCGTGATAGCTTCTCTAAACTGATAGTCAATTTCATTTGAAACATTTTTACCCGTAAGACTGTGTAATTGTGTGCAAACTTATTGTAGAGTTGCTTGTTAAAATATTAAAACCTTTCTTGGATGAGTTAATTGATCCTCATCAAGGTGATTTCATACCAAGAAAGGGAAGCAAATAATTTATAATAATGATGTGGTACACTAATTTTACACTATTTCTTTCTCGTTTTTTTTTTGTTTTTATAATTATAATTTTATTTTTTATAGTTTTTATTTATTTATTTATTTAATTATTATTTTTATTTTTATTTATTTGTTTCATTAAATAAAAATATAGATTAAGAAATACAATAAATGTGGGATTTATATTTACTTTATTGTGGTTTTTTAATATACCATTTATTTCTTTATTTTATTACAAGGAATATAAATGTGTACTGCTAAATTTGTGATATATGATCTCACTTTGATCCATCATACTTTTTGTGTGGCTCTTTTTTTTCTCTCTCTCTTTTATGACAATAACTCATTTTTAAAATTTTCATTTATTTTACTTTTATTATTATCTTCATTTTTATTTATCTGTCTCATTAAATTGATTTACATTAAATTTATTATTAATAATATTATTATTGTTGCTTGATACTAGGTATGTTAATAGGGCAAAGGAGGACGGGAGCTAGTAGTGCATTACCCGTGTTCATACCTACAAACAGAAGCCATAATAAAACATAATACATAATAAAAAAGCATATATATATATATATATACACACACAAAATCTGTTAAAAAATAATACAATAAAACCATAATAAAACATAATAAAAAAGAAATCAATGGCAGCGGCAACGCTGAGGCTGTGGGGCGGGTGGCTCGTCCTCATCATCCACCAGGAGGTCATCCATAGCGGGATCATAATGGGGGTGCGGCTGTGCCTGAGCAGCCTGAGCGTCCAACAACTCCTGCATCTGTCGTCGGAGTCGTCCTAACTCGTCCTCCAACGCTGCAGTCTTGGCCATGGTCTGCCGAGACTTCTCCTTTGCTTCATGGACTTCCTGGCGCCTCCTCAGTAGAATGTCGTGACTCGGACCCGTCAGTACTCTTGCCCGGGTGAGCCCGGAACTCATGAGTCAAGCTGCTCACACTTGGACGAATGTTTGAGGCCAAGTCCCCGGTGCCCTAACAACGACCTCGGGTCTTGCCACTCGCAACATCCCTCCAGATCTCCAGCTTGGTGGAGGCATCAGTCATGGAGGTGTCCCCCAATTGTGACTCCATCTCCGTCAAGCGCTCCTTGTAATTTGTCTGTTAAGGTAAAAGTAAAATTACTTATTAGTTATATATTCAATTGCATAAATATGAAATTATATAAAAAAACACTTATAAACAAACACGTACATAGGTGGACCGGGCTCGGTCGTCTACCTAGCCACCACCCTTTTTGGCGTGGTGGCAGCAAAGAACTCATTCAGCTCGACCTCCCGCTCAAGCTTTCGTCGCTACACAGGAAAATTACACCAATTAATTAATTTAACAACAAATAGAAATATAATATAGAAGAGTGTTTGTTTATACATACCAAATCCAACGCCACCTCATGGTGGGCCCTGCGGCCCGTGGTGTGGACTGCCCCCCCCCCCCCCCCCCGCATTGAGAAGCCTAGTTGCTCTTGTTACGAGCGGACTTCCCCTTGAATTCCGTAGAGTCCCAGTAGGCCAAAAGACTTTCCCAGGCCTCCTCACCACACCACGCGGGCCTCTTCCCAGCCATCCGAGCCTTGTTCATCATATCTCGAAGGTGACGAGCAACCCTCTGCTCGTACACCTTCTTGATTTGGGCTTCATCAGAAGGTCCCAAGTAACTCGGTTCTGCAAAATAAAAATATGGCAAGTCCTGCCAAATTGACATATCTTAAGAAAAAATTTAAAGTGGATAGGGTTTTTAATTACCGTGAACTCCTCCCACCACTTGTTCCTAACATCCTTCGGGATGACCTCCCAAAGGTAGTGAGGACCCCGGAACTGCGAACGAATCGCATGACCAATGACTGCGATAGGTGGGGTGTTAGGCACCCACCTGCAAAATAAAATATTCAATATTAACAGTTAAAACAATTAAAGATTCAATATTAATATCAATTCTAAAGAAGAAAAAAAAAATAAACAAACTCACCCCTTGCCAAATGGTCGGATAATAACCCGACCTCGAGCGTCTGCCTCATGAGGTCTTCTTAAGCCGGCACTGTGGAACCGAGCTGACTCCTCATCAGACTCTTGGTCAGCACCCCTATCCAGGTCATCCTAAGCGTCATTAGCGTCTAGGTCGGGCACAACGTCCTCCTGCACTGGATTTTGATAAAATAACTAGAAGATTCGTTTGGTGGATGAAGAACAAATTTTGGTGCCAGAATTTATTGACTTAAGAAGACTCCACCCATGCCTAAGCGCCTATAAAATTACCTTTTTCCCCCTTTCCTTTCCTTGCTTTTTGACTAATCTTAAAGGAAAATGCTAACGAGTGCTCTAAGGGAACTTGTGAATCAAAAATAAAAAGTTTTTATTGGTGTTTGTAACATTTAATATGTTACACATGTGATAAATGTCTTGATTTCCATTAAAAACTTTCTATATATGAATCCTTAACCAATGCACTTAGAGCACTCGTTAGCAAGACCCAATTTTAAATAACTTCACCTTATTTTCTTAGATCACTTTTATGAAAATAAAGTATGATGGAGAGTAATTCTACTTTTTTAATCATTAAAACAATCATTACTTTGATCTTTTGAAGAAGGGTTAAATATGTTTTTGAGATCCCTAATTGATATTTACTTTTAATCCCTATAATTCAAAATCAATGGTTGACCCTTCGAAAATTAAAAATACACTAATTTAGTTTTTATCGTATAGCTTTCTTGAGGATTTTCTTGCAAATTTTATCAAAAAGTGAAAATACCCCCTTTTAGTCCTTATCAATAAAAATTCATAGGAAATTTTCTCTAGAAAAATTATACTACAATGACTAACTACTATGATGTACTATGTTGGAATTTTGTTTGTTATTTGGGTTGGAGTACCCCTTGTACTCTATATTAATATTATTCTTTTGCCTATAAAAAAATGACTACTTTGATGTATTTTCAATTTTTTAGTATCAAAACTACCGATTTTGAATTATAAGGACTAAAATTAAATCTCGACTATATTTTAAAGAATAAAAACATATTTAACCCTTTAAAGAATTTTGAATTTTGAATTATATATAAGTGATTTTAAAAATATTTTTCTACATACAAACAACATGATTAAATGAAATTGATAGATAAATTGAAATTAATATGAATGAAAAAGTAATAAATTGATGACATATTTTATAAAAGGACTAAATTATATATTAATTTTATTACGGATCTTTGTTTTTTGTCTTTAATCGGAAATCTCTCACAGGTATAATCGCTAGTTTAACCATCGGGTTGAGGGTGGTGGTTAGGTAAAGCCCTCTACCCCTGTCGACCTTGTAGGTAAAGTCCCTTTGGGTCGCACTCCACTTCTATTGCGACCAACCACTGTTTGATTATTACGAGTTTGATAACATCAGCGTAAAGGGCTGAGGATAATTAAAATCATTTAAAATTGAAAGTTTTTATTTAAAAACAAAGTATTTATTTATATCATAAACATAAAAGTGCAATAAATACTTTACTTTTTATTAATTTATTTTATTTTTTACATTCTTATCCTCAACCTTATCAAAATTGAATTTATTAAATGATTAAGTTTATGTTACTTTTTTTGTTAATGAATTAAGTTAACCTTGAAATTCTTTGAATGTAAAAAATGATGATTTATATCCTTATAAGAAAAAAATAATTAACTAAAAAAATAGATTATAAATTCATTTATTATAAATACGATTTGTAAAAATACAAGAGGTTCATGCCATTTCAAAATTACCGAAAGTAAAATAGAAATATCCCTTTATATGGATAAGAATTCATTAAATTAAAGATGGAAAATGAATTTGCCTAAATTATGGGGCCCATTTCTTTGCTATTGCACCATTACTTTTTGACTGTGTTGTCATCTTTGCCACCTCAGAGGATGTGTTTTCTATGCAATAGTCAACCTCTTTTCGGATGTCACTCCCTTTGCCAATAAATTCTTTGACATTTTTTCATAACGTTTCAATACAAATGGCAATTGATTACTAACATTACTCTCTTTTTTTGGACGAAATAACAGTAATTAGCGTAGGTCAAAAGCCCACGCTAAATGGAAAAAATGAACGCTAAACAGTAAATTAGCATAGACTTAGCGTCGGTGTCGTGGCCCCCGCTAAAATGTTGGAAGCAAAAATTTGCGTCCAGGCCGACGCTAATTAGCGTAGGCCAGCCGACGCTAAGTCGTAGCCAAGAATTAACTAAAATGGCCGATGCTAACTATTGCGTAGGCCTAGCCTACGCTAATTAGCGTAGGCTTGACCTACGCTAAAATCAGCCAAGGCTAAGTTAGCTAGGGCCTGACCTCCGTTAATATTAGTCGGGGCCTAGCCTACGCTAATATTAGCCAATGCTACATTAGTTAGGGTCTGGCCTACACTAATCAATTTTTTTAATAAGCCTACTTGTTTTATTAAACCATTAATCTATAAAATTTATCATATAAAACCTGACAATGAATTTAAACACAACAACATACAATGTCTTATCAAAGGAACAAATCTTTAACATAACAAAATAAATAATATATTAACTAAAGTAACAATTATACATAATCACCATCCATAATAAAGAAACAAATATATTACCTAACAACACGATGGTATCTCCAAATGAATGGACAAATGGAAGAGCAAAATTTCCATGTGGTGGTCAGTGCAAGCAGAGCCATGTTAGCACAGGAAAAAAAGCACAGGAAAAAAAAACTACTAAATAAGTGATGGTTATCCCAAAAGAAGACTTAGTTCTCACTAGTGAAAAACCAAGAATATCTATATAACCTGATATTTTGACGGAGAATATAATATCATTGCCATTGCCACATGTTAACAGCAGTGGCAAAGTAGATTACATCAAAATCACGTTAGAGAGTTCAATGTTACTCCAATAATATCGCCTTGAATCCACATTTAACCATAGTAAGTTAGTTATTATATACAAACAGTTTAAGTGAGTGACAAATAATAGCAGAAAAAGATACTTGTTCTAATAAGGCCTCAATGTCTTCGTAGAAGTAGTTGTTCTGGCTTTGGCTTATAGGCTCCTCAAAGGGCCAATATCCAATGGTTGAGAACATAGGGGAAGAGGATAATGCTAACATGATGGGGAGTAGTTGGAAGCAATTACCTTATACAAAACAATTACCTTACACAATGATCATGACTAGCTATATGTATATAAAAAATAAACAGTTTCCGACAGCAATTACCTTATACACCAATATTTAGTTTCATGAAAATTGAATTAAAGAAATGTAGAATTAGATCCAATTAAAGTATATATCCCACATCAAGGGCCTAGCTGTATTAATTTAGTCACCTGCAGTTTCTAATATACAAAGAAAGGATATTAATAGATTTCATTCTACACAAAATTTTGCCTTTACACTAGCTGCTGAATCATTTCTAAGAGACTTTGCATGAAACTTTTCCTACAAAAATAGAATTATGAAAGTCATTTATAGAACTTCAATTTCATTTACTAATTAAGAGACAATTTCACATCAATAGAAGAAGCTAGAGCTTTTATATGTTTTGTTTGTGGAAGGAAACCTTATAATAATTTAGAGAAATGATAAATAATTTTAAGGATATATTGTAAATTTAATTTGAAACCTGCAGGCAATAAAATCGAATATAAAAAATCGAATATAATTTTAAGGATAAATAGTTTATGTTACTTTTTTTTGTTAATGAATTAAGTAATCCTTGAAATTCTTTGAATATAAAAAATGATGATGATTTAAATCCTTATAAGAAAAAATAATTAACTAAAAAAATAGAATATAAATTCCTTTATTATAAATACGAATTGTAAAAATACAAGAGGTTCATGCCATTTCAAAATTACCGAAAATAAAATAGAAATATCCCTTTTGTACGGATAAGAATTCATTAAATTAAAGAGGGAAAATGAATTTGCTTAAATTATGGGGTCCATTTCTTTGCTATTGCACCATTACTTTTTGACTGTGTTTTCATCTTTGCCACTTCATAGGATGTGTTTTCTCTTGAATAGTCAACCTCTTTCCAGATGTTTTTTTTTCCTTCCTTAGAGTTTAATTATGATATATTACCCATATAAACATTTTTTACTATTCTTGACTCTTATATTAACATCTTATTTGATTAAAGTTCCTACATTACTGCTTCAACATCGTTTACTTTTATATTAGTGAAAAATAAGTGTTAAAATGGTTTACTTAAATATGTCCACCTAGTTTGACTGATATTAATTAGGATATGAGAATCTAAAATAAAAAGTAACAAATTTAGTGTCGGAATAAGCAATTAATAAAAACAAATTATTTGGAATTCCCTTCTCATGATACTACTTAATGCAAAAGCGCTAAAAAAATTAACATAATATATCAAACTAAAATAATCTAATAACAACCGAGATAATGAATTTGAAAAGGAAAAAATTTTGCGATGATAACATAGTTATGTAGTGGGGGTGAATAACATGTTAAAATTTTTGTGGCTTTTTGGCAAAGAGGATTCAATGGGATGTTATGCATTCCCAAGTAGCTATTGTCATTGCTTTTTCTGGCACACAAACACAAAGAACATTAACTTCAATGCTAAAAGCCTGAAAACCTGATGGACTTCGTCAACACTTGGTATTCATGAACCTACATTTGTAACTAGAAAGTCATTTTACAGAATCATAGTAGATATAGATGTGTTATGTGTCCAAAACTATCCACCTGGCATTATAATGTGAACCTCTACAAATCCATATAGGTTATATAAACAAAGGTGATGCTTTCCACTTCAAAACTCAATTCTCTTAAGTTCTCAATTCTAACTCTCATTTGTTGTGTTGAGCCCTTTATCCTTTTCTACACCTTCCTTTGTTTAGTTTCCTCTCTTTCTTTCTCTCACTTTCTTTGTCTCTGCAGGTTGTTGTTTATTCATCAATGGCAGGTATAACTAAGAAGTGGTTGAACATCGTAGTTGACGACAACAAAACCATGGCACCTTACTGGCCAGTCATTGTTTCAGAGTTTCTTGAAAAGATTGCCAGGTTTTATATATCTCCCCTTATGAAATATCATTTGTACAGTAATTTGCCACACATAGTAATTTCCTTCACATGCATGCAAGGATCACTGTTTCTTTTTCAAATACATGACCGTCATGTATTTTGGGACGAGTTAGACCAATTTTTGGACCCAAATCGGCCATATGTACTGGGTCAGATTGGGTTGGGTGAGGTTAATTTTGTTGATTTTGACTCGAAGTTATCTGATCCAAATGGGTGTTGGTTGTTATAACCACAAGAAACACTAGAAGGGGGGTTGAATAGTGTTTAAGAATTTAACCAATTTTGAAAACCTTTTGTTTAAATATTAAATGAATCATGACAAGTTGTATTGAAAAACTTGATTTATAAATACTCAGAGTTATTTGTGTTGTGCGGAAGCTTAGAAAATAAGTTTTTCAAGGTTTTAGTAAGTATGCTGAAGTTGTTAACCTTTCTAAAATACTTCAGAAATATTTTTATTAATCTTTCAATTAACTTAGTTTCTTATTTAGAAATTGAGTTATCTGAAAAACATCTCAAGGTACCTTCTGAAGATTATTTCAGAAAATCTTTTCAGAACTGTCTCTGAACTACTTCAGATGATTAATGATTGTCTGAAGTCTGTGTCTAACTTCTGAACTGAGTTCTTTTCAGTCTCATTTCAGAGGGTTATTTCAGAGGTTCTTTAAAGTGCATTTTCTGCAATACTTCAAATGATATGAGATAAATTAAAAGTTAGTTTATCTTCTGAAACTTGTTTTATTGAAATTGTTGAATTAGAGTTTGACATGAAAATTACTTTTCAATCCCCTTATAAAATATAAAGCTGAAAATAAATGAGTTTAAGGAAAGGAAAACGTAGCCAAGAATTTATCCAGGTTCACCCACCAACCCAGTGAGCTACATCCAGTCCCAGGGCAAACCACCACTGGATTTTCCACTATCTGAACTCAAATACAAGTATTCTTTTGCCACAGCCTCTTCAGGCGTAAACGCAAGTAGTCCTTTGTTTTCAACTGCCTCTCCAGGCAACTCATGCAGTGTTCTTTTAAAGACAAGCCTCTCCAGGCTCAAACACAAGTATTCCTTTGTTTTCAACTGCCTCTCCAGGCAACTCATGCAGTATTCTTTTACAGACAAGCCTCTCCAGGCTCAACAGCAAGTATTCTTTTACCATAGCCTCTTCAGGCTTAACAACAAGTATTCTTTTGTTTTCAACTGCCTCTCCAGGCAACATATGCAGTATTATTTTACAGACAAGCCTCTCCAGGCTCAACGAGTACACAAGGCCTCTCCAGGCACACGAGTATTCTTTCTTCCACCAAGCCTCTCCAGGCTCTGAGACACATAAAGTGTTTACAACATAAACTAAGTTTAAGTTTCTGAGAAACATAAACTTAATTTCATCCTATACTTGCAGTTTAACTTAGTACTACTCAGAATACAATGGATAATTCTAAGTACAAGGATGTTACAGAGAGATAAGTATATGAATTTCTAATTGGGTTCTTCTCTGTGTTTTTCTTCTTCAGAGAGTTGGCTTGATAAGATATGGTTTGAGCTTTAGCCGATTCTCTCTTGGCATAATCTCTGCCTTGGGCTTTTTAATGTCACCACCTTCAAAGTCTTTCTTGAGGCTATTTATATTATGATAAAATATAACCGTTGAAGGTTGTTGATAATACCGTTGAGAAGAAGTGATTTGGCTCATATAGCCGTTGTGAAATAGCTTCTTAAACGGTTGCTTCTTCTTGAGTAGAATAAGTGTGCAGATAGTTTAGCTCTGACACACTTTAGATAAGCTCTTTTTGAGAGATTTTCCTTTAGTAGGTTGATATCTTCTTTCTCTTTCTGCTTCCTCATTTCTTTCTTCTTTCTTCTCTGTGAGTGTGAGAAGATACTGTATAAGGATCCGTTAAACTTGTCCTTTCCCCGTTTTGTGCAAACTTCTTTTTGCCTAGCTTATGCCATTTTCTCCTTTCTCTTTCTTGAGCAGAGTTCCTTAAATATTTGAGCAAATCTTCCAGTTGTTGATCACGTGGCCTCTGCTTTTGTTAAGACTTCTCTTCGTTTAAGATTTGTCCACGTAGTCAAAGAGTTGAGAGACTTCATATCTTCAGATAGTCTGATATATCTCATCATCTTGATCAGAGAGTATGTGTGTTCAGAAGATTGAATTCATAGTTTCAGATGATTCATGAGCTTTCAGATGATTACTTTGACTCACCTTGATATTAGCAGATTCAACAAATACTTCTTTCAGATGATTGCTTCAAGCCTGTTTTAGTTCTTCAGATTGAGAAAAATTTCAACAAGTTTCTTTCTCTTAGCAAAATTTCTTCTTCTTTTCTTCAGATGATTACAGCTCTTGTTCTTCTTTGTCTCTTTCTTTTCTTCTGTGATCCAGATAGATAAACGATGTTGAATTGAATAGACTTAGTCCAGATAGATTTTTGTTTATTTTGCTTGTTTAGTCTGATTCGTTCTGGGCAGCAGCAGGTGCAGTAGGTTTGCGTACGCAATTTCTTTTTGTTGCAGGTGCAGCAGGATTTCGAGACTTTCCTTATATGTGCAAATTATTTGAACGAGGTAGAAAAGTGATTCTGATTCTTGAGCTGGATAAGGTTAGTCCATTTGAAAGATCGTTCTACATCCTTAGCAACGTCTTCAAAAGGTAAAACCTCGAATCTGATACTTTCCGCTTTCAGATGCACAGAGTGCTTCAGATGATCTTCGAATCTTCAGATGATAGTCACTCTTCAGACAAAATCAAGTTCTTCTATTATCTTCAAGTCTTCAGACGATGAATATGATTTAGATGGTCTAGTCTTCTTTTATTCTCCTATGTTATCCTTTTGATGCAAGCTTGTCTTCAGATGATCAAGGCTTCTTCAGGTCTTTAAATTGTCTTCAGATCTTCATTGCTTCTTCAAGTCTTCAAATTATCTTCAGATCTTCAGTTTGTCTTCAAGTCTTCAGATTATCTTCAGATCTTCAGTTCATCTTCAAGTCTTTAGATTATCATCAGATCTTCAGTTCGTCTTCAAGTCTTCAGATTATCTTCAGATCTTCAGTTCGTCTTCAAGTCTTCAGATTGTCTTCAGATGATCAAGTTTTTACTTTTCTTCATATTCAATGCTTCGCTTCATCTTCTGATTCGCATTTGTTCTTCTATACTTCAGATGAGTACTTCAACCTGAGACACAATCTACAAAACAATACCTTTCTTAGTAGCACCTGTTTTCTTTTAATCTAGTCTAATTTGTTAATCATTAAAACCTAAGAATACTGAGTCTTAAGTTAAGTTTGAATGCTCAGACTAATTCTTAGACTCAACATTCGTTAGCTCAGGTTGGTTGGTCAGGTTGGGGGAAAAAAGAAAATCATACAATCTGCTAACAAGCTCTTCCTTTTGTAAAAGAAAAAAACCAAAAAGAGTGCAAAGAAAAGTAAGGGAGATCGAGAGGTGTGACTTGGGGAAAAGAACACACACAAGGTAACATGATCATTCCTTTTATCACAAAAAGCCTAAAACGAAGCAAATAACACACACATAAGGCAACAAGTTTGTTCCTTTTATCACAAAAAAAATCTAAAACAGTGAGAGAGAGAATGAAAGACATGACTGGGGGCACACTGAGGGAGATGGCTAGCGAGAGGCGGTGAGGTTGCGCCAATGATGGAGAGGTTCGATAACGAGGGCAAGCTGGAAGAGATGCAGAAAGAGAAACGAAGGGGCTACGTCAGTGATTGTGAAAGGCGACACCGACGAGGATGAGTGGAACAAACGACAAGAAGATTCATGCCTCAAATGCCCACCGACGGTGTTGCAGAGCGGAGGGTTGGCCATAGGATGAGCGTTGTGCTGTCAGCGGAGGAACTAGACCTCTGTTGGCCACTAGATTCATCGACAAGGGATGTTGTGAGCGACGAGGAGGGGTTTTACGTTTGTTGTATCTTTAAATTTCAGTAAATTAGCTCAGATTGAATAAACTTAAACCTAGTACCCGAACTAATTAGATCGATTCTTTGTTTTTTTAACATAATTAACCCAGTTAACCCGAACTAACTCGATTTTTCACCAATTTGAACATATTAAAAGTATTCTTTTTTTACCAGGCTTCTTCAAGCTCTTACAACAAGTATTATTTCTTACCCAGCCTCTTCAGGCTCTTACAATAAGTATTCTATCTTACCAAGCCTCTTCAGGCTCTTACCACACTCAAGGTGTTTACAAAGAATTATTATGAACTCAGAACATGTAGTTCTTTGTTCAAGGTTGTGTACAAAGAATCTGCAGTGATCTAACACTGGATATAAAAGTTGATTTGTACAAGAAAATATCAGAGTAAAAGATCTATAAAGAATATGATAATAGTTCAGCTTCTTGCGTATTTTCTTTCTGATTTTTGTTAGGATCTTGGCAATTATTTTTGCCAGCAATTTGTCACGCGCTCACTCTCTGTTTCACTGAGATCTCTGGATTTTATAGATTTGAATCTTGAGAAGTCCGTTGAGAGATAACATTTAATGCCATACATCCCGTTGTGAGATACAATTCAGACACAATACGAGATATTAACTTTGTTCTGTCATTTGCAATTTCTTCAACGCAGGCTTTCCTTGTTTGGTTTATATTTCAAACTTCGGTCAAAAAGTGGTCTTTTACATTTCGTGATTCATGTTCTGAGGTTCCGTGAAGGAATGAGACAATCTCTGATAATATTGCCACGTCAATCATAACCTTGTTTTCAGACAGCTTGGCATCAAACACCTCGTTAATCTTCAGATAGCACTTCAGTCTTCAGACAACACTTCAGTCTCTAGACTTTAGACAATGCTTCAGTATTCATATTGCACTTGTGATATGAATCCGGGGGGGTGGATTCGTTTTACAGATCTATCTAGGTTGGAATGCTCATAAGTAGGAAATTTGGGAAATGGTTAAAACGAGAAAATGGAAAAAGGTAAGAAGATGGAATGGAATTTGATAGACGTCACACTTTCAAGGATGAAAGATAAGCCTAAGAGTTATACACACAAAGGGATGAAGGACCTTTGATAAAATTCAATTCTTGATAAACAAGAGAATAAGAGAAACACTCTCCAATTTCTTAAAATTTCTGAATTAAACTTGTCTTGTAAATTCTGCATGCATGATGCGCTCCTTTTAAAGGTTCCTACAATCCTTGCATGGCTTTTCACATTCAGCCACTTAATTCTCCTAATAATTCTATTAAAATTTAGAAACATAACTACCAACAAGAAATTAAACTAATCAGCCTATAACTACCCATGTAGCCCCATTTATTCCTACTAATAGAAAATAAACTTAGATAATAAAACTACCAGCAATATTCAACCCACAATCTCCACATGTAACCACACAATTACAAGTAAATTTGTAACAACCAACAAGGATAAAGTTACATAATTCAGCCATCAATTGGCCGCCCCTTAGGAGAAACATAACGGCTCCAATATTGAATTGTGGTTTCTTCATTCAATGTATAACCGTTGCATTGCAATGCTTGTCTCCCCCCTTAAATTTGTAACAACTCTCTTCTTGATGGTTGTAATTTCTTTGTCCCCTTGCATTGATTCAGCCGCAACAATTTTTTTGTAACTGTCCTGACAAAATAAGTCATCCAAATAACTCCAAGTTGGCCGCCCACATGTAGCTTCTTGTATAGCCTTCTTATGCCTGGTTGGATTCACATCAACTTGATTCTTCAGACTTCAAACAGTACTCTTCAAAACCTTGATGTATTTCAAACAACCTTTGACTATTAGTTATTTTACATATTTGAAACAATAGAACATTCATTAGTAAATCTGTGAAATATGGAAAAATTTATCTTAGATTTGTACTAATCAAAACCTTAGACTAAAGTCTTAGCATAGGAATGTCTTAGACTTTCAAATTCCTTGAGACTTAATGGTAAATGTCTTGCTAAAATGACAAATAAATTGAAATGGAGGGAGTAAAATTTAATGCATAAAGTCTTTGAGTTTAATATCCGACTGTTTCAAGTTGCTTCTATCATTGCATAATGACTTTTATGCAGGGGCAGTAGTTGTGTAACATCCCGAAAATCGGGATCTAGAGAATACATCAAAAGTCTTAGGTTGTGAATCCCTTTGCAAGAAGGAAGTTAGAAGTAAGATGAGGACTTAGGGATTTGAGGTGAAAATAAGACAAGAGTTAGGGAATCGGTTAAGAGTTATGAGTTGTAAGAGAATTGAGAAAGGAGAAAGCAAGTATTAAGCCAAACTTGACAGTAGAGTTAACTTAGGAGGAGTGACACCCGGTTGTGGAAAGGATAGCATGGTGAATAGGTGAGTAAGGAAGTAGAGAGATTGGAACTAGGAAATTAGATTGAGACGAAAAGAACTAAGCTTAAAAGAATTGGTGGGAAGGAAGAGGAGAGGTGTAGACTCAAAGAACCGAGGTATAAAAGTTATTTTATGGAAAAGAACAAGGGAATATAGGAGCATAGTCTCATGGGAAATTAGAGCACTTGACCTTAGCATTAATGAGGTGAATTGATGATTTACATCATGGTTCACGTGAAGTGTGCCCTGTTGGGCTTCAACCAAGGTTGTTGCTCAATTTTGAGTTTTAAGCCTAATGACCTTTGCTCACTAATTCGAAAATATCTAGAGTTAAAGGTGTCCAATTGAGGTGATTCCACTTGGATTAGAAAGCTAAGATCCAGGGATTCAGTTTGATATGTTATACGATGGTATTCCGATCTCATTCGCACTTTAAAAAAAACACATTCTCACTCAAGCGAGAATTTGCTCGCTCAAGCGAAAATATCAGCAGAAATAGGATTTGAAATGCTGTCAATTTCGCTTGAGCAAGAATCCTCTCGCTCAAGTGAAAATCTAGAAGAATGTCACCTTTTTAATTTCACTCAAGCGAAATTATTTCGCTTGAGCGATAATACATAAGACCAGTTTTTAAAAACGGAGATCTAGGGCTTCCAGCCCTCATTTTCTCTCATTCTAGAGAGAGGAACTAGAGAGAGAAGCGGTAGATTGAAGGAGAAATCATGGATTGGAGCCACCCACACCGTTCAAGGAGCTTGGATCTTCATCCTCATCCTTCCATTCCTCTCTATTTTTTCCATTAGAGGTGAGTGTGGTTCTCCCCTCACTCAATGGTTGTGTATGTGTTTCCTTTTACATGATCCCCTTCCTCTACTCCCTTTCTCTATCGATTGTTATGCTTGGAAATGGTTTGTATATGTTTGGATTGGTTGAATGTTTAGATTGATTTATGTTTTGCCTCCAAGGCACAAACCCCAGGTTAGGAGATCGGGGATTTTTGGGGAGAATACTTATATTGGTAATGGGGATTACAAATGCTAGGAGTTTGAGATATTTCTCTTCTAGATGATTGAATGAAGATGTAGGGTTTGAGGGAAAGGATAAATATTGTGAACCCATATATCCTTTACCCTTATGTGGTAAAGATTATGTGATATGCTTGATTCTGGACAAACCTATTTTATGAATTTAACTTATGAAAATGTAAGAATGTTAATGAAAACAAAAGGGGACTTCGGTTCAAAGAGGAAAAAGGGGGTCTTGTACCCCAGAGGATTGGGAATGTTAAATTTAAATGATTATGTGAATATGAATGTTAATTAAGACAAGAGGTTAAATTGGCCGCAAGGGAGACGTTCCTTGAATTGAATTGAGCTCAGTCCAAGTTAGAGGTTCAAGTGATAAGACCCCATTGGTGTTGGGTAATACACCAAATGTTGAATGTGAATGTTAATTAAGACAGGAGGTTAAATTGGCCTCAAGGGAGACATTCCTTGAACATTATTGAGCTCAGTACAGGTCAGAGGTTCAATTGTTAAGACCCTATTGGTGTTGGGTAATACACCAAAAGGTTGAAAGTAAAGACTAACGAAAAAAAAATTGTTATGAATTGAATGTAAAGTTTGATGTATGAATTTCTATGAGTTGAGCCTGTGAATTTTCGATGTGCGTATATGTTATGTTTGTTCACCTACACTTTTGCACGACCATACTCACTGGGACGTAAGTCTCACAACACGTTTCGTGGCACATTTTAGATATGCAGGATGATCAGCTAGAGGCCTGGAAGGAAAGACTTGTTGTTTAAGGATGGACAATACCTTCGAGAAATTACGTATGGTAGAATAACTAGATTTTGGTATATAGGAATGACGATAGTAACTGTATTGGCTGCTTCTATTGAAATGTAGCTAGTTCGTGGCAAATGATGTATAACATGATTTAGTAAATCCTTTTTAAGTAAATGTTGATTACTTAAGCTTCATATGTGTTGTTTGTTTACGATATCGGTAATGTCGCGAAAATAATTTCATAAATTTAGGACGGTGCTTCCAACGGGAACTTTTCCTGTTTTTCCGGAATTAAGATATTACATTATGGTATCAGAGCAGTTCAATCTAATTGGACTGTGGTTAGGTTAGTTTCCAGTGAATTCCTGTAATCCTATAGTACCTCATACGCCTTATAGGGACTAATCACCCCCATATTGTGTGCGTTGTATACAGGATTATGGTTAGTGACTTGAGTAGGATGCCTTGGTCAGTGATTTAGGATGTGTCCCTAACAAGGTTAGTACCAACCACCCGTTACCCTAGGATAAGACACTAATCCAGGGTATCCTATAGGATGTCACCGCTAGAACAAAGCGATCAGGAGCCTCAGATAAGGAAACCAGCTTAGGTAAACCACCTGATGGGTCAGGTGGTGAGGATGTGTGTTTGATTACGAGGTTTATGCTTAGTTTCTTAGATAATTGGCAATATGATATGTGGGGTGTATGTGTCAGGTATTGTGGATCCTTTGGGGTTAAGGTTTAAATGATTTTGGACGTTATTAGGACTGGATAGGATTGAGAGAGTTGGTTGGCTTACAAATTGATGCTTGAATCCTCTGAATGATTGAATACTTTGATTTGTGTTTTGTGTTTGGATTGAATTGTATGTTCCTTGAACTGTAGTTGATTGAATTTCACTGTTTAGAATGTAGTAGAGGTAAGGCTATAACGGTTGGCATGGATTGAAGTCAGAATCGTAGTTGGAGTAGACCATATATGGTTAGAGTTGTGAGGGGGAGATTAGGATTGAAAGATATCTTTGGGGGGAGAGTTTAATCTTCGATTAGCAGGGTTGAATCTGAATAGCATCTAGACTAGGTAACCTAAAACCCACACATAGGGTGACAAGCAATTCAGAAACAACTAGGTGACCCCAGTAGCACCAAGCAAAGGCTTGAGGCCAGAACCTCATTTGGACAAGATTAGGACGGATGAACTTCCTAAGACTGTCTTGGACTAGTCATGGGAATTACAAGAAATTAGTGATGCTATTTGGCTACCTAACCTTTAGCTAATTTCATAAATTGAATTCATAAGGGAAGAAGTGTGTTACAAGCGGAATTAGGAAAAGAAAGAAAAAACTATGTTAAAAGCAATTGAAGTGAGAAACTAGGAATTTTGGTCCTAATGTTCTCGCTTAAGCGAGAAGGGCTCGCTTGAGCGAGAATAGCAACAAAAAGAAGAAAATTGGGAATTGATGTTCTCGCTTAAGCGAGAAGGCCCTCGCTTAAGCGAGAACAGGGGTGAGAATTGAGTGCTCTCTGGAAGATTTTCGCATGAGCGAGAAGTGTCTTGCCCAAGCGAGAATAACTCAGAGAAGGGGTACTCTCTGAAGTATTCTCGCTCAAGCGAGAAGCTTCTCGCTTGAGCGAGAACGCGAAAATAGAAACCCTTGAGTGAGAATGCGCGAGTCAAATTTTTAAGCATTAACCAGGGCACACATTCCATATTCTTCTAATTTCCCCATATTCATTCTAGAGAGATAGAGAGGAACCGAGTCAAAGCACCTCTCAGGTGCGCCCAATAGGAGCCTATCAATGCTTGTAGTAAGTAGCCTTTAACTATAGACCCCATGTAGCGCATGAGTCGGATCAAGGGAACCAAGCCTAGGTGACGGAGGGAGCGATAGTAAGACGTTAATCTGATAAAGGTGTAGAGTTTGAATTAAATCACCCTAAGGAGCAACGTCAAAGCTCTAAGCCAGAAGGACCACACCTTAATTTTAAGAGCCTAGGGAGGGTATGAACACCTTCCCAGTTGGGGTTTTATCCTTAAGGGGGTAGTATCGAGCAGAGACTTTCAAGGGTAGTTACAACAAAATTAGAATGACCAACCATTGACGTGGTGAGAAAAGAGTAAACAGGAAAACTAGGAAACTGACTAGAATCACCAAGGACCCTTATTTAGTTAGTCGAACCAGAGTGCGCGACAGAAGCCAAACTAAATTCTTGTTAGGCATAACAACACCTTTTTCCTGGATCTTAGGTTATCCCACATGCCAAATAGGAATACCCTAGAGACCCTTAGAACTTCCCCTAGGGAGGCCTAGTCCTTCGAAGATTAAACTTCCTAAGGAAATTTCTTAGCCGAGTTGGCTTATGTAGTTTCCTGTATATCCTTATGAGTTTTTTATTAGGAAACCAATGTGTTGGGCCTCTAGTGGCTTAGATTACATTAATGAGCATGAGTTTAGAACTAGTGATACCTTCTAGGGATGGGTCAGGTACCTACCTTTAGGCTAGGACCCTCCCTTACCGTCAGTCACCTAGGTACTCTAGGTATAGCCACTTATAATGCGCATCCTAGGAAGTAATGGAGGATTTTGGAGAAGGAGTCAAATAGGTAATGTAAATCATTCGGGATTAGGGATGGTTTAGGGGAAACTAGATGATTTCGGAATGATTAGAGGAAAGTGAAGTAGAAAGCCTAATGAGTAGTTGAACACCCACATGTCAGAATGTTGAACCGGAGAGGAAGCCATCGGGCCAGGGGTAGAATGCTTTAGAGATGGAAGTTGTTAGTGAAATTAGGGCAATCTATCCAAGTGTACCTTAAAGTCTACCTAGGAAGTAGGGTTAGAAAAGACAAGTTCAATTAGTTGGGACATGATCTTTGTCACATGAAATTGAGTGGTTAGTAATCATGGAGGTCGCAAGTTTCCGGGAAGTATGTAGTGATTGCACCTTAGGACCTACAGCCTAGGAATCAGAAGGAAGCCTTAGGAAGAAGGAAAGTAGGGACACCATACTAGCTCGCTATATCCTTAGCGACATCATAGTAATGTAGTTGAATTTAGAATTAACAAGGAAAATTTTGGGGGGGAAATTTATTTAATGGGGGTAGAATTGTAACATCCCGAAAAGGTGATTTTATAAAAAGGAACTAGAGAGAGAAGGGGTAGATTGAAGGAGGAATCATGGATTGGAGCCACCCACACCGTTCAAGGAGCTTGGATCTTCATCCTCATCCTTCCATTCCTCTATATTTCCTCCATTAGATGTGAGTGTGGTTCTCCCCTCACTTAATGGTTGTGTATGTGTTTCCTTTTACATGATCCCCTTCCTCTACTCCCTTTCTCTATTGATTGTTATGCTTGGAAATGGTTTGTATATGTTTGGATTGGTTGAATGTTTGGATTGATTTATGTTTTGCCTTTACGGCACAAACCCTAGGTTAGGGGATCGGGGATTTTTGGGGAGAATACTTATATTGGTAATGGGGATTAGAAATGCTTGGATTTTGAGATATTTCTCTTCTAGATGATTGAATGAACATGTAGGGTTTGAGATAGTTATGGTTTTAGGGAAAGGATGAATATTGTGAACCCCTCTATCCTTTACCCCTATGTGGTAAAGATTATATGATATGCTTGATTATGGACAATCCTATTTTATGAATTTAACTTATGAAAATGTATGAATGTTAATGAAAACAAAAGGGGACTTCGGTTCAAAGAGGAAAATGGGGGTCTTGTACTTCAGAGGATTAGGAATGTTAAATGTAAATGATTATGTGAATGTGAATGTTAATTAAAATAGGAGGTTAAATTGGCCGCAAGGGAGATGTTCCTTGAATTGTATTGAGCTCAGTCCAGGTGAGAGGTTCATGTGATAAGACCCCACTTGTGTTGGGTAATACACCAACTATTGAATGTGGGTGTTAATTAAGACAGGAGGTTAAATTGGCCTCAAGGGAGTCATTCCTTGAACGGTATTGAGCTCAGTACAGGTCAGAGGTTCAAGTGCTAAGACCCCATTGTTGTTGGGTAATACACCAAAAGGTTGAAAGTTAAGACTAATGAAAAAAAATTGTTATGAATTGAATGTAAAGTTTGATGTATGAGTTGCTATGAGTTGAGCCTGTGAATTTCCGCTGTGCATATATGTTTTGTCTGTACACCTACACTTTTTCACGACCATACTTACTGGGATGTAAGTCTCACCACACGTTTTGTGGCACGTTTTAGATATGCAGGATGATCAGCTAGTGGTTTGGAAGGAGAGACTTGTTTTTTAAGGATGGACAATACCTTCGAGAAGTTATGTATGTCAGAATAGCTAGATTCTGGTGTATAAGAATGATGATAGTAACTGTATTGGTTGTTTCTATTGAAATGTAGCTAGTTCGTGGCAAACGCTGTATAGCATGATTTAGTAAGTCCTTCTTAAATAAACAATGGTTACTTAAGCTTCATATGTGTTGTTTATCTAGGATATTGGTAATGTCGTGAAAATAATTTCAGAAATTTAGGAAGGTGCTTCCAACGAGCACTATTCCTAGGTTTCCGGAATTAGGACGTTACAAGTTGTCCTTCTGTTTGCTCATTCCTCCCTCTGCTAACTTCCATACTGTTTTTTTTCCAAAGTGAGCCTTTTTTCTTTCCTTTGAAATGAATATAATACTACACAAGTACTATGCTGATACAAGGTTGACATGGAAAATGTTTTGAATCTACGCTTCAATGTCAATTTGTCTTTAGACGGTTTTCAGACGACTTGCTCTTGTCTTTTTACCAAGTTGAGTTCAAACTCTCTTTAAGTTTATGATATTCACTTTTCAATAAGATATTAACACGTATTTTTCATAGTGACTTTTAGACGTTGTATTAATATGTTAACCTGCAACATTTAACTTCATACTTGTTAAATGAAATTAATTTACTTATCAAAATCTAAAAAAATTTTATCATCAAAACTCAAGGAATTCAGACTTCGAACGTCTTAAGACTCAACAAGAGATAATATTAGAATACATTGATGTCGTAATCAGTCAAAATAAAGATTCAGAATTGAATATAATATACTATGGGTCAACCTAAGTCATCTCTCAAGAAACTCAATCACACAAATTAGTATATCAAAACACTCACCAAACAGACACATGGGGGATTTTGTTGAGAATTGTAATTGAAATTAACATAAATTGAAGAAGAAATCATATTAAATGGGTTAATCCTCTGTCTTATTCATAATTAAAATTATAATTGATATCTAAAGGTAATTCTAATTATTGCATTAATCCTAGTTCGATCTTGAATTAACCAATAAGCATTAATTAATTCATGAATTTAGCAATTACATTAAGCATGTAGATATTCATCAAATTAAATTAGTGATCAAGTGACCATAAATTCTACTATCATTGCAATATTAAGAAATTCACATGCTATCATAATCCCTATAATTAAAAAATTAAATAAGCAAATAAAACCAAATTGATTAGAGAAACCAATTTGAATTTTACAACAAAATAGAAGAGAGGAGGAGAAAAAGATTAATAACAATAATATAAAATTGAAATTAAAACTGAGCTTCAAGATTAAAGTTATGAACTACACGAGAGAATTATCCAAAAGTTGTTTACCCTTCCATGGAGACTTGAACCAATCAAAATAGTGAATAAAATTTTCGGTAATTAATGGCAACTCTTAAAAGAAGACGACAAAGTTATCTATAAGCTATATTCTTAAAAGTCAAGAATCAAAAGATTTTTAATTGACACCTAATACCTATATAATAATAATAATAATAATAATAATAATAATAATAATAATAATAATAATAATAATAATAATAATAAATAAGTAAACAATCCCTAATAATAAAAGTATAAACAATGGACCTAATATAGTCAACCCTGGCCCAAAGCAACTAGATGAGCCAAGTAAAAAATCTCATCTTTAATTGCTGGCAGAAATCGGGGCCTGACTTGTGACTTAAATATCTCTCAGATTAGATGTCCAAATAGATCCATGTTATATATCAAAACAAAGCCCAGATATAAGCTTTAAACACAGCTAGAAGAGCTTCAAAATTCGACCTATAGCTCAGGATATGACATAAAACACAAGCAAAGATCATTAGACCAAATTATCCAATTTCAATCAAAATAAACAATTAGCCCAAATAAAATCCAGTTTTTTATTAATAAGATTACAAAGTGTATATAAAAATATATTTATCAACCTTTTTCCCACATAATATGAAAAAAAAAACAAAGGATACAGGAGTTCTGAACATATTCTTAGAGCATGGTGCCTGATGGACTGATCAACTTACCTTTTAGGAATAATCTAGGAAGTTTTATCAAAACTTTTTAGTTAGGAACCAAAGACTTGTGTCAGTCTAATATGACCCCCTACGCGTGTTATTAAACTCGGACCGGACCGGTCCGACCAGGAATCAGACCAAAGATCGGTCTGGACCCGGACCATAGACCGGTCCAGTCCAGATAACAGATCGTTTCTGCTGTTGAACCGATCATGGAACGACCCGGTCCAGGTCAACGGATACAGGAGTTCTGAACTTATTCTTAGAGGATGGTGCCTGATGGACTGATCAACTTACTTTTAGGAATAATCTAGGAAGTTTTATCAAAACTTTTTAGTTAGGAACCAGAGACTTGTGTCAGTCTAATATGACCCCCTACACGTGTTATTAAACTCGGACCGGATCGGTCCGACCAGGAATCGGACCAAAGACTGGTTTGGACCCGGACCATAGACCGGTCCGGTCTAGATAACAGATCGTTTCTGTTGTTGAACCGGTCATGAAACAGCCCAGTCCAGGTCAACGGAGAAAACAAATGTGCATCCTTACTTAAAAAAAAATTCGCTGTAGAGATTTGAACCCGTGCTAGCCTGCTCATGATGGGAGTGCAAGTGCACAACCACCAAACCACATAGCTTCTTTGATATATAAGTGCCAATTTATATATATATATATATATATATAATAAACATCAGAAGAGCAACACCAGTTTCTTTTTTGGGTCAATAAGAAAAGTAACCCAGACCATAAGAATTGCATTTAGAGTTATTCTATTTATACAACAACCACGTGTCACTGTCACTCCCACTTCATTTTGAAAAAAGAATAAAAAACAACAAAAAAAGTCACGTCAAGGCATAAAAAAAAAAGTAACCCACGTCACTTATTCTAAATAAAGAATGTTACTTATTTTTAAAGAAATAAACAAATCAAACAACCACTTTTACCACCACGTTACATTTTTATTTTAAAAAATAAATTAAATTTAAAATCATGTAAAAAAAGAGATAAACAAATTTTGTGTAATAAACTGATTGTTAACAAGTTATAAATCTTATATCAATCGGTTACAAATTGAATGTTTATAATTATAAACTTTGGTTTACTTGTTTAATTAAGCTCGAGGAATTTATGAACCAGTTCTTATTTTGGTTATAGACTGAATTTTAACTAGTTATAAATTGTATCTTAGTTGGTTACAAATTTGATGTTTATAGGTTATAAACTTTGGTTTACTTGCATCAAAACTGAGCCTGAGAAAATTATAAACGAGTCTTTAATTTGGCTACAAGGTGAATCTTAACAAATTATAAATTGTATCTAAATTGGTTATAGACCGGATGTTTTTAAGTTATAAACTTTCTTTCACTTGCATAAAAACAAATTGGTGGAATTATGAACCACTTTTTATTTGGTTATAAATGACGTACAATTTTACATAGTCAATTTAACTTTTTCAAATTTGTTACTTTTATTATTATTTTATTGAATTAAGTTGTAACTTTGTATGACAAGTGACTTGTTTATAGCTTTTTTTGAGACAAGTAAAGATGTGAAGTGACAATTTTCATTTGATTCTTTCTATTTTTTTTAAAGAAAGTAAGGTGACCCTTTGCTGCTGTAAGTTGTTATAGGTTTGAGTGTTGTACAAATTTAATAACTCTTGCATTTATTGTCATTTTTTATCTTTTAAATTTAATATATCATTCTTTATTTCAATATTAAAATATTAAGCTAATACATTTAAGAATAAAGGTATTATATATTACATTATATTAATAATTATAATTTTTATTTTAATATTAAATTTAGAATTATCTATATATTTAAATTTTATATTTATTTTTATATGTTATATTTTTAATATAAATTTATAGATTTTTTATATACACTGGTTTAACCGGTTCTATTAATAACTCAGTGATTTGACCAGTGACCCAATATATAGACCGAGTCGACGATCGGTCCGAATTTTATAACACTACCCCTACGCTTCATTCCTCAATTTAGCAATTGATGGGTTACTTTTCTCTTCAAATGTTATGGAAAAGGAGATATATGCTGTGTTGAAAGGCATGAAATCCTTTTATAACATTTTGTCGTGACAGCTTCTCTAAACTGATAGTCAATTTCATTTGAAACATTTATACCCGTAAGACTGTGTAATTGTGTGCAAACTTATTGTGGAGTTGCTTGTTAAAATATTAAAACCTTTTTTTGGATGAATTAATTGGGCCTCATCTAGGTGATTTCAAAACAAAAAAGGAAATAAATAATTTATAATAATGATTAGTGTACCACACAAGCAGTGGTACACTAATTCTACACTATTCCTTTCTCATTCTTTTTCTTTTTTTTTTTCAAATTTAATTTTATCTTTTTTCTATAGTTTTTATTTATTTATTTTATTTAATTATTATTATTATTATTATTTTTATTTATTTATTTCATTAAATAAAAATATAGATTAAGAAATACAATAAATGTGTGATTTATATTTATTTTATTGTGGTTTTTTAATATACCATTTATTTCTTTATTTTATTACAAGGAATATAGATGTGTACTGCTATATTTGTGATATATGATCTCACTTTGATCCATCAGACTTGTCGTGTGGCTCTTTTTTCTCTCTCTTTTATGACAATAACTCATTTTTAAATTTTTCATTTATTTTAATTTTATTACTATCTTCATTTTTATTTATCTGTCTCATTAAATAATAATTTAGATTAAGAAAAACAATAAATATATTGATTTACATTAAATTTATTATTAATAATATTATTACTGTTGCTTAATACTAGGTATGTTAATAGGGCGAGGGCGGACATGAGTGAGTGGTGCATTACCCGTGTTCATACCTGTAACGTCTTAATTTCTCAATTCAAGAATAATGTTCGTTGGAAACACTATTCCAAATTTCTGAAATTATTTCGCGCATTTCTAGTATCGACATATATTCACGTAACGCTTAAGCAATCCAACGCTTGCTTAGGCTTCCACAAAATTCACACATCAAGAGTTTCAATATTAATTCTGAACTAAAGCATAGGGAACGAATCTACACTTGAGTGTTATGGTTCATAAAACTCCTACCGAAAATCCGGCAGAGTTTCCCCTGAAAAGTGGATATTTCCCAATTTTACAAATTGACCTGAAACTCAGAAAAAATACCAATACAGTTGATAACAACACAAATACAATTTAAGTTCTCATCTAAGCCTCCATGGCCAAACTAAGTCTCCACTATAATACATCAATCCTCTAAGTGTTAAACTACAATTTCAAATCTTATCCTCTACTCCACTCCACTCGAGTCCTTAATTGCTCCGCCAAGAATATGACATCGACCTACACAACTGAAATATGATTCCCACATCGTGGGATGAGACTATGTCCCAGTGAGTGAGGTAATAGTGTGTGCAGTGTAGGGAGGCAATACAGGATACACAGTGATGTACAAGCTAAATCAATTCAAAAAATCATTCGTGATGGCAAACCAATACAGTTAACGATAATCATGCAATAGTGATTATAAGTGCAACGATGATCATGCAACAGATATTCAATAATATATGTCATGCCACGTAATCCAATCAAAATCTCCCACAAGGAGCAATCAAGTGTGTAATCCACACCCAGGTGTCTTTTCACTGTTACCTCTTTTGAGCGCTCGTCCATGTGACAAAGGACCGTCGTCCAGGGCCGCCCTCATTAAGTTTTAATTAGTAAAACAAGGATACTATGCATGAAATTCATTTTTAATGGAGGAATCTCATTTACCCCTTGGCCTAGGAGTAAATGTGATTATCTCTCTTGTACCTCATTGGTCCGAAGACCCCTCATTGGTCCGAAGACCCCTCTTTTGGTCCGAAGACCCCTCTTTTTACATAAGGTCCAAAGACCCAAATCCTCCTCTTTCAAAACATGAGGTCCTAAGACCCAAATTTCATTCTTTCAAATACATGCATAAATGGGGACATGAAAAATGATAATAGTTCCATGAACATGAGTGTATGCGTGAATGAACAATGTTTCAAGGTTACAACATCACAATCATCAGTTTCATAAAAATCCCCAAATCCTTTAACCTAGGGTTTGAGCCAAAAATCATACATTCAACCAATCCAATAAATTCATTCTAGGTTTTCATAAAATCAACTCTAATCAACAATAATAGCAAGGGGAGAAAGAATAGGGGACATACAATGAAATACAATCAAGAAAAGTGAGTGAGAACCACCACTCACCTCCAATAGGAGAAACTTGGTGAAAATGGGGAGAAGAGGAGGATGATCTTCAAGCTCCAAGAGGTGGGGAAGGCTTCCAATCAACTATCTCTTACTTCCTCTCACTTTCTCTCACTAAAACCCCCTCTCTCTCACTAGAAAACCCTAAGAAGTGGAGAAAATGAAGAAGAAAAGGGAAACATCACGTTCTAAAAATGTTGCTGCAACGTGCACGCTGGAGCGCGCTTTTAGTCCGCTGGGGCGCACTCCAAACAGGGGTTGTTGTCCCACGCGCGTTGGAGCACGCTTTTAGTGCGCTGGAGCACAAAAACCTGCTGTTTGGAGGTGCAAATGAACTCGGAATACTATGATATAGTAAATCAAACTGAAGCCCCAGATCTAAGCTTTCTAATGCAAGTGGAATCACCTCAATTGGACACTCTTAGCTCTGGATATTTGCGAATTAGTGCACCAAGGTCATTAGGCTTAAAACCCAAAATTAAGCGATAACCTCGGTTTGTGCCCCTCTTGGCTCCAATTCAATTCTCTCCTTCTCAAACCTAATTCCTCTCCATAAAAACCTTCTTGTAACTTAATTCTTGTCATCCAAACCATTCCCCACTCTAATTCTTGATAAATCAATTCCCTTGATTACAAAGCTCATTCTCCCACACTTAATGGCTAAGGCCTCGGTGTAGCTCTTCTCTTTAACTTTTCCTCCTGACCTTTCCTTTCAACTTAATTCTTCTTTACCCAACCTCATTTCTTTACCCTTAACCACTACATTCTCTCTGACTCAGGGTGTGATTCCTTCAAGATTTGACCTACAGTTGACTGGCTTAACTCTTGTTCCCTCTTGTAAACTCTTTTTAAAACTCATGGTTCCTAATGGATTCCCTAATCACTTGTCTGAAATCACACTTAACCGCTGAATTCTCATCCTACTTCTAACTTCCCTCTCTTTGGTGGGTTCACCACCTAAGACTTCTCTTATGTTCCCTAGGTTCCAATTTCTGGGATATTACAATACCTACTAACATTAATGGGTATTTACAAGTATCCATTAATATTTAAAAATTTAAAATTTATAGAAAAAATATTATATAATATACTCTAATATCATTACAAGATAATATATTAAAATTATCATTATAAAATATTATAAAATAAATTTTATCTCATCATAAAATAATTAAAACATATTATTATCTTAATATATTTAATAAAAATATATTTTAATAATTATACAATATTCATGAGACAAATAGTATATTATCTGTCCTCACTGGACCATATATATCTTTTACGGGAGATAATTTTGCTCCTACAATAAACTTATTTTTAAATAAGGTTAATGGTGTGTCCATTAACGGTTAACGAAATAAGATATTTGGTTAATTGCATCTGAATAGAACAATGATCACATGAAACTTATGTTAACCGTTCAAGGAATTATGTGATTTTAAGGATAATTGTGAGTATAATAATGATTAATTAAATAGTTAATTTGGTTAATGACATCATAATAGAACAATTATCTCATTGAACGAGAAGGGAATATATTAAATGAATTAAAAATTTGTAATAAAACAATTATTATACTCATTTAAAATTTGTAAAAAAAATATCGTATAATATACTCTAATATCATTACAAGATAATATATTAAAAATATCATTATAAAATATTAAAAAATAAATTGTATTTCATAAAATAATTAAAAAAATATTATTATCTTAATATATTTAATAAAAAATATTATAATAATTATGAATTACTCGCGAGACAGGTAGTATAATATCTATTCTCACCCATATATATCTTTTACGGGAGGCAATTTTGCTCCTACAATGAACTTATTTTTAAATGAGACTAATAGTGTGTCTATTGGCGGTTAACGAAATAGGATATTTGGTTAATTGCATCTAAATAGAACAATGATCACATGAAACTTATGTTAATCGTTCAAAGAATTATGTGATTTTAAGGATAATTGTGAGTATAATAATGGTTAATTAAATAATTAATTTGGTTAATGACATCATAATAGAACAATTATTATACTCATTGAACAATTATTATGACATCATTAACCAAATTAACTATTTAATTAACCATTATTATACTCACAATTATTCTTAAAATCACATAATTCTTTGAACGATTAACATAAGTTTCATGTGATTCTATTCAAATGAAATTAACTAAATATCCTATTTCGTTAATCGTTATGAACACACCATTAATCTCATTTAAAATAAGTTCATTGTAGGTCCCTCCCGTAAAAGATACATATGGGTGAAGATAGACATTATATTACCCGTATCGTGGGTACTGTATAATTATTAAAATATATTTTTTACTAAATATATTACAATAATAAGATTTTTTAATTATTTTATGATGAGATAAAATTAATTTTATAATATTTTATAATGATATTTTTAATATAATAACTCGTTATGATATTTTTAATATATTAACTTGTTTGCAAGACCCAATTTTAAATAACCTGACCTTATTTTCTTATATCGGTTTTATGAAAATAAATTATGATTGAGAGTAATTCTACTTTTTTAATCATTAAAAAAGTCATTACTTCGATCTTTTAAAGAAGGATTAAATATGTTTAATTTGTTCCTTGAAATATAATTGATATTTGATTTTAATCCTTACAATTTAAAATCGGTTTGACCCTTTGAAAATTAAAATTATACCAAATTAGTTTTTATTGTATAATTTTCATGTGAATTTTCTTACGAATTTTATCATAAAGTGAAAATATTCCCTTTTAGTCCTTATCAATAAAAATTCGTAGAAAATTTTCTCTAGAAAAATTAAACTACAATTACTACTTTGATGTATTTTCAATTTTTTTTAGGATTTAAACCATCGACTTTGATTTATAAGGATTAAAATCAAATCTCGAATATATTTTAGAGTGTAAAAACATATTTAACCCTTTAAAGAAATTTAAATTTTTAATTAGAAGTAATTTTGAAAATATTTTTCTATATACAAACCACATGACTAGATGAAATTGATAGATAAATTGAATCAATTTAATATGAATGAATAGTAATAAATTGATGATATATTTTATAAAAGAAGGACTAAATTCATATTAATTTTACTACTTGTTTGATTTTATTTTTATCTTTAACTGTAAATCTCTCAAAGGTATAGCCATGAGTTTAACCATCGAGCTAAGGGTGGTGGTTAGATAAAGCCCTCTACCCCTGCCAACCTTGTAGGTAAAGTCCCTTTGGGGTCGCGGTCCACTTCTATTGCGACCAACCACTGTTTGATTATTACGAGTTTGATAACATCAGCGTAAAAGGGCTGAGGATTAAATCATTTAAAATGAAAAGTTTTTATTTAAAAACAAAGAACTTATTATATCATAAACATAAAAGTGCAGTAAATACTTTTCTTTTAATTTTTTTTTTATTTTTGGCGTTCTTATCCTCAACCTTATCAAAATTGAATTTAGTAAATAATTAAGTTTATGTTATTTTTTTGTTAATGAACTAAGTTAACCTTGAAATTCTTGAATGTAAAAAATGATGATGATTTATAAGAAAAATATTAACTAAAAAGAGATTATAAATTCATTTATCATAAATACGAATTGAAAATAATACAAGAGGTTCATGCCATTTCAAAATTACCGAAAGTAAAATAGAAATATCCCTTTTATATGGACAAGAATTCATTAAATTAAATATGGCAAATGAGTTTGCTTAAATTATGGGGCCCATTTCTTTGCTATTGCACCATTACTCTTTTTGACTGTGTTGTCATCTTTTCCACCTCACAGGATCTGTTTTCTCTGCACCTGTCAACCTCTTTCCGGATATCACTCCCTTTGGCAATAATTTCTTTGACATATTTTCATAACATTTCATTACAAATGACAATTGACTACTAACATTACTCTCTCATAGTTTTTTCTCACTTCCAGTTAATGAATGTGATTGTCCATATCTCCGGGGTCAATCTTTACCATTATATATCATCTAAAGTATTCTTCAAAGGCACTAATTTGATATTTTTTTCTTTCTTAGAGTTTGATTATGATATATTACCCATATAAAACATTTTTTTATTGTTTTTCACTCTTATATTAACATCTTATTTGTTTAAAGTTTCTACATTACTGCTTCAACATCATTCATTTTATATTAGTGAAAAATAGGTGTTAAAAGGGTTTACTTAAATAGGTCCACCTAATTTGACTGACATTAATTAGGATGTGAGAATCTCAAATAAAAAGTAATAAATTTAGTGTTGTAATAAGCAATTAATAAAAACAAATTATTTGGAATTCCCGTCTCATTAATTTACTTAATACAAAAGCGCTCACATAAATTAACATAATATATCGAAGTAAAATAATCTAATAACAACTAAGATAATGAATTTGAAAATAAAAAATTTTGCGATGATAACAGTTCTGTAGTGGGGGTGAATAACATGTTAAAATATTTTTGTGGCTTTTTGACAAAGAGGATTCAATTGGATGTTATGCACTCCCAAGTAGCTATTGTCATTGTTTTTTTTGGCATACAAACACATAAAGAACATTAACTTCAGTGCTAAAAGCCCGAAAACCTGATGGAATTCGTCAACACTTGGTATTCATGAACCTACATTTGTAACCGGAAAGTCATTTCAAAGAGTCACAGTAGAAATAGATGTGTTATGTGTCCAAAACTATCCACTTGGCATTATAATGTGAAGCTCTGCAAATCCATATAGGTTATATAAACAAAGGTGATGCTTTCCTCTTCAAAACTCAATTCTCTTAAGTTCTCAGTTCTAACTCTCATTTGTTGTGTTGAGCCCTCTATCCTTTTCTACACCTTCCAATTTGTTTAGTTTCTTCTCTTTCTTTCTCTCACTTTCGTTGTCTCTGCAGGTTGTTGTTTATTCATCAATGGCAGATATAACCAAGAAGTGGTTGAACATCATAGTTGACGACAACAAATCCATGGCACCTTACTGGCCAGTCATTGTTTCAGAGTTTCTTGAAAAGCTTGCCAGGTGTTATATATATCTCCCCTTATCAAATATCTTTTGTAGAGTAATTTTCCACACACAGTAATTTCCTTCACATGCATGCAAGGACCACTGTTTCTTTTTCAAATACATGACCATCATGTATTTTAGGTTGAGTTAGACCGATTTTTGGACCCGAACCGGCCATATGTACTAGGACAAATTGGGTTAGGTGAAGTTAATTTTGTTGATTTTGACTCAAAGTGATCCGATCCAAATGGGTGTTGGTTAGCTCAGGTTGGTTGGTCAGGTTGGGGGAAAAAAGAAAATCATACAATTTGCTAACAAGCTCTTCCTTTTGTAAAAGAAAAAAACCAAAAAGAGTGCAAAGAAAAGTGAGGGAGATCGAGAGGTATGACTTGGGGAAAAGAACACACACAAGGTAACAAAATCATTCACTACAAGAAATTTTGTTTTTAGCGACACAAGGAAAAACCGTCTCTATAGGCTGCGTAGCGACAGCGTAGAGACGACCACGTGGACGTCGCTACATATATAGCTCGTCGTAAATACAATAGCGACGAGGAAAGTGAGCTGTCACTGAAGACGTCTCTAAAAACATGGTCGTTGCTAAGATTAATTTTTTTTTAAATTTTTTTAACTAGAGACGGTTGTAGTGACGGCTATGGTCGTCGTTATAGGTAAATTTTTTAAGTTAAATTTATTATTATTTAATTTATTTTAATAATTTATTAAATTCTTAAATTTATTATTTATTTTATTATTTATTAATTTTAAAAATTATAAAAACAATACTAAAAAAGCATATATATATATATAATATATACACAAAATCTGTTAAAAAATAATACAATAAAACCATAATAAAAACATAATAAAAAAGAAATCAATAGCGGCGGCAACGCTGAGGCTGTGGGGTGGGCGGCTCGTCCTCATCATCCATCGGGAGGTCATCCATGGCGGGATCATAATGGGGGTGCGACTATGCCTGAGCCTTAGCTGGAGCCTGAGTAGCCTGAGCGTCGAGCAACTCCTGTATCTGTCGTCGGAGTCGTCCTAACTCGTCCTCCAACGTTGCAGCCTTTGCCATGGCCTGGCGAGACTGCTCCTTTGCTTCATGGAATTCCTGGCGCAGTGCCTCCTCAGTAGAATATCGTGACCCGGACCCGTCAGTACTCTCTCCTGGGTGACCCCGGGACTCCTGAGTCAAGCTGGTCACACCTGAACGAATGTTTAAGGCCAAGTCCCCGGTGCTATAACAATGGCCTCGAGGCTTGCCACCCGCAACATCCCTCCAGATCTCCAGCTTGGTGGAGGCATCAGTCATGGAGGTGTCCCCCATCTTTGACTCCACCTCCCTCAGGCGCTCCTTGTAATTTGTCTGTTGAGGTAAAAGTAAAATTAGTTATTAGTTATATATTTAATTGCATAAATATGAAATTATATAAAAAAACACTTATAAACAAACACATACATAGGTGAACCGGGGTCGGTCATCTACCCAGCCACCACCCTTTTTGGCGTGGGTGGCAGCAAAGAACTCGTCCAGCTCGACCTCCCGCTCAAGCTATCATCGCTACGCAGGAAAATCACACAAATTAATTAATTTAACAACAAATAGAAATATAATATAAAAGAGTGTTTGTTTATACATACCATATCCAATGCCACCTCATGGTTGGCCCTACGACCCGTAGTGTGGATTGCCCCCCTGCGTTGAGATACCCGGTTGCTCTTGTTACGAGCTGACTTCCCCTTGAATTCCGCAGAGTCCCAGTAGGCCAAAAGACTCTCCCAAGCCTCCTCACCACACCATGTGGGCCTCTTCCCAGCCTTCTGAGACTTGTTCATCATATCTCGAAGGCGACGAGCATCCTGTGAAGTCTATTAATCAGTTTGAGCATTCAAACTTGACTCAAAGACTTAATATCCTGTAGTTTTAATGATTAACAAATAAGATTATATAAACAGATTCTACTGAGAAAGGTATTGGTTTGTTGACTGTGTTTCAGGATGAAATAGTAATCAAAATCAGAAGATTAGGATCAGAAGAACAAATGCAGGATCAAGGAAAAAGAAACTGTCTGAAGACGTGAAGACCATATGAAGACAACATAAAGCATTCTGAAGAAAAGAAGCTGTCTGAAGCAAGGAAGCCTTCTGAAGCAAAGAAGCCTTCTGAAGAAACGAAGCTGTCTGAAGAAGCAGGACTCGTCTGAAGAGTTGGAGCTGTCTGAAGTAGTTCAACCCGTCTGAAGTATCAGTGCTGTCTGAAGTCTCACTTATGACGTGGCACCCTATGCTGAAGTTTGTGAAGACTTTTCTGAACCTCTGCTGCACGTACCTTTTCAAACTCGTTTATGGCAAAGAACACAGAGACCTTTCCTGGTGATTTTGAATTTCATACACCACTGAGGAAATCTCTGCAACGCAGAAATTGCAGCAACAACGATGGCAGCTTTATATCAGCACCAACGTTGTACTCTGTCAGAATTATGAAGACACCCAGAAGCGTGTCTCACGATGAATTGAATAGCATTCAATGCTTTCTCTAAATGGTAGTATCACAACGGAAATATCATCATCACCAATCCAAAAGAAAGCACAAGAAAAGCTCAGGAGACTAAGCAGAAGCAACAAAGAGAAATGTTTGAATAAAATATTGTATCATCTGCAAGAAACAGCCATTGAACAAGACACCTCACTCAAAGAAGAAAGAAGAAATGGTGTCAGGAAGCAAACAGAAAAGGAGCATACACAAAATAAGCAAGAGGACAAATCCAACGGATACCCCTTCATATACACTCCTAAGAAAAGCAGAGAAAATCAGAAGTCAGCTGAAGAAAAGTAAAAGGATATCAAGAGAGAGAGCATGCAAAATAATATCAAGAAAATTTCTCTAAAGAGCTCATCTACAGAAGTGTCAGAACAGGACTGTCTGAACACATATCTGCTAAAGAAGAAGCAACCGTTTGAGACACTATTACACAACGGCTATATAAGCCACATCATCAACATCTCAACGGTATTATGAATCATCTTCAAACGGCTATATTCCAACAGAACATATAAATAGCCTCAAGGAAGAATTTGAAGATGTTGAACTCATTCACTTGGTTCAATCAGTTGATCAAGATGCATCAGAAAAATCCTATAGGTGTTGACCATACTTACTTGAATCAACTATGCTAGTAAAAATAGCAGTTGTTCAGTTGAACAACCTACCAGGCTGTGCTTAATCTCATATGAACCAAGAATGGTTTGAAGCTGCAAGTATGCCTTGGTTTTTCCAATGATACGGGTGAGAATGTAACCCATGTAAACCAATGGCTAGAGAACAAGGCTGGAGCTTAAAGTCAGTATCTACCTAGCCAATTCTCAGAGGATGTTATGCCTCATATCAGAGACAGGGATTGTACTTAAACATATATGCTTCTATCACTGTCTTAACCTTGTACTTAGAATTCTTTCATTGTATCCTGAGTAGTACTCAGTTAACCTCAAGTACAGGTAAAGATTAAGTTTATGTTTCGTGGCAACTTAAACTTAATTTAACTTGTAAACACTTTTTGTGTCAGAGAGCCTGCAGAGGCTTGGTGGAAAAAAGAATACTTAGTTGCAAAGCCTGGAGAGGCTAGACTGAAAAAGAATATTGCAAATGTTGCTTGGAGAGGCAGTTGAAAACAAAACAATACTTGTGTTGGCCTGAAGAGGCTGTGAACAATACTTGTATCTGTGGATTCAGATAGTGGAAAATCCAGTGGTGGTTTGCCTCTGGGACTGGATGTAGCTCACGGGTTTGTGGGTGAACCAGGATAAATTCCTTGGCTAAGTTTTCTTACCCTTATCTCTTATCAATTCTTTTTATACTAATCAAGGGGTCAGAATAATTAATCTGATATTTTTGAAGGCACAAACCATCTTTTAAAAATTAGTTTTTACAAGCCGTCTGAAAACTTCAGACAGCCCCATAAAAGTCTGTCTGAAGTCTATATGCCTAAGTTCTCTTTTCTTTAATCTCTTTATTTCCAGTTTTCATATTTATATTGGGATTTGAAAAGTATTTTCTATAATAAACTTAACACAACTATTTCAATAAAATGACCCTTCATATGTATAAAACATGAGATGGCTCTTATATCATTTGAAGCTTTACAAAGAATGTTCCTTGAAGAACTTCTGAAATAAATTCTCTGGAGCAAGTCTGAAAGAGATCAGTTCAGAAATCAGGAACAAACTTCAGAGAACTTCTAGTTGTCTGAAGTATTTCAGAAACCGATCTGAAAATACTCCTTGTAATAATCTTCAGAAGACACTTTGAGAAACCTCTGTTTAAAACAATCTTAAGCTTTAGAAGAAACACTATTTTTCTTATCTTCCACATGTTTCAACTATCTCTGATCTTAAGACTTGTTCTTAACGGTGCTCATCTTCATGATTTAAATTAAAGATTTCCAAAAACTATTAAAAGTTTGAAACACTATTCAACCCCCCTTCTAGTGTTTCTAACACATCCCTCTGCTCGTACACCTTCTTTATTTGCAAAATAAAAATATGGTAAGTCATGCCAAATTGACATATCTTAAGAAAAAATTTAAAGTGGATGGGGTTTTTAATTACCGTGAACTCCTCCCACCACATGTTCCTAACATCCTTCGGGGTGACCTCCCAAAGGTAGTGAGGACCCCGGAACTGCGAACAGATCGCATGACCAATGGATGCGATAGGTGGGGCGTTAGGCATCCACCTGCAAAATAAAATATTCAATATTAATATCAATTCTAAAGAAGAAAAAAAATAAACAAACTTACTCCTTGCAAATGGTCGGATAATAACCCGACCTCGAGCGTCTGCCTCATGAGGTCTGCTTGAGCCGACACCCTAGAACCGAGCTGGCTCCTCATCAGACTCCTGGTCAGCATCCCTATCCAGGTCATCCTGAGCGTCGTCAGCGTCTAGGTCGGGCACAACGTCCACCTGCACTGGAAGCATCTTAACTAATCCTGGTGTCGGGATGAACCTCATACCATCAAACTGGGCCGGAGCAGATGGTGGAGGGGAGGAAGAATAAGAAGTTTGCATGGCACCCGCTGGCGCTGAAGTAGATGATGCTCCAGCATCTGATCAACGTGTGAGTGAGAAAGGTTAACCTTCTCCCGCATCGCGCGAGCTGCCTGTTGTCCTAGCTCGCCCGAAGGGATGGACCCCCTCTACTCGGTGGGATCTTCTCTCCACCTCTACCACGCATCCTAGGCACTAATGACTACAAACATTATATAATAATTAAATAATTATATAAATTAAAAAAAATGAATTACATATTACTAATACACTAATTACTAATAAAACCAATTCCTAATTACTATAGACATTATATAAAAAATAAATAATTATATAAATTAAAAAACTAATTACTCATTACTAATTACTAATAAATTAAATAATTACTAATAAATTAATAAAACAAATAAAAAATAATTACAAGTAAAATAATTAAACTATTAATTACAAATAAACCTAATTCCTATATCACATTAATAAATTAATAAAATAAATAAACTATTAATTACAAATAAATTGATTAAAGCTTTAAAAAACTTACTTGTTGCGACTCCGAATATGGAATAACTCTGGAACGAGCTCTAACGTCACCTACAGGCAACTATTTTGAAAATTCATTGGTTCAAAATGATCTTATGAAAGAGAGGAATGTTTTAATCGATCAGTTTTTCAAAATAAACGGAGTGAGGGGACAGAAATAGGGGTGGCTGTATGAGAGGAAAAGGGAGTTTGTGTTGAGTCTCAATATTAATTAAGTATTCAATTTAATTTAAGACTCGTTACCATTGGTTTTAATGGTTAACAAATTTGATTATATATAAACAGATTCTACTGAGAAAGGTAGTTTGTCTTTGTTATTGCAGGTAATCTGAAATGAGCAAATATTCAAGTTAAAGCAACTATCTGAAGAATTAAACAACCTGATGAAAGTATGTGCTTACTAAAATTGTATCTACTGAACACATACTTTTTGAACTATCACACAATGACATGGCAAGTCGAGCTTACTCTAAAAGAAGCAACTCTCCGAAACGCATAAAACTTCCAGAAGTATGTGTGTGTATTGAATCTGCACTTACCGAAGTCTGTGTACCTGCTGAACAAATACTATCTGAATCATCATTTGATGACGTGGAAACATGAGCACATGAAGACCTCTCTGAAGTGTTTGGACTCTACTGAAGAATTAATCAACCTTCTGAAGAGCTACATCATCTTAGTTGCTAAAAAGACTTTCTGAAGACGTTCAACGTAAAATCTGCCATAGTCAGAAGAAATTCTGCACAATAGATTTAAAGGTCTCTAAACGTCTTCTTCAAAACGTCTACGGCAAGGAAGTCTATAAAATTTCTCTCTGCGCTTACTGAAACATGGTACATGAAAAAAAAAACTTTTGTGCATGTTGTGTGTCAGAACGGTACAGTCTCTGCACACCTACTCTGTTAAAGTCAAGAGGCTATCAAAAGCTACACGCTATCTCTCAACGGTAATCTTCAACGGTTACATTTCAAGCCTCTATAAATAGCTTCATTTCAAGACTTTGAAAGGCGTCGGTCATATTCTCAAAAAGTTATATTCTGAAGTTGTTGACCAACAATAAAAAGGGGCTATTCAAAAGAAAATGAAAAGCTAGAAAAGCCCATCAAAAAGAAAGAAGAGAAGAGATAAAGCTTAGCAAACAGAGTGAATCGGCCAAATCAAAAGAAGATACATTCCAAGCCAAACACTCTGTTATTTCTCATTTCCTTGTACTTAGATTTACCCTTTGTATCCTGAGTTTTACTCAGTTATCCCTTTGTACAAGAAGAAACTGCGTTTAAGTTTCTTAGAAACTTAAACTTAGATTATATTGTAAACACTATCATGTGTCTGAGAGCCTGGAGAGGCTTGGTGGAAGAAAGAATACTCGTTGAGCTTGGAGATGTTGAGTCTCAAAAATATCATAAGAGAAAATATGATGTTTAAGACAACTCAATTCCCAAGTTTTAATGCTTAACAAATTTGAGTTAAAATATTCATCATAGATACATATATGCTTTAATGATTTATCTATGATTTCAGCAAGAGTCACTATGAGCCTACATAAAAAGACTAAGTGTTGAAGCTGTCTGAAGAAGCAGAACTCGTATGAAGAGTTGAAGCTGTCTGAAGTAGCTCAACCCGTCTGAAGTATCAGTGCTGTCTGAAGTCTCACTTATGACGTGGCACCCTCTGCTGAAGTTTGTGAAGACTTTTCTAAACCTCTGCTGCACGTATTTTTTCAAACACGTTTATGGCAAGGAACACAGAGACCTTTCCTGGTGATTTTGAATTTCATACACCACTGAGGAAATCTCTGCAACGCAGCCTCTGCAACAATATTTGTAGCAGCCTTAATGCATGAGAAACCTTGTATCGTGTCAGAAATATCAGAGCTCTCAGAAGCGTGTCTCACAACGGATTAAATAGCATTTAATGCTATCTCTAAACGGTGGTATTTCAACGGATTAAAGTTTGGGTATAAATACCCCTCTATAAAGACCATCAAAGGCAACGAAGTAGAAGTGAAAAAGAGAAATCAATATACAAGAAAGCCAAGAAAAACATCACGCTGCAAGTTTTTACTCCGTAAAAACTCTCTGATAGAATTCTCTGTACACATTTGTATATCCTGAGCATACCTCAGTTTTATTGTACATTGTATTGGTTTGAGCTTCAAACTTGATAGTTTAAAAGCTTAAACCCCTTTCTTTGTAAACCTTGGTAGAGCCTGAAGAGGCTTGACAGAAAAGAATACTTGTGGTAGAGCCTGAAGAGGCTTGACAGAAAAGAATACTTGTGGTAGAGCCTGAAGAGGCTTGACAGAAAAGAATACTTGTGTGTGTCTGGAGAGACTGTACTCGTTGTGTCTGGAGAGACTGTACTCGTTGTGTCTGGAGAGACTGTACTCGTTGTGTCTGGAGAGACTGTACTCGTTGTGTCTGGAGAGACTGTACTCATTGTGTCTGGAGAGACTGTACTCAAAATTCGAGCTTGTAATCTGAATATTCATATAGTGGAAATCCAGTGGTTGTTTGCCATTGGGACTGGACGTAGCTCACAGTGGTAGTGAGTGAACCAGGATAAATTTCTTGGCTAAGTTTTCTTACCCTTATCTCTTGTCAATTCTTTTTATACTAATCAAGGGGTTAGAGTAATTAATCTGATATATTATAAAGACATAAAACATTGTTTTAAATCAGTATCTTTTATACCGTCTGAAAACTTCAGACAGTCCTTTAAGAGTCTGTCTGAAATCGTGTTTTTAACACCTGTTTGCGAAAAGCTTTCAAAAATATTCAGAAACACTATTCAACCCCCCTTCTAGTGTTTCCCTGTGTTTCTACAGTTGGTACCAGAGCTCTACTCAAGGGTTGAAGCACCTAACAAGTGACTGAGGACTGAAAGATCCAAATGGAAGCTTCTAACAGCAACAGGCAATACATCACTGAAAGAGCCTCTATCACAAGACCCCCAGCATTCAATGGAGTGGATTACCACTACTGGAGAGATCGTATGAAGTTGTTCATTGAGAGCAACAACATTGATGTTTGGGAGGTGGTCACTGATGGAGACTATGTGCCTATGCAAAATGGCTTGCCTATACCTAAGACTGAATGGACCCTGGAGCAGAAGACTAGAGTCCAGATGAATGCTAAAGCCAAACTCTATCTGATATGTTCATTGAATAAATCAGAATACGAGAAGGTCCATGGATGCACTTCTGCCAAGGAAGATTTGGGATACTCTTGCAGCAGCCCATGAAGGGACTGAAACTGTCAAGCAATCCAAAATTCAGCATGCTTATACACCAGTATGAGATGTTTAAGATGGAAGAAACTGAAACTATTGACCAAATGTTTGGGAGGTTTCAGACCATAACCAATGGACTCAGGTCTTTAGGAAGAACCTATGAATCTGGAGACAACAACAGAAAGATTCTAAGGAGTCTACCTAAGTCCTGGAGACCCAAAGTCACTGCCATTCAAGAGGCAAGAGATCTGAACTCTCTAAGAATGGAAGAACTGTTGGGATCTCTCAAAGTCCATGAACTTGAACTTGGAGAAGATGACAACAAGAAGAAGTCTCTGGCTCTAAACTCCAAAGTCAAACAGTCTAGGCATGGCAGCATGAAGGCTATGCAAGCTGAGGACAGTTCAGAAGCAGATGAAGATTCTGAAGACAGCTCAGAAGATGAAGATGATCTTGCTCTTTTAAGCAGAAAGATCAAGAGAATGCTACAGAACAGAGGAAAGTTCAGAAAGAACCAACCGTCATCATCCAAATCAGGTAAGACAGGTAAAGAGGCTAACCCTGATAAAATTACTTGCTTTGAATGTAAGCAACCAGGACACATAATGGCTGATTGTCCAAGACTGAAGAAAAACAACTTCAAGAAGAGGTTTTCCAAAAGGAAGAAAAGTCTCATGGCAACATGGGAAGATCTTGATGAATCAACCTCAGAAGAAGAAGAAGATACTTCAGAAAAGGCAAATCTGTGTCTCATGGCTAGTCTACCATCCTCAGACAGCTCTGAAGCTGAGGTATTTCCTCTTACTCTACAAGAAATGTATGATGATCTGGTAGAGAGTTCTCAAGAACTCTTCCAAGAGTATAAGAATCTATCCAAAGCCCACACAGAAATGTGTAACAAATATGAGGCACTTGAGATAGAACATATTATGCTCAAAGAAAAGGTTCTTGAGACTAAAAACTGCAGTTCACAAGCTGTGTCTGAAGAAAATAAGAAACTTCAGAAGCAGGTTGTGGAACTGACAAAAGATCTGGCCAAATTTGTCAAAGGAACTAAAAATCTGAATATAATGCTTGGAAGTCAAAGGCATTCCCTTGACAAAACTGGACTAGGCTTTTGTGATCATAACTTGTCTGAACCTCCTACAGTCTTAAATTTTTCTAAAAAGAAGGTTACTGGGTGTTCTCACTGTGGTAAGCCTGGACACAATATGGCTCAGTGCAAACACAGAAGAAAGACAAGGCCCAAAGCTAACAAGAAAGGACCCAAAAGAATATGGGTACCTAAAAACTTAATTATTCCTGTTGCAGATGTGTTTAACAGGACAAAGGAGACCCCACAAATGGTACCTGGACAGTGGGTGCTCGCGACACATGACAGGAGAAAGGTCTTTGTTCCAAAACCTTAGACCTAGAGCTGGTGGAATGGTCACCTTTGGTGGAAATCAGCAAGGGAAGATCATTGGAATAGGGACTGTAGGTATATCTTCTTCATCCCTTATTAAAAATGTACTTCTAGTGGAGGGACTACAACATAACTTACTGAGCATAAGTCAATTATGTGACAGTGGTTATGTGGTAGCTTTTACTAAGGAAGGATGCATAGTCAAGGACTCCTCTAAGCAAATCCTCTTTACTGCTAAGAGACACAACAATGTGTACAAAATTGATCTAGAGGATCTAGCAAGTCAAAATGTAAAGTGTTTCATTTCTGTTGAAGATGAAAAACAGATTTGGCATCAAAGACTTGGGCATGCCAGCTTGAGATTAATCTCAAGATTAGCAAAACACAATCTTGTTAAAGGATTGCCCAAGCTTTCATACAAATCTGACATTTTATGTGAAAGCTGTCTGAAAGGGAAACAAACAAGACACTCTTTTAAGAGTAAAGATGTTGTTTCAACTAGCAGACCACTAGAACTTTTACACATTGACTTGTTTGGTCCTATTAGAACAGAAAGTCTTAGTGGTAAGAAATATGGCTTAGTCATTGTTGATGACTATTCTAGATTTACTTGGGTGTTATTCCTAAGAAGCAAGGATGAGACTTTTAGGAATTTCACAATATTCTGCAAGAAGGTACAGAATGAGAAAGGATTCTGTATTTCTGTCATCAGAAGTGATCATGGTGGAGAATTTGAGAATGCAAACTTTCAAATGTTTTGTGATGAGAATGGGATCTCACACAATTTCTCTGTGGCTAGAACACCTCAACAGAATGGGGTTGTTGAGAGAAAGAACAGAAGTTTGCAAGAGATGGCAAGGACCATGCTCAACTCATGCAGCTTACCAAGATCCTTCTGGGCAGAAGCTGTTAGCACAGCATGTTACCTTCAAAACAGAATATTGGTAAGACCAATTCTGAAAAAGACTGCCTATGAACTGTGGAAAGGAAGAAAACCCAACATATCATACTTCCACACCTTTGGGTGTGAATGTTTTATACTCAACACCAAGGATGATCTTGGAAAATTTGATGCGAAGTCTGATAAAGGATTTTTCATTGGATATTCTGAAACATCTAAAGCCTATAGAGTGTATAACTCTAGAACTTTAACTGTTGAAGAAACTATTCATGTTAAATTCAATGATAACAAAGAGACTGATAGGGAACTATCAGATCTAGAGGATGACTTTGCAGGAATGGAGCTGAATGACCACAGCAGCTCGAAGGATGAGCAGCTGTCTGAAGTATCTACTGTTACCAAACCTCTTCAGACAAATGTTGAGTCTCAAACAGAACAAACTAGATGTGATACTTCCTCAGAAACCTGATTGGAAATACAAATCACATCATCCTAAGGAGCAAATCATTGGCAGCACTTCAGAAGGAGTTAAGACAAGATCAAAATTCAAGATTCTGAATTCTCTTGCTCTCCTATCTGAAATAGAGCCAAAGAACATTGATGAAGCTCTGCATGATGAAGGGTGGATCCTAGCCATGCAAGAAGAGCTGAATCAGTTTGCTAGGAGTGATGTCTGGACCCTTGTTCCTAAACCCCATGGGAAAACTATTATTGGAACCAAATGGGTGTTCAGAAACAAGCTGTCTGAAGAAGGCAAGGTAGTCAGAAACAAGGCAAGATTAGTTGCTCAAGGATACAACCAGCAAGAAGGTATTGACTTCACTGAAACCTTTGCCCCTGTGGCCAGGTTAGAAGCAATTAGAATTCTTTTATCTTATGCTGTAAATAATGGCATCAAGCTATATCAAATGGATGTTAAAAGTGCCTTCCTCAATGGTCTCATTGAAGAAGAAGTCTTTGTTAGACAACCCCCTGGTTTTGAAGATATTGCTTTTCCTGAACATGTTTTCAAACTCAAAAAGGCTCTCTATGGTCTGAAACAAGCCCCAAGAGCTTGGTATGACAGATTGAGCAGTTTTCTAATCTCAAATGGTTTTGAAAGAGGAAAAGTGGATACAACTCTTTTTAGAAAACAGTCTAACAAAGATCTTATACTTGTTCAGATATATGTTGATGACATTATCTTTGGTTCAACTAACTCTTCATTATGCAAGGAGTTTTCAGAGTTAATGCAATCAGAATTTGAAATGAGTTTAATGGGTGAACTAAAATTTTTCTTAGGACTTCAGATTAAGCAAGATTCTGACTGTATATGGATCCATCAAGAAAAATATACAAAGGAAATGCTTAATAAGTTTAACTTTCATGATTGCAAACCCATGGCAACTCCAATGCATCCCTCTGCATCTTTAAACAAAGATGAGAAGGAAGAACCAGTGAATCAAACTCTGTATAGAGGAATGATTGGATCATTACTATATCTAACAGCAAGCAGACCTGACATAATGTTCAGTGTATGTCTGTGTGCTAGATTTCAATCTGATCCAAGGAGTACTCACTACAAAGCTGTAAAAAGAATTTTCAGATATCTTAAAGGTACTACTAATCTTGGTCTGTGCTATAAGAAAAGTAAGGACTGCAGGTTAGTAGGTTACTGTGATGCTGATTTTGCTGGAGACAGAATTGAAAGAAAAAGCACTAGTGGTGGATGTCATTTCTTTGGAGAAAATATGATTAGCTGGTCAAGCAAAAGGCAAAGCACAATTGCCTTATCAACAGCTGAAGCAGAATATATCTCAGCAGCCAGTTGCTGCTCACAACTGTTATGGGTGAAGTATCAGTTAGAAGATTTTAACATTACTATATCTGCTATACCTGTTTTGTGTGATAATACAAGTGCTATTAATTTGTCTAAAAATCCCATTCAACATTCTAGGGCTAAACATATAGAAATAAAACATCATTTCATTAGAGACTATGTTCAGAAAGGTATTTTTGATATTCAGTTTATTGATACAGAGCATCAATGGGCTGATATATTCACAAAACCTCTGACTGAAGATAGATTTAAGTTCATTAGAAATAATCTGAACATACATGCATTTTGAATGTGTGTGATCTGATCTGTCAAAAATGATGTATCTGAAATTTCAGCCTGTCTGAAACAAGTAACTTGTCTGAAATTTTGGGGTGTCTGAAATTCATATGGGTTTCTGAAATCTGTCACTTGTCTGAAGTAAACAAATGACGTGGCTTTATGAGACGGTTTAATTCCATTTATTTTGTCTCTTCCACTTCGCACGATCTCCTATGTCTGCGCACCCAGTACCTGCCATCATTGCTTTATGGGTCTATAAATACGGAAGCTAGTGGGTCACAGAACTTCACCGTTCACTATTCAGTAGTCATCTCTTGAGATCCTTCTTCTACAAGCAATCCTTTTTTCTCTCTCAAGTTCTTCAGAAAACTCTCCAATGGCCCCTAAGAAATCTGCTGGAAGCAACATCGTGAAGACTAAGGGGGTAGTTCTGGAAGATCTTCAATCTCTGGGAATGGACTTGTTTGCTGAGTTCGATGCAGCTGGGTGGACTCCGTATTTCAATCACAACTTGACACAGTGGCATGAGCAGAGTGTGCTGGATTTCTGGGCTACTGCCAGAGGAATACCCAATCCTCAGGGTATCTACACTAGCATCAAGGCCACAGTACGAGGTGTTCCTGTCTTCGTTGATGAAGATATCATTGCTCACATCTGTGAGGTCAGAACTGAAGGAGCTGTATTCACTCCTGGCTGGGAAGCAAGAAATGGAGGACAGAAGCAGTTCACAGAGTTTCTGTATGGCACCTCTGAACCAGTAAGCTTAGATGCAAAGCATATGTCAGACAAGGCTAGGGTTTTGCATGCCATCTTAGGGTGCTCTATAATCCCTAAAAATGGAAGCAGAAACCATGTTTCTGAGTTGGAAAGATTTTGTCTGATTCACCTACTGCAGAAGAAGAAGGTGAACCTCCCCAACATCATAATGTACCACATGCAGAAGCGTCTCAGAGACTCTGCTGGGAGCTTCCCTCACAATACCATCATCACCAAAATCTTGCTGCACTTCAAAGTTCCCATTGAAAGGCTTTTTGATCGCCTTTCACAACCTGTGTTTGGTGAATCAAACCTCAAGAGCATGGGAGTGAAGCTGACTCCAAGACCTCCCTCTCCGTCCATGAAGGAGAGCCTTCTTCTTGAGAAAGCTGCAAGAAGGCAGACAACAATGGAGGTTCTTGAGAATGAACTCAGAGGAGACATAAGGAGGCATGAGTTCAAGTCATCAAAACCCTCTCCTCAAGCAAAATTGAAGAAGCTATCTGTAAGAAGTGCTGCTAAGGTAGCATCTGCATCTGTTCAGAGTCAGGTGTCTGAACCTGTTCAGACTCCACAGCCTTCTTCTGAAATGGAAGGACAGGCTCAAGAGGCAGAAGAAACTGATGTAGTTATAGCTGAGCCATTGGCTGCATGCCCATCTGATCCTGAACTCATTCAGGTGGCAGCATTGGCTACTGCCCTGGAGCAGGAGGAGCTGGAGAAGAAAGCAGAACAAGAAGAAGACTGATAGAGCTATTGCTATTGCTTCACAATTGGCCTATGCTGAAGATGATAGGCAAGCAACCATAGCTGAGGGAGCAAAGAAAAGGAAGAGGTCAAGTGCACCTCAGAGAAGGAGAACCAAAGGCAAGCTACTTCAGACTGCACCTGAACCTAGGGTGACTAGAAGTATTGCCTCTCAGCTGACAGCAGAAGATGAAGCTGAGAAGTATCAAAAGTTTGTTAAAGCTCAACAATACTTTAAAAGGAAAAGGGAAGAAAAACAAGCACAAAGGGAGCAGGAAGAAGCAAAGGCAAAAGAATCTGAGGTAACCAAGCCTCCCTACAAGAGAATTAAGGTGAGATTTGATAATGTAACTCCTTCACCACCCTCCTCACCAGAAAAACAAACACCTCATCAACCCTCACAACCTTCACTCCAACCTTCACCAAAACCCCTATCACCTACAAACCAACCATCTTCACCTCTATCACAACCATCACCACCTCCACACACAGAAAACCAACCCTCTGACCCTTCCAAACCCTCTGAACCTACCTCACCACAACCTTCAGAGAATCAACTCTCTGAGCCCACATTACCTTCCCCACAAATCCATGACCTTGCTCTAAACCACTCTTACCTTCATCACCTCCACCTCCTACACCTTCTCTGGAAGAAGAGCTCTCTGTTGAAGAAGAGCAAGTGCTTGCTGATCCCTGCTCACTGCCCAAGTTTAGCACCCTGTCTGAAGAGCTACAGTATTTCAGATCAGCACCTGCTGTATCCTTGCATCCTGGCTTAATCAGGAAAACTGCTGCTGAAGTAAGGAATCAATACAGTGCTTCTTCAGGTGGATTAGACAAGATCAGGAAGGGTGTCCCTCTTGCACATATTTGGGCTCCCATCAATCCATTCTCAAATGATTCCCTGAGGCTGTCTAATGATGAATGGAGCTTTGTGAGGCAGCTGAACACTGAGTCTGAGCTGTTTCAGAGGGATCTGCACAAGGGAGTTGGGATGAGAGGCTACAGGCCCCCTAGAACTTGTTCAATCAGGCCAACCACCAAAATCTTGGTGAAACCTGATAGAATAGTTCCTAGGTATCCCTTACTGGAAGAGAAATTCAAAGAAGCTAAAAGCTATTCAAAGAAAAACTCACCGGTGTCTGAAGTGATGAGTCCATCAGAGTGGGACTCTTTACCAGAATTCATCACAAATCTAGGAGGAGGCCTGGATCATCTACTTCAAGAGTGGATGTGGTCCTCTTACTGGAAGATCAGGGAAGATGCTGGATCTTCTTCTGGATCAACTGGTCCTGATGCTGATTCTGGTGTTGGACTTGGAAAGTCAACCACTGTCAAATATCACTATATGAGAGATCACTTTCCCCCACCTGCTGACTCGTTTCATGAAGATTGGGCTCTACTAAATCCTATTGGCACCTTCTTTTGCCCTGTGTTCAGCCCCTCTGACTACAAACTGCAGCCAGGATTTGGACTGCTTAGATTTGTTTGCCCCTACATCCAGCTCATCTTCTATGAATCTGAGCAAGACTTGGCTAAGGAGAATCTGAAGTTGAAGTCCAAAGTGCAGAAACTTGAAAAGAAGTGTGCTGATCAAGAACAGAAGACTAAGCATCTGATTGCTCAACAAGAACAGATTCTTCAAGAACAGCAGCTTATCAGATCTGGTCAGCAAGACTTGAAAACCTCAGTGGAAGCTGCAATAAACAAGGCCAAGGACGACTTGATTTCCTTTCTCACTGCGGCCTTGCTGAAGAACAAAGATTAGACTGTTCATTTTAGCCATTGTCTTTTGTTTATTCTCATGCTTATGACAAGTGTCTGATTGTTTGTTTCTTTATCTGAACATTCCCATATATACAATCAGTGGCTTTTCCCATCCTTTTATGAGTGCATTGTTAACATTATGCTATATGTTCTATGTGAATTTATTGCTCTGTTACTGTTTAGCTCTGATATTCCCTTTTGATTGATGACAAAAGGGGGAGTATTAAAATCTAACAAAATCTGAATCTGAAGTGATTACAGGACTCAGGGGGAGTAAATAAGAACAGGACTCAGGGGGAGTAAATAAGAAATTGATTTTTGATCAAATCAGTTTAAGAGATCACCATCTGAGGGGGAGCTATCTATACTTTTATTTTTAAAACTCCTTTCAGATTTATGTATTTTAAACAAATTTGTCATCATTAAAAAGGGGGAGAATGTTGAGTCTCAAAAATATCATAAGAGAAAATATGATGTTTAAGACAACTCAATTCCCAAGTTTTAATGCTTAACAAATTTGAGTTAAAATATTCATCATAGATACATATATGCTTTAATGATTTATCTATGATTTCAGCAAGAGTCACTATGAGCCTACATAAAAAGACTAAGTGTTGAAGCTGTCTGAAGAAGCAGAACTCGTATGAAGAGTTGAAGCTGTCTGAAGTAGCTCAACCCGTCTGAAGTATCAGTGCTGTCTGAAGTCTCACTTATGACGTGGCACCCTCTGCTGAAGTTTGTGAAGACTTTTCTAAACCTCTGCTGCACGTACTTTTTCAAACACGTTTATGGCAAGGAACACAGAGACCTTTCCTGGTGATTTTGAATTTCATACACCACTGAGGAAATCTCTGCAACGCAGCCTCTGCAACAACATTTGTAGCAGCCTTAATGCATGAGAAACCTTGTATCGTGTCAGAAATATCAGAGCTCTCAGAAGCGTGTCTCACAACGGATTAAATAGCATTTAATGCTATCTCTAAACGGTGGTATTTCAACGGATTAAAGTTTGGGTATAAATACCCCTCTATAAAGACCATCAAAGGCAACGAAGTAGAAGTGAAAAAGAGAAATCAATATACAAGAAAGCCAAGAGAAACATCACGCTGCAAGTTTTTACTCCGTAAAAACTCTCTGATAGAATTCTCTGTACACATTTGTATATCCTGAGCATACCTCAGTTTTATTGTACATTGTATTGGTTTGAGCTTCAAACTTGATAGTTTAAAAGCTTAAACCCCTTTCTTTGTAAACCTTGGTAGAGCCTGAAGAGGCTTGACAGAAAAGAATACTTGTGGTAGAGCCTGAAGAGGCTTGACAGAAAAGAATACTTGTGGTAGAGCCTGAAGAGGCTTGACAGAAAAGAATACTTGTGGTAGAGCCTGAAGAGGCTTGACAGAAAAGAATACTTGTGGTAGAGCCTGAAGAGGCTTGACAGAAAAGAATACTTGTGTGTGTCTGGAGAGACTGTACTCGTTGTGTCTGGAGAGACTGTACTCGTTATGTCTGGAGAGACTGTACTCGTTGTGTCTGGAGAGACTGTACTCATTGTGTCTGGAGAGACTGTACTCAAAATTCGAGCTTGCTCATATAGTGGAAATCCAGTGGTTGTTTGCCATTGGGACTGGACGTAGCTCACAGTGGTAGTGAGTGAACCAGGATAAATTTCTTGGCTAAGTTTTCTTACCCTTATCTCTTGTCAATTCTTTTTATACTAATCAAGGGGTTAGAGTAATTAATTTGATATATTATAAAGACATAAAACATTGTTTTAAATCAGTATCTTTTATACCGTCTGAAAACTTCAGACAGTCCTTTAAGAGTCTGTCTGAAATCGTGTTTTTAACACCTGTTTGCGAAAAGCTTTCAAAAATATTCAGAAACACTATTCAACCCCCCTTCTAGTGTTTCCCTGTGTTTCTACAGGAGAGGCTTGACTGTAAAAGAATACTGCATGAGTTGCCTGGAGAGGCAGTTGAAAACAAAAAATACTTGTTTCAGCCTGGAGAGGTTGGGTGAACAAACAATACTGCATGAGTTTCCTGGAGAGGCAGTTGAGAACAAAGAATTCTTGTCGGGCCTGGAGAGGTCAGGTGTGCAAATAATACTCGGTGTAATTTTGTGGGATTAGTGGAAAATCCAGTGGAATTTTTCCCTGGGACTGGATGTAGCTCACTGGGTTAGTGGGTGAACCAGTATAAATCTCTGTGTTAAGTTCTCTCTTCCCTCAACTCTTTACTTTCCGCTGTTATCTATTTTAACTAACCAAGGAGGGTTTAAGAAAAGTTGTTTTAATAATTAAAGCAGAAAAACAATCATTTCTTTAAGAGAAATTAATTTCAAAAAGGTTTTTATTCAACCTTCTGAGTTGCATCAGCAAGTTACTGAAACTCCCAGTTTCGGAAGGTTGATCAAATATTCTCAAATCAGTTTTGCTTGTTTGCGAAAGGTTTTCCAAAAATCTGTAAAGATTATGAAACACTATTCAACCCCCCTTCTAGTGTTTCCTGTGGTCCTAACAGTTTGGAGGAAAAAGGGATTTGGAAATGGAGGAAGAAGGGAGGCGGAGGGGTTTTAACGCGTGCAGGTTTTTAACGGAGCGACGGCCTGGCCGTCGCTACATTTTTAAAAAAATGCGCACACAAATTAAAAATTCGTTTTTAATGTAGCGACGGCTTGCCGTCTTTAAAGTCGTCGCTACATTTAATTTATATTTTTTTCAGAAAAAAATAAATTATAATTATAGCGACAACCTAGCCATCGCAACTGTCACTTCCTAACGACGGTTAGGTCGTCTCTAAGAATTAATTGCACTGAATAGTGTATTTAATGTGAAGTCTATTAATCAATTTGAGCATTCAAACCTGACTCAAAGACTTAATATCCTTTAGTTTTAATGATTAACAAATAAGATTATATAAGAACATAATAAGAACAAATAAGATTATATAAACAGATTCTACTGAGAAAGGTATTGGTTTGTTGATTGTGTTTCAGATTGGAATATTCATAAGAAGACTTGATGAACAAAATCAGGATCAGAAGAACAAATGCAGGATTTAATATAAAGGTTGTCTGAAGCGTAGAATCTGTCTGAAGTAAGCAACTCGTCTGAAGCGTAGAAGCTGTCTGAAGTAAGCAACTCGTCTGAAGCGTTGAAGCTATCTAAAGTAAGCAACTCGTCTGAAGTGTTGAAGCTGTCTGAAGAACGCAACTCGTCTGAAGTGTGCAACCCGTCTAAAGACGTGAAGACTATCTGAAGAAGTCTACAAACAGAATCAAGAATTGATCTCTTGAAGACGTTGCTAAAGTGTAAAGCACACTCTACCAAAATGGAGTACACTTATTTCAGTATAAAAGCTAAACATGCTTTTATGCCTCGATCAAAGTCTTGCACAAATAAGGAAATTCTGCAATGACTTTGTCCAATGACTGTTGCACCTGCAACAAAAGGCATTTTCGTGTGCGCAGACCTACTGCACCTGCACCTGCACCTGCTGGTTGACCAGAACGGGATAGAAGACTAAGTAAAAGCAACAAGAAAGATGTTTGAATAAAATACATTTAATTCAACATTTTTATCTAAATCTCAGAAGAAGAAAAATGAAGCTACAATCATCTGAACACCAGAAGAAATATTTTATAAGAAGAAGAAGAAGAAGAATGAAGCATACATGAGCACTTGTTGAAGCTGACAAAATTACAATATGATAAAAGCAAGCATCAGAGTATATGTGAAGATTGGAGAGATCAATTATCTGAACGTATCAACACTCTAAATGCATGAAACAGCTCTCAACATAGAAGCAAAGATTATATGATTAAATGTTTATATTATCATATAGTCAAAGAAGAAACTGCAGCAACAACTTTTGGACTAAACACCTCATTCAAAGAAGTAAGAAGAAATGGTGTCAGGAAGCAAATAAAAAGGAAGCATATACAAAATAAGCAAAAGGACAAATCCAACGGATATCTCCTCATATACACTCCAAAGGAAATCAGAGAAAAGCTGAAGAAAGCAGAAGAAAATTAAGAGAGAGAATTAGCAGAGATATATTGGGAAAATCTCTCAAAAGAGCTCATCTATAGAAGTGTCAGCACAAGATCGTCTGAACACTCATTTGCTTAAGAAGAAGCAACCGTTTGAGACATTACTACATAACGGCTATTTGAAGCCACATCATCAACATCTCAACGGTATTATGAATCATCTTCAAACGGATATATTTCATCAAGAACATATAAATAGCCTCAAGATTGAATTTGAAGATGTTAATTAAGAATCAACCATGCTGCCGACCTATTGGTCAGTTAGTCAAATGGGTTGTAGTTGGTTTTGAAGAAACAATCAACCAGGCCGCTGTTAAGTTGGTCAAAAAGACAACCAAGAAGTGTTGTTAACTACTTGATGGTTCAATCAAGTTGGACACAGAAGTTCATCAGAAAAATGGCCGAAGATCAATTTCATATTTCTCTTAGTCAAATCAGTTGAGGGAGAATGTACCTCACATAGAAGACAGGATTATACACTTGTATCACTGTCTTAACCTTGTACTTAGATTTATTCATTGTATCCTGAGTAGTACTCAGTTAACCTCTAGTACAGGAAAAGATTAAGTTTATGTTTCGTGGAAACTTAAACTTAGTTTAATTTGTAAACACTTTATGTGTCTGAGAGCCTGGAGAGGCTTGGTGCAATAAAGAATACTCTACACTTGGATAAGTGTCTGAGAGCCTGGAGAGGCTTGGTGGAAGAAAGAATACTCTACACTTGGATAAGTGTCTGAGAGCCTGGAGAGGCTTGGTGGAAGAAATAATACTCTACACTTGGATAAGTGTCTGAGAGCCTGGATAGGCTTGGTGGAAGAAAGAATACTCGTTGTTGAGCCTGGAGAGGCTTGTCTGTAAAAGAATACTCGTTGTTGAGCCTGGAGAGGCTTGTCTGTAAAAGAATACTCGGTGTTGAGCCTGGAGAGGCTTGTCTATAAAAGCATACTGCATGAGTTTCCTGAAGAGGCAGTTGAAAACAAAGGAATACTCATTGTTTAGCCTGAAGAGGCTGTGGTAAAAGAATAATTGTATCTGAGTTCAGATAGTGGAAAATCCAGTGGTGGTTTGCCTCTGGGACTGGATGTAGCTCACGGGTTTGTGGGTGAACCAAGATAAATTCTGTGCCTAAGTTCTCTTTCCCTTAATCTCTTTATTTATAGTTTTCATATTTATGTTGGGGATTGAAAAGTAATTTTCATAATAAACTTAACACAACGATTTCAATAAAATGATCTTTCATATGAATAAAACATGAGATGTCTCTCATATCATTTGAAGCATTACAAAGAATGTTCCTTGAAGAACTTCTGAAATAATTATCTGAAGTGAGTCTGGAAAGAGCTCAGTTCAGAAATCGGGAACAGACTTCAGACAACCTCTAGTCATCTGAAGTATTTCAGAAACCGTTCTGAAAATACTCTTTGTAATAATCTTCAGAAGATACTTTGAGAAGCCTCTGTTTAAAACAATCTTAAGCTTTAGAAGAAACTCTATTTTTCTTATCTTCCGCACGTTTTAATTATCTCTGATCTTAAGACTTGTTTTGAACATTATTCATCTTCATGATTTAAAGTAAAGATTTCCAAAATCAATCAAAAAGCTTAAAACACTATTCAACCCCCCTTCTAGTGTTTCCTGTGGTTCTAACATTTAATGTTGTAACGACGACATAGTGACGACCATGTCGTCGCTAGTAGCGACGGCACGGGGTCATCGCAGAACAACCATCGCTAAAAACTGAATTTCTTGTAGTGATTCCTTTTATAAAAAAAAAGCCTAAAACAGAGCAAATAATACACACCTAAGGCAACAAGTTTATTCCTTTTATCGCAAAAAAATCCAAAACAGTGAGAGAGAATGAGAGGCACGACTAGGGAGCATGCTGAGGGAGATGGCTAACGAGAGGCGATGGGGTTGCACCAGTGATAGAGAGGTTCGATGACGAGGGGGAGCTAGGAGAGATGCAGAAGGAGAAGCGACGGGGCTGTGTTAGTGACAGTGAACGGCGACGCCGACAAGGACGAGTGGAACGATGAGAAGATTCATGACTTAAATGTCCGCCGACAGCGTTACGAGGCGCAGAGGGCTGGCCATAGGATGATTGTTGCGCTGTGAGCGGAGGAACCATACCTCTGTTGGCCACTAGATTCATCGGCAAGGGATGTTGTGAGCGACGAGGAGGGGCTTTACGTTTGTTGTATCTTTAAATTTCATCAAATTACCTCAGGTTGAATAAACTTCAACTTGGAAGCCAAGCTAATTAGATCAATTCACAGTTTTTTAACATAATTATCCCAGTTAACCCGAACCAACTTGGTCCAAAGACATTGGGTCGGGTCTGGTTGGTCCGACCCACGTTTCACCCCTACCTGAAGTCATAAGTAGGAAAAAAATAGCCTAAAGAGTAAAAAAAGGAGGGGCTGAGCGTGTTTTCAATGCAAAGAGTAAATAGTTTCAAATAATTTTTTCATGAGTTGATGTCACATCAACCAAATTTCTTAATTAGGTTATCAAATCCACTTTATTATCCAAATGTTATTTTCTAAATAAACTATAGTCTCACGAATCATGATGCCAACCCTTCCAGGAATGCAATATCTTGTGAACATGAGGTTATTTGTGTGATCATTAGTGGTTAATGAAATAGTTAATTTGGTTAATGACATATCATAATAGAACAATGATCACATGGAACTTATGCCAACTCTTCCTTGAATGCAATCTTGTGAATGTGAGGTTAATTGTGTGTCCATTGTGTAAGGTCCAAGAATCCCTTAAAGAGTATTTTAATAATGACAACCAATCCAGGCTTACTTGGAATAATTCTGACCTTTAAGGACTAATGTGTTTGTTCAAGTAAATGATAAGAAGATACAGGTAAACATCTGCAGAAGGAACAATTGAGTAACAAAATAAGGAAATGAGTGACACCTAATTAAGAAGCTAAGTCTCAGATTTGACAAGAATGACAAATCTGTGAAAAACAGATTTAATATATACTGAAAAGCAATGAGAAACTCTCTGTCATTCTCCAGAAGATATAGAACAACCTTTGAAAAGAAGAAATCCAATTAAGATTGTCTTAGAAGGAAGATTCACTTTGATGCAGCAAAAAAGAAGCTCTCTGATAATTACCAAGAAATATGTGAATCATCTTCTGCAAGGAGCAAAACCAAATATAAGAAGATAAATGACTGTTTCCAAGAAGAACGTAAGCTTACTAATTGTACAGAAGAAACAAAACATGTCAAGAATCATGAAACAGATTGTGTTTTTTATCTTCTGAGATTACAACTGCATGATAATCTTAAATTTAGTCTCAATCAAGCAAAAGATGAATAGTAAAAAGATCTGCAAGAAAAGTGCAGCTCCAGAAGCCCTGCAGAAGGAATGAAATGCTGCAGAAGATGAAAATAAGGATAAATTAATACTAATCTCCTTCTGCTCATCTTCTCATTATTCCAGTGGACAAGTTGACTCAAAAATATGTGAAAATATTATACTGGAAAGTTTCATCACGACTACAGGAGATAAACCGTAAGAAATAGCCCAGAAACATCCTGCAGAAGATACTCTGCAGATGATGGAAGCTGGTCAAACTTGACAGCTGTAAAGCCTGCACTTACTGCAGCAGGGAAAGGGACATCTCCTGAGGCCAGCTGGATGTCCAATGGCTATTTTCTCCTCAGCTCCCTATAAAAGGAGGTTTCCTCCACAATTGGAGAGCACCTCACTCCAGAAGATACATCAGTTTCTGCTTCTACACTTCTCAATCTTCTGGAAAAATTTATCTCTCCTCTATTTGTGAGATATTTGATCTGAAAAGTCTTGGAGAGGGTCTTGGCTCACCATTTAGCTTCTGTTGTGCAAGTATTATATAGTTTTGAGCCTTGTTTGTTTTTATTCTTTCTCATTTCATTGTAAAAGTCTCAAAAGAGGAGTGCAGGTGCATTTCCTTCCTCTGAGCAGCAAGGGAAAGTTGTTTCAGTGAGGTTTACTGAGATTTGGTGATCTCAGTTGATTTACAGAATCTGCAGAAGGTACTTGCAGTATTCTGGGGACTGAATCTTCTACAGAAGGATCTGCAGTAAGTTTTCAGTGAAAATCTGAGTTGGTTAGATTGTTGTTAGCCTAAAGAGGCAGGTAAAGAATACTAGTGGTAAGGTTACCCAAGAAGATTGTAATTTGATTGTAAGAGTGAGAAAATCCTACAGGTGTAGGGACTGGATGTAGCCTCAGGTTGGAAGAGGTGAACCAGTATAAAATTTCTGTGTGCCATCTTCTTTACTCTCTCCTTTTACTTTCTTTATTACTGCCATAGAATTGAACAAAAATATTTGCTAAGAAAATTAAAATCATCTAACCATTTACCTTCTGTGAGTTTACTTCTTTATACTAAGCCAAGGCAAGACCTTGAGCAGAAAAGGTATACAAAGAAATTGCAGAAATTTTATTCAATCACAATTCAACCCCCCTTCTTGTGATTGAAGCCACAACTTCACATTGTTCTATATATTATGATACCATCAACCAAATTAACTATTAATGGTCACACAAATAACCCCACGTTCACAATATATTGCATTCCCGGAAGGGTTGACATAAGTTTCCTGTCATCATTATTCTATTTCGATGCTAATAACCAAATATACTATTTTATTCACCGTTTTCGGACACAATTAACCTCGTGTTCACAGGAAGGGCTAACATAAATTCCATGTGATCATTTTTATTTTGACGCAAATAACCAAATTCACTATTTCATTAACCGTTAATGGACACGCAATTAACCTCATGTTCATAAGATTGCATTTCACGAAGGGTTAACATGAATTCCATGTGATTATTGTAACGTCTTAATTTCTTAATTCGAGAATAATGTCCGTTGGAAACACTATTCTGAATTTCTGAAATTATTTCGCGCCATTATCGATATCGGTAAGTGAATCACACAAGTGCTTAGGCAATCCAACGTTTGCTTAAGCTTACACAAGGCTCATACATAATTGACAATCTAAGAAACCAAATTATGTCTTGGCTAAATATAATTTACAACACTCCTGCCGGAAATCCGACAGAGTCTCCCCTATTAACTGGATATTTCCAAATTTTCTATCTTAACCTGAAATCCAGAAAAGTCCAGCCAATACAATATATACACATATATCGATACAACATAGTTTCTTAAAACATCATAACATCCCTTCCCTTAGCATTCATATCCTAGGCACAACCCCACAACCCAAGAGACGTTTACAAATACAAGTATTAGCACTCTACTTCAATTGTGTCCTCAACTCTCCTGCCAAGAATCTGAACAGCAACCTGCACAGCTGAAATATAATTCCCACATCGTGGGATGAGACTACGTCCCAGGGAGTGCGGTAACAGTGTGTGCAGTGTGGGGAGATAATACATATAAGCACAACGGAACTACATAAATTCAATTCCTATCGATTCATATAACAAACATGCATTTAATTCATAACAATTCATTCATTAAACTTTACATTCAATCTAATCTAAAATTTTACAATGTTGTAGGTTTTTTTATAGTTTTTTTCACTATTTATTGGCAAAAAGGTGGTTTACTTTTATTTTTTCTTGGATTAATTGTTTATGTTTACCCGCTTAAATGAATCATTAAATTAATATATTTGTATAATTTGAATTTCAAATCTTTACATTACAATCCTACTAATCTTTTATAGTTTTTAAATCACTGTTCATTGATGTTGCTTTTGTTTCCTTCTAAAAATTGCTTTTGTTCCATGATGATGATGATGATGTAAAAAATTTATGCTTAATTGTACTTTATTGTTTTTTGTGTTATTAAAAAAGCATGTGAGGACCACTGAGCGCGTGGGTCAGTTGGTAAAGGGCTGTTCCAACTTAATCAGTGGTCTCGAGTTCGAGCCCTGGTATGCAGCTGTGTTAAATACTCGAAGGGAGAGCTTTGCAACTCGGATGGAGAGTTTTGTCGTCCATAGAGGTCCTACCCGGCTCGACAGGATTAGTCGTGTTAAATACTCGGAGGGAGAGCTTTGCGACTAAAAGGGAGAGTTTTGCCGCCCATAGAGGTCCTACCCGGTTCGACAAGATTACCTACCTGTGGTCTTGCAAAAAAAAAAAAAAAGCATATGAGAGATTATGTTATATTTGCAATAGAATATGTGATGTGTTCTTTTTATAAAACATTTTAGCAATTTTCCCCTTTTTTTAAACCATTTCATAATTTCAATGTAGCATTTATTATTATTAATTATTTATATTTATTTTCTTTATTGTTTTTCAACCTATCTAACATAAGTGGAGTTAGTTAATTATATTAAATAAGGATAAAATTAAAAAGTTAAACTATTTTTTAATATACCTAATAAAATTGACTACTACATTCACATTTAGTTCAAAATAATAGTCCGTTAAATTTTTTTCACAAGGATGGAGGAATACAATTAATATTAATAATTTTGTAAAAAGTATTGTTTAATTTCTGTTAAACCATTTTTATTTTATTCATTAATTTCTCTCTCATTTTAATTTCCTACTAACAACTCATTTATTCTCTCTCCATAAGGAAAATATAATTATCAAATGGTTAAATTGGCCAAATGAAATTAATTCTACAAGTAAATGAAAAGAATAAGGGAAAATATGTTTTCCGTTCCTATAGTTTCGGTCAACTTTAGTTTTTGTCCCTGTACTTTAAATCCTGTGTTTTTTGTCCCTAAACTTTTTAAACCCCCAAACTGTGGTCCTTGCCCTATCAGTTAGATCTATTAACCTGATGAGCTACCTAACAATAGTTACATGTGAGTCCCAAATAATTGACCGATCATCTAATTAACTTTTTTTTATTAATTTTTAATTATTAAAATAATCCTAATGGCTATATTAGGGTTTTCACCTGAACAATTTTACCGGATAAAAAATCTAATTTCATAATTATGGTTATTTTAATAATTAAAAATTAATAAAAAAGATTAATCAGATGAGTCTGCTTTTTGAGGCTCACTATTGAGGTTAACATGTAACTTTTGTTACCTAGCTCATCACGTTAACAGATCTTACTAACGGTTAGGGACAATTGTTTGGGGGTTTAGAAAGTTAAGGATAAAAAATAAAGGATTTAAAGTACAGGGACGACAAATAAAATTTGCTAAATGGACTATTATTTTAAAATGGAGGGAGTAACTTTAACCATTTTTATTAATATGTGTGATTCAATTAAGCGTGACTTATAAAAATAAGTGGAAGGAGTGATTTTTTTTTTTTGGTTTGAACCACAGGTTTCCTCCACGGGAGACAATCCTGTTCGAGCCGGGAACATCCACATCATGGTGGGGCTAGCTCTCCCAGCGGGAATTTTTTCCATTCACAAGGCTTGAACCCGAGACCCTTGCTTAAGGGGAATCAAACATATACCACTTGAACCAACCCCATTAGTGAAGGAGTGATATTTTAAATAGTAAAGGAAGATGTAGTGTGTCTTTGAGGAACCGCTATGAACAGTGAAAATGCGGCTTTCCAACGCAAACTTAACAAATAGTTGGGTTTGGAAAACTTACGTTGAACCTCATATTAACATTTACAAAAAACAACCTTGTAATTAATTAGTGTATAACCCGTGAAATATACGGGGATCACTTAAGAAAATGATTTCGATAGAATGGTAAGAATATTGGTTTTTTTAAATTGAATTTTGTGTATATGCGGATGGTGCGATAGTAGAAACACAAACTAACTAAATGATATAGATTATAGGGAACTCAGGTGGTAATATATAGGATCTAGTGAATGCTTGTAGTAAAATTGTGTATATCCACTTGGGTTTGCTTTAGTCGATGTGACACCGGTAAGACTTTAAAAAGATATCATCATTATATCATATTATAAGGCTAAATGCAGGAATCCGAGTTACTGACTCTATATATTGTTTTGTTATTTCATTTTGCTTTATATATTGATATATAAAGATAAAGTATCAGAACACTCTACCATATTAACAATCATTGTTCCATGTAGCAAACCCTAAACCCTAAATAATATCTCAACAAATAAATTTGTACTCATGTGTATGTTTGATGATTAATCACTCATTTCTTCCAATTTTTTTTATTTTAGTACAGTTTTTTTATTTAGGGTGGTTTGGTTTGGTTCGGGTAACAGATCCAATATCTTTAATCCGTTACGTACCAGAACCAATCATTGACAGGTTTGATTGGTTCGATTCGTATCCAACCTGATTTAGCTAAAAAATCCAAACCAATCAGATTGGTTCAGTAGGATTTAGGGTTTATCGGGTTCGTCAGATTGAACCAAACTAATGAACACCCTAAATAATATATTAGGAAAATACATAATATATTTGATGTAAATCAACACATTTTATTATATTACCACATCCAAACTTTAGTATCAATCTTAACAAATATATTTGTACTCATGTGTATCAAAATCTACAAATTAAACAATTTTAATGTAAATAAAATATTAGGAAAATACACAATAAAGTTGATGTAAATCAACACATTTTATTATATTACCACATCCAAACTTTAGTATCAATCTCAACAAATATATTTATACTCATGTGTATCACTATCTATAAATTAAATAATTTTCTTTTGAATAAAAGAGAATACACGATTTTTGATAACAGAAAAGTAGTAAAATAGGCTTAAATAACTTTTTGGTCCTTGTAAAAAATTCGGTTTTTGCTTTTGGTCCTTATAAAAATATCTGTATTATTTTGGTCCTCATAAAATTTGAAAATTTTGAAAATGGTCCTTATTATCATTTTTTGATGATATGTCATGCATCTAGACATGCCACATAATATGCCACCTCAGCATGATTACTTATGTGGCATGGTTGGATGCATGACAAGTGGCAATAAGGACATTTCTCAAAGTTTCTGAATTTTATGAGGACCAAAAGAATAAAAATAATTTTATAAGGACTAAACTAAAAAGTTATTTAAGCTTTGTAATAAATTTAATGAATAGTGAAAAAAATATTAAAATACCTATAGGATTGTATAATTATAGATTATAGATAGATATAAATCAACATATTTTGTTATAATACCATATCCAAACTTCGATATTAATCTCAACAAATTTATCTGTACTTATCTGTATCAATGTTTGCATCTTTAACAATTTTACTTTATATAAAAAAGATGACACGACTTTTGACAACAAAAAGTTGTAACAATAATAAAAAATAACTAATAAAATATTGTAATAAATTGAATGAATAGTGAAAAATATTAAAATACCTATAGGATTGTATAATTATAGATTATAGATAGATGTAAATCAACATATTTTGTTATAATACCACATCCAAACTTCGATATTAATCTCAACAAATTTATCTGTACTTATCTGTATCAATGTTTGCATCTTAAATAATTTTACTTTATATAAAAAAGATAGCACGACTTTTGACAACAAAAAGTTGTAACAATAATAAAAAATAACTAATAAAATATTGTAATAAATTGAATGAATAGTGAAAAAATATTAAAATACCTATAGGATTGTATAATTATAGATAGATTGTAGATAGATGTAAATCAACATATTTTGTTATAATACCACATCCAAACTTCGATATTAATCTCAACAAATTTATCTGCACTTATTTGTATCAATGTTTGCATCTTAAACAATTTTACTTTAAATAAAAGATGACGCGAGTTTTGATAACAAAAAGTTGTAACAATAATAAAAAATAACGAATAAAATATTGTAATAAATTGAATGAATAGTGAAAAAATATTAAATACCTATTGGATTGTATAATTATAGATAGAGAGTACGTGAAAACTGTGATAATTAATAAAATAGTATAGAAAGTGAGATGAAAAAAATGAAGTTTGAAATAAACTGAAATCTTTTTAATTAAATTAGCGAATATGTTATATATTAAATAAATATTTTTATCAAATTAAAAGAAAGTTACTTTAAAAGTATGAAAAATTAAGTGATTTGAAAAAATATATTTTAAAATATAGAAGTATAAAATAATTATTATGGTTTTTTATTAAATCTTTGATTGTCTATTTTTGGGTGGGAGAAATACAAGAAAAAAAATTGAAAGAAAATAAATGAAAAGATAGTGCGTGAAAGTAATCTATATCTATATCTATAAACTATACAATTCGGGGTAGAGCATATTACTATTCATGGAATTTAATTATTTAAATAATCTTTGGGATTTTCAATTAGGGATGATGTTGATATAATCTAGAAAAATGTGTAACCAGTTTTGGAGGTTATGTTTTTGGGTGAAAGCTCACACCCTTTTGGAGGGAAATTATATGTTTTGAAAAAAATTGCAACCATGTGTGTTGAGATATTGTGGCGGGAAAAGTGGGCTTAACAAGAATTAATAGTTTCATTGGTTGACTGATTTTACAAAAGGAAATTTATTTCCTTTTAAATGTTAATGTAAATGGAAAAGTATTGTCGGTTTGTTAAATATATCCGCAATGGGTACCCGCATTTTTATTAAATGGGTGGGGACGGATATTACACTACCCGTTCCGTGGGTACCCGTTTATTCATTAAAATATTTTTTATTAAATTTATTAAAATATTAGATTTTTTTATTATTTTATGATGATATAAAATTATTTTTTCCTATATTATAATAATTTTATTATTTTGATTAACACATAATAGTATTATATAATGTTAATTTATATTGTATAATTTTAATATTATATGATATTATGATATATTATATGACATTTTTTCTTTTTATTTCTATAAATTTTGATTTTTTTAAATATTAATGGGTACCAGTGGATACCTGCTACCCGCATGGGTATCCGTTAATTTTAGCGGGCATGCGTGCGGGTAGTGTACTACCAGCCCCGCGCCCGTTGACATGCCTAAATATATTTAATTTATATTACTCAGCGTTAATTTTTTTAGGTTTAACTGATACACACCGGTAGTGTAAAAAAAGATTAAAACGGACATTTAATGGTGTGTGCCGCCACATTATTTAATGAATATAACACCCCATGTGCTATTAAATTCAATAAATGATGTGGCAACATATCATTAGATATTTGTGTAAAATTTTTGTAGACTCATAGTGTATATATATTAAAATTAATTTCACTATATATCTATTAAATATGTAATATCTATCCATGGTTAGATGGATACCCGCATTTTTATTAAACTGGTGGGGACAAATATTACACCACCCTCCCTGCGGGTACCCGTTTATTCTTTAAAAGGTATTTTCTATTAAATATATTAAAATATTAGAATTTTTTATTATTTAATGACGATATAAAATTATTTTTTACTATATTATAATAATTTTATTGTTTAGATTAACACGTAATGGTATTATATAATGTTAATTTATATTATATAATTTTAATATTTTATGATATTATGATATATTATATGACATTTTCTCTCTTTATTTCTATAAATTTTGATATTTGTGTCAAATTTTTGTAGACTCACAGTGTATATATATTAAAATTAATTTCACTATTTGTGTATATCTATTAAATGTGCAATATCTATCCATGGTTAGATGGATACCCGCATTTTATTAAACGGGTGGGGACAGATATTACACTACCCGCCCCCGCGGGTACCCATTTATTCATTAAAAGATATTTTCTACTAAATATATTAAAATATTAGAATTTTTATTATTTTATAACGATATAAAATTAGTTTTTTACTATATTATAATAATTTTATTGTTTAGATTAACACATAGTGGTATTATATAATGTTATTTATATTATATAATTTTAATATTATATGATATTATGATATATTATATGACATTTTCTCTCTTTATGTCTATAAATTTTGATTTTTTAAAATATTAATGGGTACCGGTGGATACATGCTACCCACATGGGTACCCATTAATTTTAGAGGACATGGGTGCGTGTAGTGTACTACCTGCCCCGCCCCGTTGACATGCCTTGATATATTTAATTTACATACTCAATGTTAATTTTTTTTTAGATTTAATTGATATACATGTTACTGTAAAAGTTTAAAACGGACATCCAATGATGTGTCGCCAAATTATTTAATGAATATAACATCTCATGTGCTATTAAATTCAATAAATGATGTGACAACATTTCATTAGATATCTATGTAAAATTTTATCGACTCACAGTGTATATATATTAAAATTGATTTCACTATTTGTGTATATCTATTAAATATGTAATATCTATCCATGGTTACATGGATACTCGTAATTTTATTAGACAGGTGGGGACGAATATTACACTACCCGCCCCGCGGGTACCCGTTTATTCATTAAAATATATTTTCTATTATATAATGTTATTATATAATGTTAATTTATATTATATAATATTAATATTATATGATATTATGATATATTATATGACATTTTTTTCTCTTTCTTTCTATAATTTTTTATTTTTTAAAATTAATGGGTACCGGTGGTTACCCGCTACCCGCATGCCTACCTAGCATCTCATCCTACCTCCAATATGAATGGTGAATCTGCTCCTGCAACTCCTATCAACTATAGACATATCATACATTAAATATGTGGCATAATAGACTAGATTCTTCACCATCTTATTGTAGGGGTGATCAAGACCCGGTCTGTCCCTTTGACCCGTCCTAACTCGTCCTACTCGGGTCGGGTCGGGTCTGTTCCTGTCCTACAAGAAAGAATAGAACTAAACCGGGTCTCATCGGGTCTCATTTTTTGACCCGGCATCGGGTTGAGGACGGGTTCGGGTTAACCTTCGGGTTACCCGGCCCATCCTTTATATATAAATATAATATTTATTACTTGTGATTTTCTATTATGTAAGTCCTAACCTTATTTTTTTCATTTTAGATGGGGTTTTTGAGTCTAAGTTTTCTCTATTTACCTTTAAAAATACATTCTACACATAAAATTATATAGTGATGTAATGTTATTCTTGGTTTAGTAATGTCCCAAACTTTAAAAAAGTAAAAAATATTGCATACATTAAGAGATATTTTATTGTATGGAATATATTTATTAATTGTATGAACTATTTTCTTTCGAACATTGTTATATGATCATTTCATGATTATATTTAGCTTATATATCGGGCCAACCCGGTCGTGTCCTACTCAGACCCGATCTTACTTCAACCAGCACATTTTCGGGTCTCTTCGGGTCTATGGACGGGTTCGGGTCCGTAAAATTGGCCCGATCAAAAAATAGGGCGGGTTAGGGATAGGTAAAAACCCGTCCCAACCTGTCCCATGAATACCCCTAATCTTATGCGGTTACCCTGTCAAGACATGTATAAGGTCATTCATCTTATTACCTTTTCTATTACTATTGCTCATTGTATTCAATGGCCACCTACATTTCCTAATCAATTTATAGCTAGGAAAACATAATTTATTATCCCGTGCATGAGCACGGGTTTCACACTAGTAATTATACAATTGAATGGATGTTTTTTCACTGTGAAAAAAGTGTATAATAAACCATTCTAAACTTTGAATTTAATAACTATACACATATCCAATATTCAATGATGTGTTGACACATCATTTAATGAGTTATATTCATTAATTGATGTGGCAAAATATTATTGGATAACTGTACTAAACTTCCCTACACTCAAAGTATATGGTAATTAATTAATAAAAAAAGTATATGGGAATTAAACTCCTAAACTTTTACATTTTTATAATATGCATCATAAATTTTCAATTTATTTTAATTAATTATTAATCTGTTATAAGTATTACAATAAATCATTAATTTCATTAATATGAATTTAATTTAAATAATTAACATGGCTAATCAAGGGATTTATCATCTAATTGTATTGTTTGAATTTATTTATTATTTATTTGTTAATGTTGAAGGAGTAGAATTTATTTAAAAATTTAATTTATTTTACCGAATTGAATTATTAAAGCTATCCACTGTGACTCTGTAAGGTATAGGTTTCTAGCTAGGGTCTGTAATCACCTTTACGTGTGTGTACTAATTTGCACCGTAAATTTAAGAAGAAATTATGATTTTATTAAACAATTTGCATAGGTTTATATTATTTACCGGAGGTTTATTTGTGTTGTTTTAGTGTATTATGGTGGACACGTGGGATAAGGCGGGTAACAAGCTTCTAAAGGAAGTATTCATCTTCTTTTGATTTTCAAATTTCACAACCCATTGTTCAAAACTCCTGCAGAAAAGCTAACGAGGGCTCATCCGACCTCATACTCCAGTTCATCCTTCTTTACCTCTTGTAATTCGTCCCAAGCATAATCAACAATATTGGCATTAAGGTTTCATTTCCAATTTTTTATTCTCCTCAATTAACTTGCATAAAATTTTCCCTTTCTTCTCTTGCCTCGTTCTTTCTCTCTTTTTCAGCTTCAATATTCTCAGCGAATTCATAGTAGCCCAAGACTCTGCTCCGATATCAACAACAACCCTTAAGGTCATTGATTTATTTTTTAAAATCATTTAGCGCATTCACCTTTTTTATACATTAATCCCCATAAATATCCTACTCACACTGAAAATCACTATGCGTATATTTTCAAAACACCCTATGTTCACCATCACCACCTCTACTAGAGTATGGGCAAGTCATCCATGGCTATTACCAGAGGGTGGGATAACTGGGACGAAGGTTTCGAATCTCACAGTGATATACGAGACATCCGGTCCAAGTATGATTGTGTTAGGGGTCAGTGCGGGTGGATTCGTACCTGTGAGGACGACGGAGTGGATGTCTCTGCTTCCAACTAGGAGATCTTCTTTTTGTGGAAGAATATTGCACTAGCAGCCACCCTTTTGAGTCCCTTGTAAAAATAAACCAAAATCAAACCAAAAAGAGAAAAAAAACTAGAAACGAGAGCTAGCGAGTGTGAAAGAAAGAACGAAAACGAGAGGGAAGGTTTCGGGCATGGGGACATCATCCCCTCTTTCCATGCGGCGGTCGCTGCACCCGCATCGTGCTCCGACAATTCAACTGGCCTCTGCTTCAGCGCGTCGTGCACCTGTCGTTGCTCCAAGCGCCTCTGCAGCACCGCCATTACAGCGACCGTCCTCTTGTGGTTATGGGCCACTGTGTGCATCCCCTTCCTCTCAACGTTCTACCATCTCTGGACTCTTTCCCTTATCTGCCTCTCACCCATGACTACCCGATCATCCTGGTACCGTAAACCACATTTTACGATTTTGGAAAGATCCATCTTTTTTTGTTCCTTTCACTTAATTTTTTTTGACCAGGTAGGTGGTAAGAGACTAAGGTACTGTCAGCCGCAGACCGGGGATGCCGGGATCCCTTCCAACAGTATTTTTTCTATACACATGAATCTAAGGATCGAATCCAGGAGCACATGCTTAGGACCGAGCCCCTCCCCTTTCACTTATTTTTAATTTCTATTATCATTTTTATTGCTATTTATTTTATTATTATTATATTTATTATTATTATTATTATATTATTTTATTATGCTTTGTTGACATGGACTTTGAGTTAGGTGATGTGAGCAACTTGAGCCAGTGAAGAAAATAGCTTCAAATTTAAAAACTTTACAATTTCAAAGAGATGGAAAAGCACGATTCACCAAAGATTGGTAGCACTTTATCTATTTTGTTTCTTTAAGAACTTGCAATTTTCTGTGACAGGTTGAATCTTTGAAGTGATTGATTCATTTACATAGAGATAAATGATGCTGCATTAAAAAAATAAAATAAAATAAAATTATGACTTTCAGCATATGTTTTTGGTAATTGATAAGTTTAGGTGATTCACATTTGCATTATATATTTTAATCTTTGGTCTTATGCATGCATTAATATTAATTCCACTAAGCACAGTTGTTCAGATAGAAGAATTAACCTTAGATAGAGTTTTTTTTATTTCCAATGGGGGTGTTTAAGGTGGAATAATTCTCTATTCAATGAGTGACTCAAGAACCTAAAAAAAGGATTTGAAAAATAAATTCTCTAGGCATATTGTTTGCTAAACTTTATCCATCGATTCGTTTTACTTTCTGGGTGTTGATCTGATAACTATTTTTATCAGGAGGATGTTTATTTTAACGCAACAGTTTTGAGTACATAAGTTGAGGTGAGAGTGCCAACTTCTGAGCTCGTGAGTGTGCTCTCTTTCTCTACACTTCATTTTCTGATACTAATGATTTTGTGATGTTTATGAATAAAGTTTAATGGGATCGATTTGTGACTACTAAGGAAACCCCATTAAATTTTTTATTGCCCTTTTATTCATTCGTTTGAACTAATGCTATGAAAGAATTCAATTAATTTGTACTCCTTATTGTTTGATATTTGGATTAGCATAATCCTGTTACATGTATTTTTCTTTGGGCACTCAAATTGTGCCTTTGTTTAGAGCTTGCAATCATTTTCATTGAGGGATGATTGATTTGAAGTAAAAAAAATGCACCATTGAAGTTTGTCATGTCAGTTTGGAGTAGTTGACTGCTATTATTTCTTTTAATTAATGGAACTTACTTTCGTGATTGGAAAGGATGCGTATGAAAAAAGCATTCCTTATACAAAACCTACTTCTTTTCTTTCTTTTTTTTAATTTAAATCTTTTACTTCTTTCCCTTTCTTTCCTCTTAATGCCATCTTCTTCTTTCTGTGTAGTACTTTACGCACTATGGGCACATACTATACAGTTCTGAACATTGGTATGGTCTTAGGGCCATGAGTTGAAGAAGGTGCAGAGGGAGAGGAGAAATAGCAGGGGGCTTGCTATCAAACATGGGGATAAACACTTCAACAATTAGCGTTCGTTTGGCCCAGCTTTTTTTGACTTATAAGTTGCTTTAAAGCTAAAGTAAAAAATAAGAGCTTTCAAATCTAAAGTAAAAGTTGTTGGGTAGTTTTATTTTTTTAACTTAAAATCTATTTTTATGTTAAAATTGTTTGATAAAATATTTTTTATAAATAATATTTTATTTTATTTAAAATCAACATAATGAATATTAAATTACAAAATTCTAAATATTATCATCAAATGTAATAAATAAATTAAACAACAATTTACTTTGCCAACCATTTATAAGAATATTTAACTATTTAAGAGTAAGTGCAAATTTCTTTATGCCTAGTGCACGCTTCCAAATAATATATATGTCCAGATGATGTTGATGACGTGAAGACACGGAAAATTATTAAATGGTCTCAGAACACCACGTCATCCATGGTCCCGACCAATTAACATATGATACATAGCAAAATTCATGGTTCGACCTTAAGTTTATTTTTAATCCTGACCAATTTTTCTTATGTGTCAAATGTTAATTGGTCGGGATCATGGATGACGTGGTGGTCCGGGATCATCTAATAATTTCTCAAAGATAACAGTCTTTAATAGTGTTTTAGTGTTACTTCTTGGTTTTCTAATTTGATCTATAATTTTTAGAATTTATTTATGTTACCGTGTAGTTCACTAACTCTGCAATATTTGCATTGAGGAAGAGGGGGGAAAGGCATATGATGATCGATGGGTGGAAAATATACATGAATAGTATAGGCAGACAGAGATAAGGTGCTAATGGCATTGTGACGTATATGATATTGGCGAGGAGAGATAAAAGGCACGAGGAGAGAATGAGTTTGATGATATGAGAGAGGCAGTGTGGGTTGTGGCATTGGAAGAATCTCTCTCCAGTCTCCAGAAAGAGGCATGTAGCGATATTTGAAGAAGAAGGCAACAACTTGAAAAAGATATAAAAAAGAAAGAAAGAAAGTTTAATAAAATTATAAATCTGAGGATCGAACCGTGAGTCACTTAAAAAAAAAGCTCCTTGTTCTGTAAAATAAGCTCCTAAAAGGGGCTTTTTCAAAAGTTCTTTTCTTTTATAAAAAATAAGTTACTTTTTTTCATTATGAGCTTTTGAATAAAATTGTTTGGCATAGCTTCTCCTTTAAGGAGAAGAAAAGCCCAAAATAAGCTGGGCAAACGAATACTTAATCTGGGACCTGGGCCTTGGTAAAGTCATCTTATCTTACCTTATTGTTGCTATCCACATCTATTTTGTCACTGCTTTTGAATTTTTGTTTCTTCTGAGTTGTCTTTTATTTAAAAGATGTTAATTCCATTTGTGGCTATGATATTCATTCTTGAAGTCCATTCAAGTTGAACATGCTTTTCTAACTCATAGGTGTGTTAAGCTCTTACAATTCGTGTTGGATGCTTCACAATGTTTTGTAGACTGCCTTTAGATCTTTCTTTGCCCTTATTATGATTGCGTATTTTTAGATGGCTTGAGCATAGTTCCTAATATATTTTAAATTCCTTATTGAATGGGTGTGCACAAGAGTTGTAATTTTGAATTGGTTAATGAACATAAGATTGGTATGGGGTGGGTTTGTGTTTATATGTTCAAACTTCAATGTTAGTTTATATTGTTGAGTCTCAGAATTAATTTAAGTATTCAAATTAGATTCAAGACTCATTATCCTTGGTTTTAATGATTAACAAATTAGACTAGATTAAAAGAAAACATGTGATACTAAGAAAGGTATTGTTTTGTAGATTGTGTCTCAGGTTGAAGTATTCATCTTAATTGTAGAAGAACAAATGCAGAAATCAGAAGAAGAAGAACAAATGCGAATCAGAAGATGAAGCGAAGCACTGAATCTGAAGAGAAGTAAAAAACTTGATCATCTGAAGACAATCTGAAGACTTGAAGACGAATTGAAGATCTGAAGACAATTTGAATACCTGAAGAAGCCTTGATCATCTGAAGACAAGCTTGCATCTGAAGGATAACAGAGGAGAAGAAAAGAAGACTAGACCATCTAAATCATATTCATCGTCTGAAGACTTGAAGACAATAGAAGAACTTGATTTCGTCTGAAGAGTGACTATCATCTGAAGATTCGAAGATCATCTGAAGCACTCTGTACATCTGAAGGATGAAGGTGTCTGAATCAAGGAATGATCTCTTGAAGACATTGCTAAGTGTGAAGAACACACTCTGCCCAATGGGCCACACCTATTTCAGCACAAGAGTTAGACATGCTTTTTTGCCTCGATCAAAAGTCTTGCACAAATAAGGAAACCCTGCAACTATTGCTGCACCTGCAACAAAAGCAATTGCGTGCGCAGACCCTACTGCACCCGCTGCTGCCCAGAACGAATCAAAAGTCCTGAACAAGAAAATGACGAGATAGATGTTTGAACTAAATTTATTAACCTCAACATCTTATCCATTTGAATTACAGAAGAATAAGAAGAGATAGAGAAAAATAGAGCTGAATCATCTGAAGAAAAGAGATACACTTTTGCAAAAAGGAACTTGCTGAAAGTGTCCTTAGATTGAAGATCAAGAAGTGGAATGAAACAAACATGTGAGATAAGCATATGGTGAAGCTATGAAATCAAGATGAGATAATGCAACCATCTGAAAGCTCACGAATCATCTGAAAGTATGTGAAGATTAAAGAATTCATCTTCTGAACACACATACTCTCTGAACAAGTTGATGAGATATTTCAATCTGTCTGAAGACATGAAGACTCTCAACTTTCTGACTACGTGGACTAATCTTAAATGACGAGAAGTCTTAACACAAAGCAGAGACCACGTGATCAACAACTGGAAGATTTGCTCAAATATTTAAGGAACTCTGCTCAAGAAAGAGAAGGAGAAAATGACAGAAGCTAAGAAAAAAGAAGTTTGCAACAAAACAGGGAAAATGACAAGTTTAATGGATCCTTATACAATATCTCCTCACACTCACAGAGAGTAAAGAAGAAAGAAATGAGGAAGCAGAAAGAGAAAGAAGATATCAACCTACTAAAGGAGAATCTCTCAAAAAGAGCTTATCTAAAGTGTGTCAGAGCTAAACCATCTGCACACCTATTCTGCTCAAGAAGAAGCAACGTTTAAGAAGTTATTTCACAACGACTATATGAGCCAAATCACTTCTTTCAACGGTATTATCAACAACCTTCAACGACTATATTTTATCAGAATATAAATAGCCTCAAGTATGAATCTGAAGGTGCTGGCTTGTTGTCATCGGAAGAAGACAATCAAGTGTGGGCCAATTCCTCAGTATCACATCCACAAGATGTCAACCAGAAAGGTTTGGCATTGAAGCCCAAGGCAGAGATTATGCCAAGAGTGAACCGGCTGAATATCAAATTCAACATCCTATCAAGCCAATTCACTGAGGAGTTATCCCTCCGATAGAGATTAGTTTAAGCTCATTCAAATCAAACACTTCTATCTCTGTTGTATCCCTGTACTTAGAATCCATTTCATGTATCCTGAGTTGTACTCAGTTAAACTGTAAGTATAGGATGAAATTAAGTTTATGTTTCTCAGAAACTTAAACTTAGTCTATGTTGTAAACACTTTACGTGTCTGAGAGCCTGGAGAGGCTTGGTGGAAGAAAGAATACTCGTGTGCCTGGAGAGGCCTTGTGTACTCGGAGAGCCTGGAGAGGCTTGGTGGAAGAAAGAATACTCGTGTGCCTGGAGAGGCCTTGTGTACTCGGTGAGCCTGGAGAGGTTTGTCTGTAAAATAATACTGCATGAGTTGCCTGGAGAGGCAGTTGAAAACAAAAGAATACTTGTGTTTACGCCTGAAGAGGCTGTGGCAAAAGAATACTTGTATCTGAGTTCAGATAGTGGAAATCCAATGGTGGTTTGCCCTGGGACTAGGTGTAGCTCACTGGGTTGGTGGGTGAACTAGGATAAATTCTTTGCTAAGTCTTCTTTCCCCTTAAACTCATTATTTTTAGCTTATATTTTCTAAGGGGATTGAAAAGTAATTTTCATATCAAACTCTAATTCAACAATTTCATAAAACAGTTTTCAAAGATAAACTAACTTTAATTTATCTCATATCATTTGAAGTATTGCAGAAAATGTATTTGGAAGAACCTCTGAAATAACCCTCTGAAGTGAGTCTGAAAAGAACTCAGTTCAGAAGTTAGAAACAGACTTCAGACGATCATCAATCATCTGAAGTTGTTTAGAAACAGTTCTGAAGAGATTCTCTGTAATAATCTTCAGAAGGTACTTTGAGATGTTTCTAAATAACTCTGTTTGAAACTAGAAACTAAGTTAATTGAATGTTTATTTAAAACCTTCTTAAGTATTGTTAGAAAGTTTGTCAAACTTATCTTTCTTATCTTCCGCACAGTTTTTATTAACTCTGATTTTAAGTTTTTATTAATAACGTGTTTTAATGAATATGTTATTTATATCAAGATTTCCAAAATTATTTAAAAAGTTCAAAACACTATTCAACCCCCCTTTTAGTGTTTTCCTCTAGTTCTAACATGTATATCCTATTTTGCTTTTATGTTGGGAGCCCTAAGCTTTAAGACACAAATGGAAGACACTATTTGTCTATTGTTGTTGAAGAATGGCAATGCTTTCCCTTTACTTTGTTCACTATATTTTATGTGGCAAGCACTTATTAAGCAATATCTTATAAGCTAAACTATTACTCACTCTATACCATTCCTTCTTTTGTGTGTATGTGTCTGTTAGTTTTTATTCATGTGTAGGGATTTTGCTTGATGGCGGGATTTGCAGTTGTATAAGGTGATTGATGTGATTACCCTTATTGTGTTCAATAAACATTTTAGTTTCTTTGATCAAATGAGTTGTGTTTTAAATTAGGCACTGATTATTTCAGAAGTTTCTGCATATGTGACAGTGTTATAGTTTCATTTATGTTGATTATTTTTACTGGTATTTCTAGTTTTTTTCTTTTCTTTCAAACATGTATGAAACTAGTATTTACACCCATGCATAGCACGAAGCTTATTTTAAATTTTTATTAATTTTTTTTAAAAAAACCATTATATTAGATTATATAAAAAGAAGATTAATTAGATGAGTCAACGTATTTGAGGCTTACTATTGAGACTGACATGTAACTTTCCTTAGCCAACTATTAATAGTCAGGGACCACAGATTGAGGGTTTAGAATGTTTAGGGACAAAAAAAATGGTTAAATATGTTTTTGGTCCCTAAACTTTGACCCGAATTTGGTTTTGGTCCCTAATTTTTTTCGTTGTTTCTGGTCCCTAATACTTTAAAAATCATTGAAATTAGTCCCCGTTGTTACCCTTATATTTAACAGAGTTGATGACAGAGACTAATTTCAATGATTTGAAAACGATAGGGGACCAAAAACAGCGAATTTGGTTTTGGTCCCTAAACTTTCACCTGAATTTGATTTTGGTCCATAATCTATTTTTCGTTGTTTTTGGTCCCTAAAGTTTTCAAATCATTGAAATTAGTCCCTGCCACATCACCCCTAGATTAGGGACCAAAAACATATTTAACAAAAAAAAAAGATTTAAAGTAAAAATATATTATAATAAAATGTGTTTGTTGAGAATGATACACATTAGTACATATATATTTGTTGAGAATGATACTAAAATTTTGATGTAGTAATATAATAAAATGTGCTGCTTTACATCAAATTTATTATGTATTTTCCTAATATATTAATTACATTAAAAAATTTTAATTTGTAGATATTGATACACATGAGTACAAATATATTTATTGAGATTATTGATACTAAAGTTTGGATGTGGTATATAATAAAATGTGTTGATTTATATCAAATTCATTGTGTATTTTCCTAATATATTATTTACATTAAAATTGTTTAATTTGTAAATATTGATACACATGAGTACAAATATATTTGTTGAGATTGATACTAAAGTTTGTATGTGGTAATCAAATTCAAAGAAAAATTTGTTAAGATCCTAAAATTTGTAGAAAATTTACTATAGATTTTTGTACAACAAGCAAAGAAATTTTATACCAACAGTTTTATGTAAAAAATCGCAAGAAATTTCCTATGAATTTTTAATCCGGGAAAAGTCGTAGTAGAGTTGCGAGAGTGACTTAACAGAGTACAATTAATTTGAAGGACTAAAAACATGTGATTTTTAAAAATGGATGATCCAAACCTATGAAAAAATAAATGAGAGACCAAAACCAAATTTCATCATATTTTCAGTACCAAAAACATATTTAAACCCAATATTTTATAAAAAGTGACACGACTTTTTATAAGAAGTTTACTTCTACTTTATTAAAAATAGTAATAATAATAATAGTAGCAAATTCAAAGAAAATTTTGTTTAGATCCTAAAATTACGGAAAATTTACTATATATTTTGTACAACAAAACAAAGAAATTTGATAGCAACAGTTTTTATGTAAAAAGTTTGTAATTTTTTTAGAAATTTACAACACATGAATTTTCTAGAGAAAAAATTGCAAGAAATTTCCTGTGAATTTTTACCCTGGAAAAGTCGTAGTAGAGTTGCGAGAGTGACCTAACAGAGTACAATTAATATGAAAGACTAAAAACATGTGATTTTTAAAAATGGATGACCAAAACCTATGAAAAAATATACGAGGGACCAAAACTAAATTCATTATATTTTCAGGGACCAAAAACATATTAACCCAACATTTAATAAAAAAGGGCACAACTTTTTATAAGAAGTTTACTTCTACTTTATTGAAAATAGTAAATAATAATAATAGTAAATTTAAAGAAATTTTGTTCAGATCCTAAAAGTTGCGGAAAATTTACTATAGATTTTTATACGACAAAACAAAGAAATTTTATAGTAACAGTTTTATGTAAAAAGTTATAATTTTTTTGAAATTTACTGCACATGAATTTTCTAGAGAAAAAATCACAAGAAATTTCATGTGAATTTTTTTTTTCGGGAAAAGTCGTAGTATAATTGTGATAGTGACTTAACAGAGTACAATTAATATGAAGTACTAAAAACACATGATTTTTAAAAATAGAGGACCAAAACCGATGAAAAAAATAAATGAGGGATCAAAACCAAATTTCATCTTATTTTCAGGGACCAAAAATATATTTAACCCAATATTTTATAAAAAAATGGCACGACTTTTTATAAAAAGTTTAAAATAGTAATAAATAATAATAATACTTAAAATAATATTGTTAAAACTAATAATACTTTAATGAATAAAATATTGGAAAATAATCCAATGAATAGTGAAAAAATTAATATTAAAGCTATTGAATTGTAATATTACTGATAGAAGCATTGCTTTAGTGTGAAGTTGCTACTGTTCTCACCAAATTGACGATTAACCAGTAGTCATTGGTCTATTTTATCAGCTTCTATTTATCTATTTTATCTTCTAAAGATTAATAGTAAAGATGTTTGATGAATGGAACATAATAATGTATGATTTCACAATGTTTATATTTTGTGTCTCATTAAACAGTAGTGATGAGATGAAATTAGAAGCGAAGTTGCTTGAACAAGGAGAAAAATGGTACTAAAAACCAGTACAAATTAGGTTACTTTTATTGATGTAAATTTGTGTTTTCTTTAATTAAAATATGCATATGGCATGTCTTGCAACAAATTTATTATGGTTTTTCTTTCATAGCAGTATCACACTCCCAACTGGTAGGGTCGTGTGAGTCTTTATTGGCTATTTCCTTATTAATTTAAACCAAATAAAATCAAGAGGAAAGAGTAGGATTTGAATATGTGAACACCAATTCCATGTCAAGCATGAGAATGGAAGAGCTTGGCACTACAACAAAATTCACTTTTAGCGGCAATTATTTTGTCTTTTAGCGGCCATATAAATGGCCATTATAATATTTACCGGCAATCCGCTATTAGTCGTTGTATCCCGTGTCGGTAAAAAATTTTACCGGCATTTATATGGAGTGCTGGTAAGACCCATAGAATGGCCGGGAAAAGCATTGGATTTTTAGCGACAATTTTAATGGCCATTAAAATTTATTTACATTTTGAAAATCTCTGTAGTTAAGTTGTAGCGAATTCCTAGCTAACTTTATTATAATATATTTTAAAATAGCATTCCCAAATCAATATCTCAATAACTTGCTACGATTAAAAAAGAAAAGCGAGCATTATTATTTGCTACAACACATTATATTATAGAAACAATTAAATCAGCTCCTAATTGTCATTTATGGTGCTTCCTATTTTACTGCGCTTCCTATCCTATTTATATATTACAAAGTTTTTACTACTTTTAAGTCTAAGTGCATCACATATAAAATATTTTTGTAATTATAGAATGAAAGAAAATTCATATAAACAAAAGAACAAGTAGTTAGTTATTTATTAGAATTACAAGTTTTTAATATATAATAAATAAAAATGGTATATAAAGTCATGTGTGTATACCGATGAAACTTATGTCAAGCTTAACAGAATAACTCTAACCTGTTAATTACGCACACTCAATCAAAATGCAAAATTCAACCGACCAAGCTACAAAGGAACAAAAAATTTCAATAGAAGTCCAATAGAAATGCTTGATGATAGATTGGAAAAAATTCATAAACTACATCATGTTATGTCCTTAGCAGAATTCAATCTTGGATACCAGCTGTCCCATACTCGGGCATTCATAAGTACTAAGAAATTCAAGATTGTCTTATTTATATGATTATTATTATATATAAGATTTCAAGAATAATAGATTGGCAAGTTTGGTATAAATGCATATGCCTCTAATAAGGAACTAATATGTTTGAGAAAAAAGTGTACCTAAAACTAGCTTCAACACTTTCTTCTTCGTTCCGCCTGCCATGAAAAAGAATACATCAGTGTTAGATTGCTACCGTTCAGAACTTTATATTATTGACGAAACAACTTCAAGTATGACATTGCCATAGGGAAATGAATATCTGAAAACTTAGCAATCTAGAGGAAAAAGAAACTTATGTGTGCATGCTGCAAGCAAGATCATTAACTCTTGATGAGTTGCGGAGGAACTTGGAATTGAGTGACAAGAACACGAAAGCTTCAAGGATGACATTGCACCGTTTTGGCAACACATCTAGCAGTAGCATATGGTATGAGTTGGATTACATGGAAGCAAAAGAGAGAGTGAGAAAAGGGGACTGTTTTTTAATTCCTTGAATTCCTTTTGAGCTTTCTAATTTATTTCCTAAGTCTTTAACACCAATAGATAATTGAAAACAGAGCAATATAAAGCTCTATGTTAATCAGAGGAGCTATGAGTTCAACCACCTTAACACCACAGAAGTTTATTTATTAACTTACAATTTCCTAAGCAAACCATTAATTGCTTCCTTTGTCTTCCTTTGAAGTACCTGCAAATAACTTACATGGAGCTAAATATATAACAATTTACAATAAAAAGAAGAAACTGATTTAATGGTCTCTGTTGTAGTTCAAATCCATTTAATGTCCTAATTCCATGATAAGTTAAACCACATGCATACATGAGTTAAATCTCACCATTCAAAAAACTCAAATTTAATAAGAATTAGAATAATAAAGTGAGAAGTTAGTTGCACAAATAATTAGAGATTACCAGTGAGTTAAATCTTGCCACCATCCACATTCCCCAGCCACCCATCTCTTTTTTCTGTTAGATTGCCTTTGAAGTTTTCTCCTCCAACTATATATCATTGTGAAAGGTTTATTGATGAAAATTATTTCTATTCATCAAGTACTGATTTAAATGAAGATATAAATGCAACAAGCTCATCAACACGGCCTTCTAGCAACTCATATTACAGCAAAAAAAAACACTTTGCACTCTAATGCTCTAAACAAATGACAAAAAGAAAGGGAAAACTGAAACAAGGGAAAATCATAGGAAGAAAAACTAATAACAAGGACAACTTAAATTCAGAAAATTAAAAAAAAAAAAGAAATTACCATCAACAATAATTAAAAAAAAATATTGCAGATATGTTTGATCAAAGAATCGCATATGAAAAAAAAATGAAAAGAGAGAGAAGAACTTACAATTACAGATCAAATGGAAAAGTGGAAGGTAGAAGGAAAGAACAACATGATACCTAGAAACAAACAAATGAAACAAAAAACAATATACGCAAGCAAATCGAAATGAGAAAGAAAACGAGAAAAAGAGAGAAGACAGTGAGATTTGTTGCCGTCAAGCTCTATGGTGATCAGCGACGAGCTTTGGTGATCGTGTGCCATGGATTAAGTTTGCAAGGTTGAAGAATAATGTGTTTTGTGCACTAGATTAAATTTGAAAATGAGCCATAGCATTGAGAGAGAGAGAATTGGGGGTTAGGGTTTTAGTTCAGATACAGAGAATTGGAGACGAGAAGAACAAGAAGTGTGGGTGACATTTTTTGGGAGAGGGTGAATCTGAAATGTCAAATCGAGGTAAAAAAAAATATATAAAAGGTGACTAATTGACATAATATTTGGTGGGACTTTTATGGGCAATTCGCACAATTGCCAGCATAAAGTAACATATTAATGGCTAATTTTTTTAGTCGCAAAAAAAAATAGGTGTAGAGGATGAATTACTGGCTATTGGCCTATAGCCGCTAATATTTGCCACTAAAAATAAATTTTGCAGTAGTGTAGATAAGCTTTCCCAATAATTAGGATCAATTATGTTGAAGATGGAATGTTAGGACCTTACTAAATAGGATCAATTTTTAATTTGGTTTTGAGTTTGAGAGTCATGTTATTTAGTCTTCAGTTGTCTTCTTGGTTATTATGCTTCATATGTCTTTTTCTTGATTTGTGTCAATTTTCTTCCCCTTTCACTTTTATAATTCTGAAAAATCGGTGTGTAATAAATTGTGTTTCTGTTTTAAGTATTACTTGGATTAATATAAATGAACCCCATTGTGTTTCTGTTTTAAGTATTACTTGGATTAATATAAATGAACCCCACTTTTAAGTATTCCTTATGTTTATGTGCTTCTATTTTTCAAAATTATAAAACATTACTTGCACATGGAAATGAGTTTTTAATTTCAATTGATGTTAGCAATTTGAGTGATAGCCTTTATATATGAATTTTAACTTATGCCATCAAAATTTAGAACTTTTATAATTAATTATATGCTATAGATGCTAAAGAATTCCAAAGATTTACTTTTCTCTGATATTTTTTATTTCCCCTATAGATATGGAAAGGTTTTCAAGAGCTTTGTCTTGGGAGGTTCACAGTGTTTATGACTAAGTGAAGCAAATAATATATTGTTAACTAAGAACGTTAGGTTTTATGAGATTTGAATTTGTTTCATATTGGCTAGCAAGTTCTTTGTTCTACCAACTTGTCACAAACCACTGGAGAAGCACACTAGAGGCTAAGAAGGCTGATTGCTAAACCTTTGTCCATGGATGTGCTGAAAAAGGGCTAATACTTTCAACATGATTGTTAAAATCACTAATTAAGAAACACAACAAAGGAGTTGGTGGAGAAGATGATGAAAATAAGCTAACTCATAAACATTTGAAGGACAACGTATTATCTTTGCTTATTGCAGGTCATGATACCGCAAGTTAAAATTGGAGTGATAGCCATATGAGCAGCCTTCTATTTTCTTTTTTAATTTATTTGTTAATTGTTAAGCTTCAATTTTCTCTTTTCTATTTTAATCTGTGTCTTTTTTATGTGTCATAGCTTTAACTTATTTTAGATTTTAAGTTCAAAATGATTTAAAATTGTTTATTAGCTTTAAGTGGTATTTATACTAATATGAATACAGATTAACATTGGAATCTAAGCCTAATGGCATGAACAATGGTTGAATTGTGTTATAGTTTATTCTTCTTTTTATAATTTACATGTGTATCATCTAACATAACCAAGTCAACCTTTTTTTTTGTTCTTTCTTCCCTTGTGACCAGTGTGGCTGAAACAAAGTCTTTAGGCTTTTGGTTTTGTAAGTTGTCTTATATTGTCTTTTATCATCTAGCATAATCTATATGATTGAATTTTTCTATAGTTTATTCTTCATTGGCTGAAATAGATATGTAATTATTATGGGAAGGTCATGGTTTTTCATTCGTTCAGGTTCTGATATAAGCTCCCCGCCATTCTTCACCTTTATTTTAGTGGTGCAGTACACAATTTTGCATGTCAGTATTAATTTTTTAGTAAATTATTAATTTACATAGCAATTATCTCTTGAGCATTTAAACAAATTTTTTCTTCATTTGATTAAAATTCGAACTTGGAAATGGACGATTAAGGCTAAGTGATAAAACTTCCTCTTATTTATTCCAGCCCTGGGCTAATTCTTCTGGTTCTTACCTTAATTTCATTGATGGGTAAATTCTCTATTGCAGTGATTTTTATAGGTCTATTGGTTAGCAATTGTATGTGTTCACTGCCTGGATTTGCTGCCTCAAGCCTTGACTTGTACTGTTCTTCAAAGTCTCTGCACCACCATCAGTTTAATTCATTTTGATTCTTCGATGGTTTCATTCAGTTTTATTCTGCTACTTTGTCGGATGTGAACTGCTCACTGTGGTCCAAGGATGTGGACTGTCTTCCTTCCATCAATGGTCAATGACATCAAAATTGTTGGATTTTCTGGGTGGTTGTGCGGCTTTTTAACTATGCAGGGCGTGTGAAACTGCTGGATTTTCTGGTTCTCTACTCTAGCTATTTTCCTGCAATAGATTTCCAGCAGTTGACTCCATATTAATTTCACTGGCTTGGATTGAAATTGTATTTGCTGTCAGGTTCGACTGCTTACTGCTCCAGGATTTTCTTTTGAAGTGTACAGATTGTGTCCCCTGCCCATTTTTTGTGTCGTTTGATACTGTGGCAAGTGGCAACTGGTTCTGACAATAGCTTCTACTGGTTTCTATTTGTTCTCTTGTAATTTTGTTTGTTATATTTATTATTTTGGGTTATAGTATGTGATTGTATTATTTTGGCTGGGTATATTGGTTTTCCCACCTAGGGGTGTTGTTGTGTACATGTCTGGGGTGTTCATATAGGTTCTTGCATTTCATTTGTCTTTACTTTTGGCTATTCGCATCATGAATAACTTCATTCACGTGCTTTGGTAAGAACATAAATATTTGATTACCTTCCAAAGGAAAACACACACCTCTTTGAAAATTATGAAGAATGAGTTTTAATACCATAGCCTCGGTTTGTGATCCCCGTGCGTTGCACGGGTGTCACACTAGTTCATAACAATGCAATCATCAAACTTCACATTCAACCTCTTGGTGTATTACCCAACACCGGTGGGGTCTTTACACTTAATCCTTTGACCTGGAAATTGAGCTCAATACCGTCCAAGGAACGTCTTCCTTGTGGTCATTTAACCTCCTATTTTAATTAGCAAACAATCACATTTTTCATTCTTATTCATTTTGGGCACAAGACCCCCTATTTGGACCGAAGTCCTCTTTTTACCTCTTTGGATCGAAGTCCCCTTTTAATTTCATTATACATTCTTATATCTGTATATAGTTTTAAGTCATGCAATAGTAGTATTCACAGTCAAACATATTACCTTAACCTTTAACATAAGGGGGAATAGATAGATAGGGCTTACAACATTTGTTCCTTTCCCCAAACCCTAGCCATCTAAACCCCTATATGTTCCTTCAATTATGGGATAAGAGTAATTTCAAATATATGCATTTACAAATCCACACCATCAACAATTAAGCTTTTCCCCAAAATCCCCAATTCTCCTAACCTAGGGTTTGAGCATTTGAGGTAAAACACCAATCAATCCAAACATTCAACCAATCCAAACATATACACACTATTTCCAAGCATAACCATCAATAGAGAAGGGAATAGAAGAAGGGGGGATCATGTGAAAGAGATCATATATACCACATTGAGTGAGTGGAGAACCACACTCACCTCAAATAGGAGAAACTTGGTGAAAATGGGGAGAAGAGAAGGATGATCTTCAAGCTCCAAGAGGTGGGGAAGGCTTCCAAACAACTAGCTCCTTCTTCCTCTCACTTTCCCTCTCTAAAAACCCTCTCCCTCTCTCATTAGAAGCCCTAGAAAGAAGAAGAAATAAAGAAGAATCAAGAAAAAGAGGTGTTGCAAGCGAATTTAAGCGAAAAGGACGTGCTCGGGTGCTTGAGCGCCCAATCAGGGCGTTTGAGCGCCCAAACTCTTTTCCTGATACACAAAGGCATCAAACTTGGGCGCTTAAACCTCCACCTGGGCATTTGAGCGCTCAAACTTTCTGCCAGGGGCCCTTAGTTCCTCTTTTCTGCGTGTTTGAGCGCGCGTCTGGGCGTTTGAGCGCCCAAACTTTCTGCCAAAACTCCCAATTTCGCTGTTTGGAGGTGCAAATGACCTCGGAACACTATCATATAGCATATCAGACTTAAGTCCCGGATCTTATCTTTCTAATCCAAGTGGAATCACCTCAATTAGATATTAATGCACCAAGTTCATTAGGCTTAAAACCCAAAATTAGGCAATAACCTTGGTTGAAGCCTAACGAGGCACACTTTACATTAACCATGTTATAACTCATCAATTAACTCCAAGAAGGCTAATGTTAAGGGTTCTAAGTGTCCATGAGACTATGCTCCTCTATTCCCTTGTTCCTTTCCATAAAATCACCTTCTACCCCCGGTTCCTTTAAAACTTATAACTCTGAATCAATTCCCTAACTCTCATCTAATATCTTACCTTTCCAACCTTTCCAACTTAGTTCTTCTTCCTCTAATATCCTTTCCTCATTCTTAGATCGTTGTAATTCTCTTAGATCCTTTACCAAATTCCTACCTAAATTCACATTCAAATCTCCAACATCTCATACCGCTTCTAACTCTCTGTTACTTGGTCGGAACCACAGCCTAAAGCTCTCACTATAGTTTCTAGGCCCTACTTTTGGGATGTTACAATTCTACCCCCCTTAAAAAAAATTTGTCCTCAAAATTTGCTCTCATCGTCCTGCCAATGGTTTACCTTCCTATCCCAACTATATGGTACGCTTAGAGTCCTCCCAAACTATCGCTCGATAGGTAATACCTCTATTGCTCAAGGTGGCTTGAAGGGAGTTAGGGGTTGATTAGCTTCCTAATCTTGCCTCTTCATCCTTTATTTACCAGCCCAGTCTTGGGTCTCAATGATCCTTCTACTCTCGTTCTAAGTCTAACTTGATAATGTCACTGTTCTAATATCTCACTTTCACTTTCCTAACTCTGGGTTCCAGTTCCTAACTTGCTCCTTAATTAATCTATTGCATCTGCGGTCACCTAGAATTACGCCCTTATTGTCCCTTAACCCTAAAGAATTACTACTCTGCCTGAAAATTGTGTTGTCTTATAACCTGGCCTTAACTTGAAGGTTTCCAAACGAGTTCTAATTCACTACGTGACTTCCCTAATACAACTTTCAAGACGGCTACCAACTACCCCATAAAAAAAATCGGTCATTCCTGGTCCTCTACCCTGCTTGAGGTGTCCTAAGGTTAAAAAGGGAGATGGGTGCGGGTGTAACATCCCGCTACTTAAGACTTTAATTCATAGGAAATTTATAACATGAACAGAATGAAGTAAGGAATTGATAAGGAAAAGCTTAAGAGGTAAAAATCAGGGTTTTCATGTATTAGGGTTTTCACTCAAGCGAGAAGGTCTCGCTTAAGCGAAAATATTCCAGAAAGGGTGTATTTTCGTAAGCATTCTCGCTCAAGCTAAATGGTTCACTTGAGCCAAAATAACCATCTCGCTCAAGCTAAAATCTCGCTTAAGCAAGAAAACGGTTACAGAATTTTAAAAAACGATGCAGACGGTTTCCACTCAATTCTATCTTCTCGTTTTCGATATTACAGAGAGAGAAAGAGAGGTTTTTAGTGAGAGGAAGTCCTATTGAAGATCAAGGATGGTTTTTCACCCCTCAAGATCAAGTTCTCCATTGTTCTCCTCACCCTCAACGTTCCCCACTTCCATTCTTCCTCCGTTTTCTCAACTCTAAGGTGAGTGTAACTCACACACTTTCACTTTCACTTGATGTTTGTTCCTTTCATGACCCCTATCCTCTCATTCTTCTTCCCCTTGACTTGTGAATATATTTTATTGCTGGAATTAAATGAATTGCATGGTTTAGATTAATTATGAGATTGTATGTGGACCCTAGGTTAGGGAATTAGGGGATTTGGGAATACATATGGGATTGATGGTTGTTTGGTGATTATGATGGTGATGTATACTCTTATTGATATGTTTGATGATACGAAATTAGGGATTTCCATTTATTGTTGAATTAATGCAAGATTTAATTATTGTCATGGGCATATGCGCCAAGTCATGTTTCAGTTGTGGGCGTATTCGCCGAGTCATGTTTCAGTTGTGGGCGTATGCGCCGAGTCATGTTTCAGTTGAGGGCGTATGCGCCGAGTCGTAGTTTAGTTGAGGGCGTATGCGCCGAGTCACAGTTCAATTGTGGGCGTATGCTCTGAGTCATGTTTTAGTTGAGGGCGTATGCGCCAGTCCAGAAAATATGTGTTGGAAAATGAGAACTGTATGTAGAATATAATTTTTAGTATCATGAATGATGTATATGTCTCAGGTTGTGGCCTTGTTGCATCTAATTTACCTATTTTCCCCACAATGAATGCTTGCATGGTTATGCTCACTGAGACTTTTAGTCTCACCACACGTTTCGTGGCTACTTTTCAGATGTGCAGGATAGTGAAGACTAGTAGTAGACCCTGAAGGCCTTTGATGACGTTTACTTCCATTATGCTCTGATGTATTTAGAACCATTTTCTACATAGATTTAGACTGACCACTGATAGTAACTAGAGTTATACATGTGACTTATTATGCCATTTCATTTACTTGGATTCGAGCCTTTGTGGCGTTTATGTATTGATGTTTAATTTTAATTATGCATTTGATGTTTCGAAGCTTTAGTAAGTGTTGGATTACTTAAGCGGATGTTTGTTGTGTTGCCGATACGCGAAATGAACGAATTAATTTCACGAATTTGGAAATAATGCTCCCAACATGCATTATGTCTGAATTTAGAAATTAGGACGTTACAGCGGGCTTCCGCTGCGTGCTCTGATTAAAAGGGTTGGGTTGGGGTTTACCCCCATAATCTCTGCCTACACCCGGTTACCCTGTCTATCTTTGGTCTTCTTGCTCTAAGGTAACTTAACTGCTTGGGTCAAACAAATTACATAACAGGATTGAAACTAAAAGGGGGTTCGCAAGGTTCCTGTGGTGATTCCTAACTCAATGCCTAATCTTCGTGCCAAACCTTGGGGAATACCTAAAAGTTGTCTAAGTTGTTGGGGTTCTTAATTTTCCACACTCACAGATTGACTCAAACTTTGGGTTGTCAAGAACCTAGCTGTGTCCCGAATATTCCTAGTTAGTCTTCTGAGTTATACTATGGGTTCCCATGTCTTCTCCTACCAAGCTACCCCCTTAAGGGCTCAGCCCTCTCTAACAACCCTTAAGGTTCCAGTATACCACATGAAACTACGTTGTGACTTCTAAAAGATAGCTGGTCTGAAACAGAATCTTATGAACAACATCATTTCATCACTTGTTTCTAGGACAACACACACATGTCTTGAGAAAAGAATATAGATTGTAACCAAGTGAATACAACACATCAGAGTAACAACAGAAATAGCAATGGAGTTTCTCTGATACATATATGATAAAGAATGGACAAGCTTCTGTAGCTTGCCCAGAAGAAACGTCAATCTAATCTGACAGAACATAATAGTGTGTAGGCCTGCTTGTACCTACCACTTCATCACGTACACATAAGTGGAAATCATGATTTTGGGGATGACAAATTTTATTATTAATCATGGTTCTAGGGGGAAAACATTGTCAGGAGATCTAGATTGGAAAAGGTTTACATAATGGTTCTTTTGAGCAACAATCACAAAAAATTTGGGGTTCCATGTTTCCTCAAGAAACTATGCCACATAATTCACGCCTCTAACCAGTGGTACGCCTCTCAAGCTAAACATGTCACATTCCTTACCTCTGCTATACCCCACTCACCATTCTCAGATTACAACACCCCCTAACCAAACTAAGTTATGAATAATTTCCCAATAACTTCCCTAAGCAACAACAAGTCGAAGGGGTTAGATTTACCCTTAACCACTAAGGTCCAAATTCCAATCATGTTAGAGTCTTGGGTTCTAATTGCTCTTAAATCACTAGACCATTCTAATGGAGCTAAGGAAAACATTAACAATCATTCCAAGCATTCTTTTATCAAACTCTATTACAAAATAAGTCCATTTAAGAATTAAATTGATCTTAGACTACCAACTCACCCATCACAAATTGAAAGGATAAGGGGAAAGCTACACCCTCAATTCCTTGCAAGACCTACTACTTACTCCCACGAGATAATAATTCCACATGGTCCTTTGAAAAGAGCATACTAATCCCCACCTTATCGATAATTTGAGTCATAGGTTGACGAGGTACAATGAATCCCAACTTGGTTCCTAAACTAGGAAATCCTCCATTAGTTCATGTTTAACGAATACACTAAACAACTAGATGATTAACATGTAACTGTGAGAACCGAGGCTACATCTAATAACCAATTAGGGACTTTAGGAGTATTAGTATAACATCTTAGGGGACAAAGGATTGCACTTGCTTCTTGCATAATAAAACCAATCACTGATCATAAGACTTAAATAATCTAATCACCATCAAATTAAAATCACTGACCACCTAATTAGATATCTAATCGGATCCATAGAATGACTAGGCAACTAATAATGAGATTAGAATCGAAATAGCAACAACCATCAACACCAGCATACACCAATAGGGAAATAAGGAAAGGAGGCAAGAATATGAGATTAAAGGCCCTAATTCAATTCCTCGAATTATCCTTAAGAATACGCCTACCCCATGGTAAACAACTTAACCAAAGAACTAGGGTTACTCCCCCTCACTAATGGCATTAGGTTTCTCTGACCTCCCATGAGTCCCACACTTCTCTTCTAACCTTTACCCGTCATGGAAAAACCCAAATCCTAGAAATTTACCATCACCTCCACATACAAGACATTCCAACAACGCAACAAATAGGCATATCAATCAATTATTCAAGCAGAAACAACATCATGATTAATCAAACAAATCACACCCTCAAGGTGTAAACACAGGAAACCAACACTCTCCTCCCCTACTACGGAGTTTACCTCCTCATGTCCCTTCTAAACCTCCCTCTTATTTTCACATTCCAAAACCAATTACGCACTCTCTCTCAAAACTTACACTTTACCTTTCCTTCTAAGGGTGCCTCGCATCCACTAGGGATTAAGGATGACGTCCTACAAGATTTCTAAGGTTAAGGTCTTACTCTTGGAAATGAACCTATGTTACTCTCCCTCTGACTAGAAGTGGGGTGGCTCTAACCTTGTTAGGGAAGTATCCCAACTTCCTTAACAAGGCATCCTATTTACGTCACTAACCATAATCTCGTGTACAACACACCTAATAGAGGGGTGATCAGTCCCTATATTGAGTACGGAATACTGTAGGATCATAGTAGGTCACGGGCAACTAACCTAACCACAGTCCAATTGGATTGAACTACTCTGATACCATAATGTAACGTCCTAATTTCTTAATTTGAGAATAATGTCCGTTGGAAACACTATTCTGAATTTCTGAAATTATTTCGCGCCATTATCGATATCGGTAAGTGAATCACACAATTGCTTAGGAAATCCAACATTTGCTTAAGCTTACACAAGGCTCATACATCATTCACAATCTAAGAAACCAAATTATGTCTTGGCTAAATATAATTTACAACACTCCTGCCGGAAATCCGGCAGAGTCTCCCCTATTAACTAGATATTTCCAAATTTTCTATCTTAACCTGAAATCCAGAAAAGTTCAGCCAATACAATATATACACATATATCGATACAACATAGTTTCTTAAAATATCATAACATCTCTTCCCTTAGCATTAATATCGTAGGCATAACCCCACAACCCAAGAGACGTTTACAAATACAAGTATTAGCACTCTACTTCAATTGTGTCCTCAACTCTCCTGCCAAGAATCTGAACAGCAACCTGTACAGCTGAAATATAATTCCCACATCGTGGGATGAGACTACGTCCCAGTGAGTGCGGTAACAGTGTGTGCAGTGTGGGGAGATAATACATATAAGCACAACGAAACTACATAAATTCAATTCCTATCGATTCATATAACAAACATGCATTTAATTCATAACAATTCATTCATTAAACTTTACATTCAATTCATAACAATGCAATCATCAAACTTTTCATTCAACCTCTTGGTGTATTACCTAACACCGGTGGGGTCTTTACACTAAATAAATATATTTATTGTATTTTTTAATCTAAATTATTATTTAATGAGAAAGATAAATAAAAATGGAGATGATAATAAAAGTGAAAAAATAAATAAAAAATATAAAAATGAGTTACTGTCATAAAAGAGAAAAAAAAATAAAAAAGAGCCATGCGACAAGTCTTTCAAACTGATGGATCAAAGTGAGATCTTATATAACAAATAGAACATTACACATCTATATTCCTTATAATAAAATAAAGAGATAAATGGTATATTAAAAAACACAATAAAGTAAATATAAATCAATACATTTGTTGTATTTCTTAATCTATATTTTTATTTAATGAGACAAATAAATAATAATTAATAGAATAATAAAATAAAAAATAAATAAAAACTATAAAAAATCAAAAACAAAAATTAAAAAACAAAAAAAAAGAATGATAAAGAAATTAATAGTGTACCACTGTTTGTGGTACACTAATCATTATTCAATAATTTATTTATTTTTTTTGTAGGAATTTACAAACAATATGCACAATTTAACATATCAAAACTGAGGAAAGGATTGGCAGTTTTAAGATTGATTTAAATAATGTTCCGTTTGTTTTACCATTGCTACAATGTGTAAGGTTTTGTAGCGCGCAAAAACGTTAGAGACGATCAAGGACATCTCGTTAGAGCCGTCACAATGTTTAAAATAATGGTAGCGATGGTAGGGCCGTCGCTATGTGACGTAGAGGCGCTAATTTTAAATTTTAATTAAAAGCTTGGCGATGGCTTGAGCTGTCGCTAAGTTTAATTAACGCTATTTTTTGAATTTTTCGGAAAAATTAAAAATTGACATTTTAACTATAGCGACGGTCTGACCGTCGTTACTATATAAAACCTAGTGACGGTCTAGTCGTTACAACATATTAATGGCACAGTTACGCGTTGAACTTCACATTTAATGATATAGCGACGACGTAGTAACGGTGTTTGGTCCGCTACGTTTTTGCGTCTAAAAATGCGCATTCTTGTAGTGGTATCACTCATCTCAACCATTGATTTATAGAATCAATTCTACTCAACTGTAAATCAAACAGACATTAAATCATATGATTGGGTCGGTTAGACCTTTCCGAAAAAAACTCTTTAGGATTTTGGTTCCCCCCTAATCAATTTATATGATTATATGGTGTGTTAAGGCCTCTAACTTGACAATTCTTTAGAACGGGTCTAAATTACATACTTTCACTTCTTAAAGACTTAGACAAGGAGAGCCTCCATCACTTAATATTTTCATCCTCTACATGGAAAAGTTGGCAATTTAATTGTGTGTATATCCATAGATGGAACGAGCTAGGATTCTTTATCTCTTTTTTATGCATTATGTTCTCTCTTTTCTTTATAGAGAAGAAATCCCAGGTAAAAATTATTTTTGATACATTGGTTTATTTTTTGTAATGCATCAAATTTAAAGATGAACAATGAGAAATTCAAAATGACGTGTTACTGGGGGTGTCCAAACATAGCAAGGTTCCATTCACAACTATTTCTTCTATATGTTATGTTAACTATACATATGAAATTACCTTGGAATCTCCTTAAGCAATTGACGAGTTTACAAGAAGCCCTTCCAACCTATTATTGAAAAGATTCAGCGTCATTTAGTAGGGTAGATATATAACCTTTTAAGTAAGGTGAAACAGGTTGTATAGCTAAATCGGTGGAGGCATCTGTTATGATTTGTATAATGCAATGCATATGGCTTCCATAAGGTGTTCACCAAGATATTGATAAAATAACTAGAAGATTCGTTTGGTGGATGAGGAACAAATTTTAGTGCCGGAATTTATTGACTTAAGAAGACTCCATCCATGCCTAAGCGACTATAAAATTAACCTTTTTTTCCCCCTTCCTTTCCTTGCTTTTTGACTAATTTTAAAGGAAAATGCTAACGAGTGCCCTAAGGGAACTTGTGAATCAAAAATAAAAAGTTTTTATTGGAGTTTGTAACATTTAATATGTTAAACATGTAATTAATGTCCTGATTTCCATTAAAAACTTTTTATATATGAATCCTTAACCAATACACTTAGGGCATTTGTTAGCAAGACCCAATTTTAAATAACTTCACCTTATTTTCTTAGATCACTTTTATGAAATAAAGTATGATGGAGAGTAATTCTACTTTTTTTAATCATTAAAACAGTCATTACTTTGATCTTTTAAAGAAGGGTTAAATATATTTTTGAGATCCCTAATTGATATTTGCTTTTAATCCCTATAATTCAAAATCGGTAGTTTGACCCTTCGAAAATTAAAAATACACCAATTTAGTTTTTATCGTATAGTTTTCTTGCGAATTTTATCAAAAAAGTGAAAATACCCCCTTTTAGTATTTATCAATAAAAATTCGTAGGAAATTTTCTCTAGAAAAATTATACTACATTGACTACTTTGATGTACTATGTTGGAATTTTGTTTGTTATTTGGGATGGAGTACCCCCTGTACTCTGTATTAATATTATTCTTTTGCCTATAAAAAATGACTATTTTGATGTATTTTCAATTTTTTTAGTATCAAAACTACCGATTTTGAATTATAAGGACTAAAATCAAATCTCGACTATATTTTAGAGACTAAAAACATATTTAACCCTTTAAAGAATTTTGAATAATATATGAGTGATTTTAAAAAATAATTTCTATGTACAAATTAAACCGCATGACTAAATGAAATTGATACATTTATAGTTAGCACAGACTGCCAGCAACTAGTCCAAGCTTTGCATAAGCCTTCCCTTTATCACTTAATCCAAAACATCTTCACAGATTGTTTAGTGCTCAAGAATCATGCTAGGTGTTCAATTTTGATTATCGAAATACAAATAAGGTAGCTCATACTTTAGGTGCTTCAGCTTACATTTATCCTAATAATGTTGGTGGACTGAAGCCCCATCATGCATTTTTCAAGCTGTGGCTTCAGATATTTCTCATTTATGATATTTCCCACTTTTAACTTCAAAAAAAATGAAATTGATAGATAAATTGAATTTAATATGAATGAAAGAGTAATAAATTGATGACATATTTTATAAAAGGACTAAATAATATATTAATTTTATTACGGGTTTGATTTTTTTTTTTTGTCTTTAACTGGAAATCTCTCACAGGTATAATCGTGAGTTTAACCATCGGGTTGAGGGTGGTGGTCATGTAAAGCACTCTACCCCCGTAGACCTTGTAGGTAAAGTCCCTTTGGGTCGCAGTCCATTTCTATTGCGACCAACCACTGTTTGATTATTACAATTGAGTTTGATAACATCAGCGTAAAGGGTTGACGATAATTAAAATCATTTGAAATTTAAAGTTTTTATTTAAAAACAAAGTACTTATTTATATCATAAACATAAAGTGCAATAAATACTTTTATTTTTAATAATTTATTTTATTTTTTTATTCTTATCCTCAACCTTATCAAAACTGAATTTATTAAATGATTAAGTTTATGTTACTTTTTTTTGTTAATGAATTAAGTTAACCTTGAAATTCTTTGAATGTAAAAAATGATGATGATTTATATCCTTATAAGAAAAAATAATTAACTAAAAAAATAGATTATAAATTCATTTATTATAAATACAAATTTTAAAAATACAGGAGGTTCATGCCATTTCAAAATTAACCGAAAGTAAAATAGAAATATCCCTTTTATATGGATAAGAATTCATTAAATTAAAGATGGAAAATGAATTTGCTTAAATTATGGGGCCCATTTCTTTGCTATTGCAATATTACTTTTTGACTGTGTTTGTCATCTTTGCCACCTCAGAGGATGTGTTTTCTCTGCAAACAGTCAACCTCTTTCCAGATGTCACTGTAACATCCCAGAAATTGGAACTTAGGAAACAGAAGGAAAGCTTTAGGTGGTGAACCCAGCCAAGAGAGGGAAGTTAGAAGTAGGGTGAGAATTCAGCGGTTAAGTGTGATTTCAGAAAAGAAATTAGGGAATTGATTTACCAAGAATTAGAGCGGGGAAGGGTTTGGATGAGAAGAACTAAGTTAGAATAAGGTTTTCATGGAGAGGAATTAGGTCAAAGAAGGAGGAAAATGAATTGGAACCAAGAGGGGGCACAAACCGAGGTTATTGCTTAATTTTGGGAGTTAGGCCTAACAACCTTGGTGCACTAATTTGTAAATATCTAGAGCCAAGGGTGTCCAATTAAGGTGATTCCACTTTCATTAGAAAGATAATTTCCGGGGCTTCCGTTTGATAGGCTATATGATAGGGTTCCGAGCTCATTTGCACTTCCAAATAGACTCATCCTTGCTCAAGCGAAAATCTCGCTTAAGCGAGAATTGTCCAGAGAAGGGTTACTCTCTGGGGTATTTTCGCTCAAGCGAGAATCTAGCTTGAGTGAGAATACACGAAATCAGTGTTTAAAAACAGAGAGTACCACTCTCTTCTCTCATTTTTCCTGGTATCCTAGGATTTCTAGAGAGAGAGGTAGTTATAGAGAGAGAGGGAGCTTGTGGGCTTGAAGGAAGAAGAAAAGAAAGATCAAGAAGCATCTCTAAGGTTCCCAATCAATTGATGAGCTTGGGATTTCCCCTCTCCACTTCTCATCCGCCCCTATTTCTTCCCCTAAGGTGAGTGGGTTCACTCACTTGCTTATTTGTCATATAGATTCCCTTGTATGACCCCTATTCTACCTCCACTTGCTTACATTCATGGTTATTGATGATTAGAGGAAGCTAGGGTTGTTGATTTGAATGTATTCTCTTGTAATGCAAACCCTAGGTTAGAGAATTCAGGGATTTTCATGAAATTGAAGGTTTGGGGTGTGATTATGCTTATAATTGCTCATGTTTATGTATTTTATCATGTTGTGCATAATCTGAATGTTTGTACATGATTTTAACCCCCATCATGTTCATTTAAAATGTTTAGGTCTTTGACCTCATGAAAATGTTAAAGGAAATGTTAAAGGGGTCTTCGGACCAATGAGGTACAAGAGAGGTAACCCGCTTTACTCGATCCTCAACCATGGGGTAATTGAGGTTCCTCAATTAAAATGAACCCTGTTTGTTTAAGCTTAAAACTTAATGGGGGTGGCCCTGGACGACAGTCCTTGGTCACATGGCCGAGCGCCAAAGAAGGTTAAAGTGAAAAGAAACTGTGGGTGTCCGGGTTATGAAACTTGAGGACTAACTCTGCTCTGATTGATTATGTGATTGACTTATGATTTCAGATTCTCCCTTACGTCCATTTGCATAATTCTCTAAAGTATGTTGTATGTTTCATGGTCTAGTTACCTGTGTTGTGATTCATATATGACGTTTGTGTGGTTGTATGTTCTCCCCCACACTGCACATACACTTATCGCACTCACTAGGACGTAGTCTCATCCCACGCTGTGGTAAATATCTTTCAGTGTGCAGGTCATTGTTCTGGTACTTAGCGCTGGAGCTGAGGGATGACTTGAGGTAGATCATGAAGACGGTCATTGGAGTTCTTTTAGTGTAGTTATTGGTTTAATATAAATTAATATAATTCTTCAGTAAAGGATTAAATGTAGTTACGGTTAATTAGTAATTGGTGTAGAAACAAGTAGTTGGCCGCGGAGGCCCATTTTCCTTGGAAATAGATTAGAAATCATATTATTATGAACTGTATTGGTGGTTTTTGCTGGTTTTCAGGTGAAGCCGAAAATTGGGAAACGTCCAGTTTTCAGGGGAAACTCTGTCGGATTTCTGGTAGAAAGTTTTTGGGAACCATGACACTCCGTGTCTAGGTTCATTTCCCTTAGATTTGAATATAATGTTTCATGTTGTATTGTAGTTTGATTTGTAGTGAAGGCTTAAGTAAGCGTTGGATTACCTAAGCGATTGTATGATTGGTTCACCGATATCGAAAATGGCGCGAAATAATTTTAGAAATTCAGGAATAGTGTCTCCAACGGACATTATTCTTGGATTCAGAAATTAGGACGTTACATTTTGGTATCAGAGCAGTTCAATCCAATTGGACTGTGGTTTGGTTAGTTGCCCGTTACTTACTATAATTCCACTGTACCTCATTCTCAGTTTTGGGACTGATCACGCCTCTACTGAATGCGTGGTACCCGGAATTGCGGTTAGTGACGTAAGCAGGATGCCTTGTTGAGGAAATTGGGACACTTCCCTAACGAGGTTAGAGCCACCCATCTAGTACGTAAAGAGGAAAAAGACATAGTTCACTTCCTAGGGTAAGATCTTCACCATAGAAGTGTCTTTGAATGCACCTTTAGTTGTGGGGACTTGAGGCACACTTAGAAGGAGAGGTAAGGTGTGATTATTTAGGGCAAATAGTTTAGAGAGAATGATAAATAGGCTCCCTAGCAGACTAGTGGAGTGTTGATTGTTGGCAAGTAAGCCTTGGCGATGTAATGTGTTTAAAGAATGATAATTCTTATTTCTGCTTGAATGATTGCTTGAATTGACTGTTGTATGTGTTCCCTGAATGATTGATGTCTTGTGTGCTAGGTGGTGATTTGATGAGTGAGTTGTGATGACTTTGCATGACTTTTGTGTTAGATTGCATGTTTAGAAGGACATGTAGGTGAGAGGTTAATGGTGATCTTATAAGGTCAGGGTGAATTATTTTAGAGTTGGGATTTTTGAATTTAGGATTTCATGCTTGGAAGACTAGGGAGGTGGCAGGTAGAGGTTAGAATGGGAGTGTGGAACTCATAGGAGGTATAGGAACTTAATGCCTTTAGTGATGGAGGGTGTAATTCTAGCTTTTGGGTAAGTTACCTCTATGGGCAGGTGTGATCTTAAAGATGAATTGAGGAATGGAATTAAGGCCTATAGACCCACATATTGTTTTCCTTTCTTTAGATCCCTGTTAGTGCATGTTTATGTTGATGGTTGATGTTCCTTCAACCCTAACCTCCTTAGTAGATGCCTAAGTCGTTATGTAACCGGTTAGATTTCTCATTAGGCGTTTAATGATTTTGTTATGATGGTGGTGAGATTGTTTAAAACCCTTATGTCCTATGATTTGTTTTAGTATGCAAGTGTTAAGCCAAATCCTTTGTCTCCTAAGTTACTAAAACCAATGCTCCTAGAACCCATAATTGGCTATTAGGGGTACCCCGATCCTTGTAGACACATGTTAAGCCTCTAACCACTTAGTGCATGATTGTTATGTGACTGATTGGAAGGTTTCCTAGTTTAGGAACCAAGTGAGAATTTGTGGTACCTTGTCAACCCATGACTCTATAGCTACATTGTTCCACTTTAGAGCTTTATGGTCTTTTGGCCCTTTTGTGACTACCACCATGTGGTTTACATTTGAGTTCCGGTTAGGCACTATCATCGAGTTAGAACCCCTTAATCAGTTTCAGTTGAGTTAGGGGTTAAACACCATATTTTAAGGGGAGTGAATGGCTGGGGGAGATTTGGATGGTTGAGGGTACCTTGTAGGAAGAAATCACGGTCGGTTCCTTTTAGTTTAGACCTGTTTTGATGTAGGGCATCTAAGGGATAAGTTCTTTTGGTTATAGCCAAAGTGTTCTGGGGTTATGTTGTTAGTGCACGAATAATGATCCTTTTCTAAATTATTGATGGCAAAGCTAAGTCTGTAAATTAAAACCCCTTAGTCTCTTCCTTTTCGTGCCTTAGTGGTAAGGATTATGCGGAATGAGGAATTGTTACTCAATGTATATCTCCTAGGAGGATTAATGGTTCGTGTTATGTTCATGTTTTGGTTAAGAAATGGTGTTGAGCTTAGTGTACCAATGTCCATCACTAGGTGTCGAACATTCTCATTCTTTTTCTCTTATTTCGAGGACCTACGTTATTCACCTAGGTTTTGGTGTCTCCTGGCCACCGAGGCAATTGCATGCCCGTCAATTGCTGCGGTTGTCAGCTCTAGACAGTAGAGGTTGAGGTTTTAATATAGAGCTTGTGTTCGTACTCAGCCCCTAGTTGGAATGTGAGACGATCATGTTTGTTGCGCTTGTGCACATGATGGAGTGATAGGTACAAGCAGGCCCCTACACACCATCATGTATTGTATGTTTAGATTGGGATTGGGATGAACTGTGAGAGTTGTCCATTCTCTGTCACTTGTGTACCAGAGGAGTACCACGTAGGTACAACTCTATGTTATGTTGTTGAAATCTATATTTTTATTTAAAACCCTAGAATGAAGTAGAGTTTATGAGAAAATCATATCTCAAGGCAGTTAAGGGAGGGCCAAGCCCTTAAGAGGGGCAGCCTTACAGAAGGAGACTTGGGGACCCATAGCATATGTAACCGGGCAGTTAAGTTACCCTAGTATAGGAGGTCGGAGATAGGCAAGGAATCTATTGTAGGTAGGGATTATGGGATAGACCCAACCCGACCCCTTTTCAACCAGAGTGCGCAACAGAAGCCTACACCCATTCCTCTTTTTGACATTAGGATACCCCCAGGTGAGAGGAAAAAATTAGGAAGGAGTGAATTTATTTAGATATGACCCGTAGTCATCTGGAAGCCGTGCTGGGAAAGTCTTGGGGTGAGTTAGGACTCATTAGGAGCCTTTCAAGTACAGGAACGATTATAAGACAACACAGCATCAGCGAGAGTAGTACTTAAAGTTAAGGAACCGTAAGGGTGTACTTTTAGGTGATCCAGACGCCGTGAATGAATTAAGGGAGTCAGGTTAGGAACTAAAATTCGGATGTGAGAGGAGAAAAAAGAGGTTAGGACAGTGAGACGGCAAGTCAGCCCTAGAACGGGATTCATGGGAGCAATGGGAACCGAAATTGAAATAGAAGGCAGAAGAAGCAAGATTAGGAGATCAACCAACCCTTAGAGCCTTCGAGCCACCTTGAGTAATATAGGTATTAGTGATCGGACGAAAAGTTGGGGAAGATTCCAAGTACACCAATATAGGTAAGAATAGGAGTGTGACCCTGCGTTAGGGATAATCGGAGCAAGTTTTGAGGACAAAATTTATTTAAGGGGGTAGAATTGTAACATCCAGAAATTGGAACTTAGGAAATAGAAGGAAAGCTTTAGGTGATGAACCCAACCAAGAGAGGGAAGTTAGAAGTAGGGTGAGAATTCAGCGGTTAAGTGTGACTTCAGACAAGAAATTAGGGAATTGATTTACCAAGAATTAGAGTGGGGAAGTGTTTGGATGAGAAGAACTAAGTTAGAATAAGGTTTTCACGGAGAGGAATTAGGTCAGAGAAGGAGGAAAATGGATTGGAACCAAGAGGGGCACAAACCGAGGTTATTGCTTAATTTTGGGAGTTAGGCCTAATGACCTTGGTGCACTAATTCGCAAATATCTAGAGCTAAGGGTGTCAAATTTAGGTGATTCCACTTTCATTAGAAATCTAATTTCCGGGGCTTCAGTTTGATAGGCTATATGATAGGGTTCCGAGCTCATTTGCACTTCCAAACATACTCATCCTCGCTCAAGCGAAAATCTCGCTTGAGCGAGAATTGTCCAGAGAAGGGTTACTCTCTGGGGTATTTTCGCTCAAGCGAGAATCTAGCTTGAGCGAGAATACACGAAATTAGTTTTTAAAACAGAGAGTCCCACTCTCTTCTCTCATTTTTCCTTGTCTCCTAGGGTTTCTAGAGAGAGAGAGAGAGTTCTAGAGAGAGAGGGAGCTTGTGGGCTTGAAGGATGAAGGAAAGGAAGATCAAGAAGCAACTCTAAGGTTCCCAATCATTTGAAGAGATTGGGCTTTCCCCTCTCCACTTCTCATCCGCCCCTATTTCTTCCCCTAAGGTGAGTGTGGTTCACTCACTTGCATATTTGTCATGTAAATTCCCTTGTATGACCCCTATTCTACCTCCCCTTGCTTGCATTCATGGTTATTGATGACTAGGGGAAGCTAGGGTTGTTGATTTGTATGTATTCTCTTGTAATGCAAACCCTAGGTTAGAGAATTTGGGGGTTTTCATGAAATTGAAGGTTTGGGGTGTGATTATGCTTATAATTGCTCATGTTTATGTATTTTATCATGTTTGTGCATAATCTGAATGTTTGTACATGATTTTACCCCATCATGTTCATTTAAAATGTTTGGGGCTTTGACCTCATGAAATGTTAAAGGAAATGTTAAAGGGGTCTTCGGACCAATGAGGTGCAAGAGAGGTAACCGCTTTACTCGATCCTCAGCCAAGGGGTAATTGAGGTTCCTCAATTAAATGAACCCTGTTTGTTTAAGCTTAAAACTTAATAAGGGTGGCCCTGGATGACGGTCCTTGGTCACATGGACGAAGCGCTCAAGAAGGTTAAAGTGAAAAGAAACCGTGGGTGTCCGGGTTATGAAACTTGAGGACTAACTCTGCTCTGATTGATTATGTGACTGACTTATGATTTCAGATTCTCCCTTACGTCCATTTGCATAATTCTCTAAAGTATGTTGTATGTTTCATGGTCTAGTTACCTGTGTTGTGATTCATATATGACGTTTGTGTGATTGTATGTTCTCCACCACACTGCACACACACTTATCGCACTCACTGGGACGTAGTCTTATCCCACGCTGTGGGAAATATCTTTCAGTGTGCAGGTCATTGTTCTGGTACTTAGAGCTGGAGTTGAGGGCTGACTTGAGGTAGATTATGAAGACGGTCATTGGAGTTCTTTTAGTGTAGTTATTGGTTTAATGTAAATTAATATAATTCTTCAGTAAAGGATTAAATGTAGTTACGGTTAATTAGTAATTGGTGTAGAAACATGTAGTTGGCCACGAAGGCCCATTTTCCTTGGAAATAGATTAAAAATCATATTATTATGAACTGTATTGCTGGTTTTGCTGGTTTTCAGTTGAAACCGAAAATTGGGAAACGTCCAGTTTTCAGGGGAAACTCTGCCGGATTTCTGGTAGGAGTTTTTGGGAACCATGACACTCCGTGTCTAGGTTCATTTCCCTTAGATTTGAATATAATGTTTCATGTTGTATTGTAGTTTGATTTGTAGTGAAGGCTTAAGTAAGCGTTGGATTACCTAAGCAATTGTATGATTTGTTCACCGATATAAAAAATGGCGCGAAATAATTTTAGAAATTCGGGAATAATGTCTCCATCGGATATTATTTTTAAATTCAGAAATTAGGACGTTACATTCACTCCCTTTGGCAATAAATTCTTTGACATTTTTTCATAACGTTTCATTATTACAAATGACAATTGATTACTAACATTAAAATATAATAAAATTTCTCACAGTGATAACACTATCTCAAACTAAGCCGACAATGTATAGTTTATCCTAAATAACAGGACCATTGACACATTCTTATAATTATTAAGTCTCAGCAATAAGTAGGAAACCACCATTTGAACATCAAGGTATATCAGTTTTTTTTAGCAAAAATAAGTACTTTTAGTTCAAATTTTCATAGTTATATATATATATATATATATATATATATATATATATATAAGTACTTTTACATATATATAAAACATGTGTTTAGTTCCTAAAACTCAATTCAGCTATCTTCATATATACTACTTTTTTTCATGAGGAAGTGCACATAAAATAATTTTAACAATTAAAACTTAGCCTAACCGTTTAAAGCAATTTTTGTAGGAGCAAGTCATAACATTTTCATACTCAAACTGCAAGTGCAAAATAATATGAAAATAGTAATGAATGGTTGTCCATTACCAACAACATGCCCAATCTAAATAGATACATCAACCACTGCCAACACACCTTCTACATGCTGCTTACAGAACTGGAGGAATCTCACTTGCCGAACAGGGACTAGTGATGAAAGCATTTGAACATTAGCTTGCATCTGAAATAATTAATTAAAACAAGATGTTAAACAGACCTGTATACATTCTAGACTAAATAAATAGTCACAGTCCATCAGAAACAAAAGCACCAAATTAAAGGAAAATAGTCACAGTCCCCTTCCTTTCATTGTTTTTAATACTAATTTTAAAAGGAAAATGCTAACGAGTGCACTAAGAGCACTTATGAATAAAAAATAAAAAAGTTTTTATTGAAAGGAAGGGGAAAAAACTTTTTTTATATGAATTCTTAACCAGTGCTCTTAGGGCACCGGTTAGCAAGACCCAATTTTAAATAACTTGACCTTATTTTATTAGATCACTTTATGAAAATAAAGAATGATGGAGAGTAATTCTACTTTTTTAATCATTAAAACAGTCACTACCTAATTTGATCTTTTAAAGAATGGTTAAATATGTTTTTGTTTTCTAATTGATATTTGCTTTTAATCCCTATCATTTAAAATGGGTGGTTTTGGCCCTTCAAAAATTAAAAATACACCAATTTAGTTTTTATCGTATAGTTTTCCTGCGGATTTTCTTGCGAAATTTATCAAAAAGTGAAAATACCCCCTTTTAGTCCTTATCATTGCGAAATTATACTACAATGACTACTTTGAAGTATTTTCAATTTTTTTAGGATAAGAACCACCAATTTTGAATTATAAGGACTAAAATCAAATCTCGACTATATTTTAGAGATTAAAAACATATTTACTTTAAATTTTTTTTTGAATTTTTAATTATATTTAAGTGATTTTAAAAATATTTTTCTATATACAAACGACATGAATAAATGAAATTGATAGATAAAATGAATTTAATATGAATGAAAGAGTAATAAATTGATGACATATTTTATAAAAGGACTAAATTATATATTAATTTTATTACAGGTTTGACTTTTTATTGTCTTTAACCGGAATCTCTCACAGGTATAATCGTTAGTTTAACCATCGGGTTGATGGTAGTGGTAGGTAAAGTCCTCTACCCCTATCGACCTTGTAGGTAAAATCCCTTTGGGGTCGCAGTCCACTTCCATTGCGACCAACCACTGTTTAGTTATTACAAGTTTGATAGGGCTAAGGATAATTAAAATCATTTAAAATGAAAATTTTTTATTTAAAAATAAAGTACTTATTATATCATAAGCATAAAAGTGCAGTAAATAATTTTCATTTAATAATTTATTTTATTGTTTGTGTTCTTATCCTCAACCTTACCAAAACTGAATTTATTAAATGAGTAAGTTTATGTTACTTTTTATGTTAATGAATTAAGTTAACTTTAAAATTCTTTCATTGTAAAAAATATGATGATTTATATCCTTATAAGAAAAAAATAATTAACTAAAAATATATTATAAATTCATTTATTATAAATACGAATTGAAAAAATACAAGAGGTTCATGCCATTTCAAAATAACTGAAAGTAAAATAGAAATATCCCTTTTATATGGATAAGTATTCATTAAATTAAAGATGAAAAATGAATTTTCTTAAATTATGGGGCCATTTCTTTGCTATTAATTGCACCATTACTTTTTTACTGTGTTTTCATCTTTGCCATCTCATAGGATGTGTTTTCTCTGGAATAGTCAACCTCTTTCCGGATATCACTCCCTTTGGAAATAATTTCTTTGACATTTTTTCAAAATGTTTCATTACAAATGACAATTGATTACTAACATTACTCTCTCATAGTTACTTCTCACTTCCAGTTAAATCATCTAGAGTATTCTTCAAGGGTCAATCTTTACCATTATAAATCATGTAGATTATTCTTCAGAGGCACTCATTTGATATTTTTTTCTTCCTTAGAGTTTAATTATGATATAGTACCCATATAAACATTTTTTATTATTTTTTACTCTTATATTAACATCTTATTTGATTAAAGTTCCTACATTACTGCTTCAACATCGTTTACTTTTATATTAGTAAAAAAAAGGTGTTAAAATGGTTTACTTAAATAGGTCCACCTAATTTGACTAACATTAATTAGGATATGACAATCTTAAAAAAAAAAGTAAAAAATTTAGTGTTGGAATAAGCAATTAATAAAAACAAATTATTTGGAATTCCCTTCTCATTACTCTACGTAATACAAAAGCTCTCACATAAATTAACATAATATATCAAACTAAAATAATCTAATAACAACTGAGATAATGAATTTGAAAAGGAAAAAATTTTGCGATGATAACATAGTTATGTAGTGGAGGTGAATAACATGTTAAAATTTTTGTGGCTTTTTGACAAAGAGGATTCAATGGGATGTTATGCATTCCCAAGTAGCTATTGTCATTGCTTTTTTGGCATACAAACACATAAAGAACATTAACTTCAATGCTAAAAGCCTGAAAACCTGATGGAATTCGTCAACACTTGGTATTCATGAACCTACATATGTAACCAGAAAGTCATTTTACAGAGTCATAGTAGAAATAGATGTGTTATGTGTCCAAAACTATCCACCTGGCATTATAAAGTGAACCTATGCAAATCCATATAGGTTATATAAACAAAGGTGATGCTTTCCACTTCAAAACTCAATTCTCTTAAGTTCTCAGTTCTAGCTCTCATTTGCTGTGTTGAGCCCTCTATCCTTTTCTACACTTTCCTTTGTTTAGTTTCCTCTCTTTCTTTCTCTCACTTTCTTTGTCTCTGCAGGTTGTTGTTTATTCATCAATGGCAGGTATAACTAAAAATTGGTTGAACATCATAGTTGATGGCAACAAAGCTATGCCACCTTACTGACCAGTGATTGTTTCAGAGTTTCTTGAAAAGATTGCCAGGTTTTATATATCTCCCCTTATCAAATATCATTTGTACAGTAATTTGCCACACACAGTAATTTCCTTCACATGCATGCAAAGACCAATGTTTCTTTTTAAAATACATGACTGTCATGTATTTTGGGTCGAGTTAGACCGATTTTTGGACCCGAATCGGCCATATGTACTGGGTCAGATTGTTTTGGGTGAAGTTAATTTTGTTGATTTTGACTCGAAGTGATCCGATCCAAATGGGTGTTGGTTAGCTCAAGTTGGTTTGTCAGGTTGGGGGAAAAATAAAATCGTACAATCCGCGATCTGCTAACAAGCTCATCCTTTTGTAAAAGAAAAAAACCAAAAAGAGAGAAAAGAAAAGTGAGGGAGATCGAGAGGTACGACTTGGGGAAAATAACACACACAAGGTAACAAGATCATTCCTTTTATCACAAAAAGCCTAAAACAGAGCAAATAACACACACATAAGGCAACAAGTTTGTTCCTTTTATCACAAAAAAAAATAGTGAGAGAGAGAGAGAGAGAATGAAAGGCACGACTGGGGGCATGCTGAGGGAGATGGCTAACGAGAGGCGGTGAGGTTGCGCCAATGATGGAGAGGTTCGATGACGAGGGCAAGATGGAAGAGAAGCAGAAAGAGAAGAGACGGGGCTATGTCAGTGACGGTGAACGGCGACGCCGATGAGGACGAGTGGAACAAACGACAAGAAGATTCATGCCTCAAATGCCCACCGACAACGTTGCGGAGCGGAGGGCTGACCACAGGATGAGCGTTGCGCTGTCAGCGGAGGAACTATACCTCTGTTGGCCACTAGATTCATCGGCAAGGGATGTTGTGAGCGATGGGGAGGTGCTTTACGTTTGTTGTATCTTTAAATTTCAGTAAATTAGCTCAGATTGAATAAACTTCAACCTAGTACCCGAGCTAATTAGATCGATTCATTATTTTTTTTAACATAATTAACCCAATTAACCCGAATCAACTCGATCCAAAGACCTTGGGTCGGGTCGGGTTGGTCCGACCGCCGTTTCACCCCTACCTGAAGTCATAAGTAGGAAAAAATAACCTAAAGAGTAAAGAAAGGAGAGGCTAAGCGTGTTTTCAATGTAGAGAGAAAATAGTTTCAAAGAACCTTTTTATGAGTTGATGTCACGTCATGCTTCTTGGAAGAAAACACAAATAGACAATAGACAAAGTAAATAAAAGTTTGTTTGTCTCTCCCTTTTTTATCAACTACAAATTAAAATGAAAAATAATCATACTTTTATACCATTTTGTCTTTCATTCTCTTTATATTTTTTTCTATTTTTTCTTTTTTATCAAATTATTTATTATATTTGTTTATGTTCTCCTATTTTATTTTTCTTCTTTTTCTATATTTATTTAATTATTTGCCAACTATTACATATATTGAGATAAAAGATATAAGTTTTTTTTTTTGGTAAAATGTTCTTTTGAGATGCTTTGAATGGGTACATAAACATGCAATAAGGTTTAAATATACGATTTTTGTGACTTTGACTGAGAATGAAGTGATCTAAAAAATAATTAATAACCCTAATTTTGTTAATTAATTGTAATATTCAATATTCAATATAACAATTAACAAATAAGAAAAGGTTTTAAGGTTTGTTATAATATTTTAAACTACACCATAAAAGGATAAAAAATAATTAATTTATACATGTTAATTTTTCGTTACATATATGTTGAAAAAATGGCTAATTTTGAAATTTTTTGTATCATGTGCGTTACGCTTCTCACCGTAAAATATATGTCATTTGTGATAAAAAAAATCTTTTGAATAAGTGCTTTTAAAAGGAGATAACTATTGTTTGATGTCGATATAATTTAAAATAAATATAGATCATTACAAGTTCTAAAATTGTTATAAAACTAACTAGTAGTATATACCATTGACTTCATAATAAAGAATTGAGGTTATCTATATATTTTTTTAAAAAGAATTATTTTGACATTTTTTTTGCATCATATATATGATTGATTTAATTTCAATTTACTATAAATAAATTGTCATTTTTCTAAGGGTAAGAAATTCTTCATATGAGTAAAATTAAGTGCCTTAAAAGGTATAATTTTTGATTTGTTATCCATAAAATTTGAAATAAACTTGATTTTGTTGAGTCTCAAAAGTGTTATTAAGAAATTAATAATGTTTTAAGTCTCATAACCCTGAGTTTTAATGATTAACAAATTTAGTTAAGAAGGAACAAATTCTCTTAAAGGTTTTCTCTATGTTTCAGCAACCTTCCGAAGGAGCAACTCTCTGAAGTTATGCAACCCTCTGATGTGGTACAACCTGCTGAAGGATCAGGTCCTGTTGAAGACTATGAACCTTCTAAAGTTGAGAAACGTCGTACTGAAAATTGTATCTTCTTGGAAATAAGTTTATCTGATGATCCCTATTTGAAGACTCAAGTCTTTTGTAGCTTTCTGCCAGCTGTCTACACCCCTCTCTTTCTGGCAAGGCAAATCAAAAACCTTTTGGTATATTTCAAATCATTGCTCAGAAATGTAGAGTCAGCGCTGCTGTCACCTACTCCTGTTGTGCCTACTGCTACAAGCTATCAGAAGTTTGTGTCTCAACGGGAAGAAGGCTATTTCACAACAGGATTTTAAGAGAAGTATAACCGGTCTAAAGATCCTTCTCTCTATAAATACAAGTCTCCATGCAGAGATGAAATATAGAGCATAAGAGAACTTGCTGAAGTGCTGCTAAACTCTCTCTATGAAATATTTTCATTCATTTCATTTGTACACAACTTTCACATCCTGAGTTATACTCAGTAGCTTGTACATCTTACCCTGTTTAGGCTTTAAACTTGTGTAGTTTAAAAGATTAGGCAATCTCTTTTCATAAACAGTTTTCTGTTTGAGTCTGAAGAGGCTTGTTGTTTAAACAATACTCGGTTTAGAGCCTGGAGAGGCTTGGTAGGAAACAATACTTGGTGTAATAGAGCCTGAAGAGGCTTGACTGTAAAAGAATACTTGTATCTGATCAGATAGTGGAAAATCCTTAGCTATTTGGCTTTGGGAATAGACGTAGCTCACAGTTGTAGTGGGTGAACCAGTATAAATCTTTGGCTAAGTCTTCTCTTACCCTTATCTCTTTATATTTGGTTTATACTAACTTGAAGGGTTCTGAGTATATTGTTTTATAACATTGAAACTGAAAAACGAACTAAACTTATTGAAAAACAAGTTTACAAAACTATATTATTAGACCTGCTGAAGTTACTTCAACAAGTACTAAACTCTCAGTTTCAGCAAGTTGCTAAAACTCCTTTGTGAAAAGTATTGCTTATAAAAGGTTTTCTAAAATCAATTTAAAAATTATAAAACACTATTCAACCCCCTTCTAGTGTTTCTTGTGGTTTCTACAGTTGGTATCAGAGCTCAACCTCGGGTTGAGCATCTAACAATACTGAGGAAGAAGATCCAAGATGGAAACATCAACAAGCAACCCTCACTACATTGCAGAAGGTGCCTCTGTGTCAAGGCCCCCAACTTTTAATGGTACAGATTACCATTATTGGAGAGATCGTATGAAGCTGTTTATTGAAAGCGACAACATAGATCTTTGGGATGTAGTCACTGATGGTGATTACACTCCTACACATGGTGGTGTGCCCATACCCAAAGCAGAATGGACTAGTGAGCAGAAAGCACGTGTGCAGCTCAATGCAAAAGCAAAACTTTATTTTGTTTGCTTCTTGAGTAAATCTGAATATGAGAAGGTCCATGGATGCTCTTCAGCCAAGAAGATCTAGGATACTTTGGCATCAGCCCATGAAGGGACAGATAATGTCAAAAAAATCCAAGATCAACATGCTTATTCATCAATGTGATGTTCAAGATGCAAGAGTTTGAAACCATTAATCAAATGTTTGGGAGTTTTCAAACCATAACTAATGGACTCAAGTCCTTACATAGAACCTTTGATTCTAGTGATAATAATCGCAAGATTCTAAGGAGTTTACCAAAGGCTTGAAGGCCCAAAGTTACTGCCATTCAAGAGGCTAAAGACCTCAATACTTTAAGAATGGAGAAACTCTTGGGATCTCTCAAAGTTCATGAGTTGGAACTTGGTGAAGATGCTCCTAAGAAAAAGTCATTAGCTCTGAATGCCAAGTCCAAGCTGCTGAAGCATGGGCCACATAAAGCCATGAAAGCTGAGGAAACTTTAGATGGTAGTGAAGATTCTGACGTGAGCTTTGAGGATGATGATGATCTGGCCCTTCTGAGCAGGAATATCAAAATGATGCTTCAGAAGAAGGGAAAGTTCAGAAAGCACTTATCCTCTGAAACAAAAATGGGTAAGTCAGGTAAGGAATCATTTTCTACTGACAAAATTATCTGTTATGAATGCAAACAGCCAAGTCATATGAAGGCTGATTGTCCCAAGTTGAAGAAACCCTATTTTAAGAAGAAGTTCTTTAAGAAGAAAAAGGGTTTGATGGCTACATGGGAGGACCTAGATGATTCAACATCAGAAGAGGAAGATGAATCTGCTGAAGAAGTCAACCTCTGTTTGATGGCAAGCTTACCTTCTTCAGAAAATTCTGAATCAGAGGTAATTCCTCAAACCTTGCAAGACATGTATGATGATTTGCTGGAAAGTTCCAAGGAGCTTTTCCAAGAGTACAAAGATTTGTCTAGAGCTTATACTGAAATTGCAAATAAAAATGAAGCTCTTGAGACTGAAAATCTTTTACTCAAGGAAAAACTCTTGGACTGAAAATCTTTTACTCAAGGAAAAACTCTTGAATTTTGAGGCTAGTAGTTTAGAAGGTTTAATTAAAGAAAATGAGATTCTTAAAAAGCAAGTTGCTGAACTTACTAAGGACCTTGCCAACTTTGTTAATGGAACTGAGAACCTCAACAGAATGTTGGGTGTTCAGAAGAACTCCAAGAACAAAGGTGGTCTAGGATATTCAGACAGTGAATCATCATATGATTCCAAGTTTAGACCTGCTGAAAAAGCTAAGAAAGGTAAGGGATGCTCACATTGTGGGAAACCTGGACATAATGTGTCTCAGTGCAAGCACAAGAAAAAGGGCAAACCTGTTGCTAACAAAAGAGAACCCAAAAAGATGTGGGTACCTAAGTCTCTGATTGTTCCTGTTGCAGATGTGTTTAATAGGACAAAGGAGACACCACAAATGGTACTTGGACAGTGGCTGCTCACGACACATGACAGGAGAAAGGTCTTTGTTCCAAAACCTTAGACCTAAGGATGGTGGTGTGGTCACCTTTGGAGGGAATCAAAAAGGAAAGATCACAATAATTGGTTTAGTAGGTATATCCCCCTCTCTCTGTCATTCAGAATGTTCTCCTTGTGGAAGGTCTTCAACACAACCTGCTGAGCATAAGTCAATTATGTGACAATGGCTATGTTGTGTCCTTCACCAGGGATGGATGTGTAGTCAAAGATGCATCTGATCAAACCACTTTTACTGCCAAGAGACACAACAATGTGTACAAAATAGATCTTGAGGAACTTGCATATCAAAATGTGACTTGTCTTCTTTCTGTTAAAGATGAAAAACAGATTTGGCATCAGAAACTTGGGCATGCCAGCTTGAGATTAATCTCAAAGTTAACAAAACACAACCTTGTAAAAGGTCTTCCTAAGCTCTCTTTCAAATCTGACATTTTATGTGAAAACTGTCTTAAAGGTAAACAGACAAGAAGCTCTTTTAAGAGTAAAAATGTTGTGTCTACCTCAAGACCTTTAGAACTGCTTCACATTGATCTGTTTGGTCCTACAAAAACTGAGAGTCTTGCTGGTAAGAAATATGGCTTGGTCATTGTGGATGACTATTCTAGATTCACATGGGTGATATTCCTCAAAAGCAAGGATGAGACTTTTGAGAATTTCACATAATTCTGTAAGAAAGTGCAAAATGAAAAAGGATTTGGCATATCTGCTATCAGAAGTGACCATGGTGGTGAGTTTGAAAACTCAAGCTTCAACATGTTATGTGATGAGAATGGGATCTCACATAATTTCTCTGTGGCAAGAACACCTCAGCGGAATGGGGTTATTGAGAGAAAAAACAGAAGCTTGCAGGAGATGAGTAGAACCATGCTCATTTCAAGCAACCTACCAAGATCTTTCTAGGCAGAGGCTGTTCACACAGCTTGCTACATTCAAAACAGAATTTTGGTAAGACCAATTCTCAAAAGAACTCCCTATGAATTGTGGAGAGGAAGAAAACCCAACATATCTTACTTTCACATCTTTGGCTGAGTGTTTCATACTTAACACCAAAGATGATCTTGGTAAGTTTGACTCTAAATTTGACAAGGGATTCTTCATTGATTATTCAGAAACATCCAAGGCTTATAGAGTTTATAACTCTAGAACCTTGACAGTAGAAGAATTTATTCATGTTAGGTTTAATGATGCTAAAGAGACTGATAGGGAACTATCAAATCTAGAGGATGAGTTTGCAAGAATGGAGCTGAATCCAACTTCAGAGACTACAAAGGTAAAAAAAGAAGTATCTGCTGAAGGACCCTCTGAAGTACCTATTGAAAAGCTTCCTGGTCAACCTACTGAAGCTAATCCTCTTCACAGAGTTAATGTTGAGTCTCAGATTGAGCATGTATTTCCTCGCAGACATGAGTGGAGATACATAACTCATCATCCTCGAGAGAAAATCATTGGTGATATTTCAGAAGGTGTAAGAACAAGATCAAGACTTAGAGAAGTCAATAATCTTGCCTTCCTCTCTGAAATTGAGCCAAAGAACATTGATGAAAGGTGGATCCTGGCCATGTAGGAAGAGCTAAATCAATTTTCCAGGAGTGATGTCTGGACTCTTGTTCCTAAACCCCATGGGAAAACTATTATTGGAACCAAATAGGTGTTCAGAAACAAACTCTCTGAAGATGGACAAGTGATTAGAAACAAGGCTAGGCTGGTTGCTCAAGGCTACAATCAACAAGAAGGTATTGACTTCACTAAAACTTTTGCACCAGTAGCTAGGCTTGAAGCCATTAGGATTTTACTTACCTATACAGCCAATAATGGCATCAAACTATACCAGATGGATGTAAAGAGTGCCATCCTAAATGGATTCATTGAGGAAGAGGTGTTTGTTAGACAACCCCCTGGTTTTGGAAATTTAACCTTTCCATATCATGTTTTTAAACTAATAAAGGCTCTGTATGGTCTTAAACAAGTTCCCAGAGCTTGGTATGACAGATTGAGCAATTTTCTTCTCAAAAATAGGGTTGAAAGAGGAAAGGTTGATACAACTCTTTTTAGAAAAATGTTTAACAAAGATCTAATTCTTGTTCAGATATATGTTGATGACATTATTTTTGCATCAACAAATTCTTCATTATGCATAGAGTTTTCAAGGCTTATGCAATCTGAGTTTAAAATGAGTTTAATGGGTGAACTCAAGTTTTTCTTAGGACTTCAGATTAAGCAATATTCTGAATGTATATGGATCCATCAGGAGAAATATACTAAAGAAATGCTTAAGAAGTTCAACATGCATGATTGCATACCTATGTCAATTCCTATGCACCCTTCAACAATCTTAAGTAAATTAGATGAAGGAGAAGAATGTGTTGACCCAACCATGTATAAAGGCATGATTGGATCTCTGTTGTATCTTACAGCAAGAAGACCTGACATTATGAGTGTATGTCTGTGTGCAAGATTTCAATCAGACCCAAGAATAACTCATTACAAGGATGTTAAAAGAATTTTCAGATATCTCAATGGTACTACTAATCTTGGTCTATGCTACATGAAGAGTAAGGACTGCAGGTTATTAGGATATTGTGATGCTGACTTTGCTGGAGATAGAGTTGAAAGAAAATCAACAAGTGGAGGATGCCACTTCATTGGAGAGAATATGATAAGTTGGACTAGCAAAAGGCAAAGCACCATAGCTCTCTCTGTAACGCCCCATCCTTGACTTGCGACCCAACTTTTGGGGCCCAAGAATTTACTGGGCGCGCCACCCTCATGAGCTTCACCATCCCCCTGAAGTGGTTATTCCCCGAAAGGAACCTTTCGTGGATTCGAACCCAAGACCACAGGGATATAGTCTTACGTAACTTGAATCCACTACCAATTGAGTTAATGTAACGCCCCAACATTGACTTGCGACCCAAATTTTGGGGCCCAAGAATAAAAAAAATTCACCTCCTTTGAGAGTTACAAAATTGTGTGATAAAAATACAAAGAGTAAAGGCTCAAAGTTTACAATAAATTTGAATACAGCTGAAATACTTGAGCCAACAGACACTTTTCCTCACTTTCCTAACTATTTCAACTCATAGTAAAGAGATTTGTAGAAAGTGAAAATTATGCAGAAGGTATGATTGTAATTTCACAGACTTTTGGTGCTTTTTCTGCTTGTTCAGCTGTGTGTAAAAAATGGAGGAGAAAGCTTCTTTTTATAGCCAAGCAAAAGGAATATAGCCATTGGAAAAGCCTTTGAGAGTAAGTCAGTCAACCAGCTGGAGTGCAGCAGCTGTCACTGTCATGTGCAACTTTTTCTTTTTCTTTGGTTTGACTGGTCCTTTCTTCTAATGAGCACATCTTCTGAAGCTTGTATCTTCTCTAGTAGGAAACTCATTCAGTAGGTTGTTTCCTTCTTGATTTGTACTGTGATTTTGTGAAATAATTACTGGTTCTTTCATGTAATTATTTTAGATGAGAAGCATACATAGTAAGATTTTAAACAATCTCCTTGAATCAGATTCAACTTCTTCTGATGTTACTGTTAAGATATTTTCTTCTAGAAGTATAACTGTAGTAACAACAACATCAGCTCCTGGCTTTATCATAGAACTTTCTTCTTATAACTGAATAACTTTAGGAAGTTAGAAGATGTTTTGAAGATTTTGAGTTTTTGCAGACTTAGTGTATCTTCTGAGAGCTTTCTGACAGATTGTTTCTTCTGAAGTTATTCAGAGATATCTTCTTCTTATTCTTCTCAATAACTTTCTTGCTTTCACCTTACTTAATTTTTTCTTTTCTTTATTGCAAGGTGATATTCTTTAAATGACTTGTTTGCTCGATTTTCTTGAAATAGAACCTGCAACATTCTTTGTTTCTTCTGATATGCTTACTGCAATGGATCTTCTATCCATTTTTCCTGTTTCTTTTTAAATCAACTCAATTTGAAACATTATTCCACATACTCAGAATTATAATAAGTATATTTTGATAATTTGTCATTATATCTTAAAGGGATTTTTGGACCTTACACTACTATCTATATATGTATCTTATAGGTTAGACTAGATTTAGAACTCTTAATTTTACTACTTATCGGAATAAAAAAAAATTAACCCCCAATGAATAATGATAAAAAATCTAGCTAGACGGGAATATGACAAAAAATATGACAAAAAAATTAACCCCCAATGAACAGTGACAAAAAATATAGCCAATTGTAATAGTATAGATAGATAACAATAAAGAAAATATTAATAATTTTATTTTTCTTCTTTTTCTTCTTTTTTGTTATTTATTATTATTATTATTATTATTATTATTATTATTATTATTATTATTATTATATAAAATTGACAAATTCATAAACTGATATGTCACATGTTTTGAATCCCTACTCATCTCCTTGAATTGAGGCAAATACAAGTTATCTTTAAACATTCTTTGAGATTGGATACTTATTGCTTGTCCTATCATAAACTTTTTTTGGTTTAAAACAAGTACCTTTCGCGGGAGGTAATCCTGCTTGAGACGGGAATATGACATCCTGATGGGGTTAACTCTCCCCGCAGGACTTTTTTCCATCCACAAAACTCCAACCTGAGACCTTGTTTAAGAATCATCAAGCATGCACCACTTAAACCAACCTAGTGTAGTGCATCCTCTTAAAACTTTGTTATCAACAATAAAAATTAACAAATTTGCAGCAACCACTAGTCCAACATGGACTTAATCTTACAAAATTTATAATAAATCCACCTCTTAACAATATAGATGGGTAATGAGGAGTTTTATAATCTATTAACAAAAATAATTATATTATTCAATTTCCCTACCTACCTTATGATATTAGCACTCAAGTCTGATCCAAGCAGCTAGCAAATTAGGAAAAAGTATTTTTTTTGGTAATCTAATTAATTAAGGATGTATTCATATTTTGTCTCCCCGATAAATATTCAATTTCAAATTTCCCTAACAACCATAATGTGCACGTAGTACTGATCAAGTCTGATAAAAGCAGCTAGCAAAGAAAAAATATTTTGTTTAATCTGAATAATTAAGGAGGTCACCCCGATAATTATTCATTATTGCATACCTACCTTATAATAATATTAATTAGTAGATGAGCAGAACTGAAAAAAAAAAAAAAGGTATGATTCTATATATCTCTATATAACAGTAGATCTGAGTCACAAATATATAATGCTTAATGTGCAAAAACAATTAAAAAAACATCGCGTGACCCAATAATATATAAATTCATTGGCAAGTCAACTAAAATGATATGATTTAATTAACGAATTCATGTGGCCTTCATCTTCAATATATTGTGTTTATATAATTAATTTGTTTTCATACCGCATGACGAAAAATAGCAGGCATAAGCAGAACATGTGTCATTCTTTGCGTCAGCTGCTTAGAAATTTAAAAATTAAGATTAGGGGTGCAATTAATTACGTACTAAGGAATTATTAATTAAGAAGGTAATTAATTAACAAGAAGAAGCCGATTGCTAGCATGATGCATGAGAGGTTTATAAAAGGGCATCGAGAGTTGGACATTTTCCACCAGCAATAGCAATCAATCAAACTCACAAATTAAAAGAGTTGCATTGCATTTATTCTCCTCCTACTCCAAATTCCAATTGTCACAATGTCTCATAATTTCCAAGCCGTTTGGAAGCCAATAATTTTCCGGGAATACATTGGTGTGAAGCCATACCCGGATAATTTAAATAATTTTCCAGAGGATATTATCAACCCCAAGATCTCAGAATTCCACTTCATTCTAGGGTTTGCCACAAAGGACTATGATCAAGAAGGAAAAGGCACCGGATACTTCAAAAGGACTTGGAACTATGACTACTTCAGTCCTGATAAAGTGAGGGAACTCAAGAAAAAGTATGACAATGTGAAGGTGATAATAAGCATTGGAGGTCGTCACACTGATTCCTCTCAGTATCCATTCAATCCTGCTGAAAAAGAACTATGGTCTGACCAAGCCATAGATTCGCTCAAAGAGGTCATCGGAGACTACGACGGCGAGAAGGACGAATGCGGGTGCAATAATGTAATTGATGGCATTGAAATTAATTATGAGGAAATCAAGTGCACCGATACTGACTTTGCCCATTACATAGGGAAAGTTATTAAGGAGCTCAAGAAGCAAGTGCCATCAATCAAAGTGGTGTCCATTGCTCCATCGGATCTTGTCCGACCCCACTACAGGAGATTGTATCAGGAATACCATGATTATATCAACTGGGTTGACTACCAGTTTTACGATCAGAAGGTCTCCTCAAAGGATGAGTTTGTAAATATCTTCCGTGAACTATCAAATGAGTACCAAGGTAAACTCTTGGCAGGATTCAGCACTGATCCAAATGACGCCGGTAAAATATCACGAGAGGTGTTCCTTGAGGGCTGCTCCGAACTCATCCACCGTAAATTACTCCCTGGAATTTTTGTTTGGGATGCTAATGACTCTGCCGTCCCCAGGTCCAATGAGAAACCTTTCCTCCTTGAGGAAAAGGCACAAAACCTCCTCACTGGATCTGATTGATTATGTACGACTCCACTATCTCTATCAGGTCATCACAGACTATAGCAGCCTCTGTTGGCATGTATGTTATGCATGTCAATCTCTACTAATCTATAGTCTGATAAATCTTCTCAATAAGACCTGTTGCCTACTACTTGCCTTCTCTTGTATCAGTGTCATGTTTTGAGTCAAGTCATCTTTTACAGTTCTCTTGTATTATTATCCTTGTTTTCAATGTACTTGCTTCTCTTGTGTTATGTCATTATGTGTGTTTTTTTAGTTAATAATAACAAACAACCTTTCTATATATTTTCTAAATTAATTAATAATTCAAATGAGACAAAGCCTACCCCTAACCAGTGTGTAAACTTGTCGTATCCAATCTATTTATTCATTTATTATTGAGATATAATTTTGTTATTCTTTTATTCACCGCATTAAATTCTAAGTACTCAAAATGGATAAATTTCTCATTTCTATATTGAAATAATTTTGAAATGCAATACATGGAATAACCTTTGATTTTACATTTATAAGCATTATAAAATTTGTACTGAACAAGATTACGAGTGTGTTTGGCTTGCCATTTCAGCTAGCTGAAAGTTGAAAATAGTAGCTGAAACCATTTTAGCAGTGTTTGGGAATGTAGTTTTTTTGGTAGCTACGAGCTTTTCTTAAAAGCTACTTGGGGTAGCTTTTCTAAAAAAGCTCCAATTTTCAGCTACTAGCTGAAAATTAATTACTAGTTTATCCCTCAAACACCCCCACTTATTATTATTTAATAATTAATGTTGTCCTTAAATGTCATTTTACCATTTTCAACTAGTTTTACCAAACACATTCAATAGTTTTTCAGATTTCACCTAGCTTTAAGGTTTTAGAGAGCTTTTCAGCTTTCAGCTAGTTTTACCAAACACACTGTACATATCATATTAATATTAATATGAATTATGGATAATAAATAAAAAATTTACGAAATAGAATAATAAGCCTTGTGCATCACACAACTTACATATTAATTATTTAAATGAGATGTGATACTCATTAAATTCATGATGTAACAACCCATCATTAATGATGTAAAACTTTTCTACATGGTGAATATATACCAAGTAAACTCATAAATAATTAATTATGTATACAAATAATGTACATAATTTACATAAAAAGAAATAAAAAAGTGAAATTTTATTTTTTTAAAAAAAATATAAAAATAAATAGTGAAAGAATGATAATACTACAAAATCTACAAAATATATATGAGCACAAAATTAATAGTTAATAAACTATTTTATATGAGATTGATATAATTAATAAAAAGATAATTAATTAAGAAAATAATTAATTTAATGGGAAATAAATAATAGAAGTGTTATTATTATTAGTTTTATATCGTAAAGATAATTTTAATTGAAAATAGAATAATGGGGGGTGAGAGTGGGCCCAAGCCCAATTAGTTATTTCAGTAAGGAGGGGTTAACAGAGCACCCTAATCCTTATTCGTATCATTCGTCAGTAAGCGAAACGCTAAGGAGGGGAGAAACGGAGTCTCAAGAGAGAACTGCTGTGGAGTGAACGCCAAGAATCCAAGAAAGAACTTCCTTGCTGTGATCAAGCTTCGCTTAAGGTATGGTGGGGGAGAGGGTATTGCCTGTATATGCATATAGGGGGTACTTGGGTAGTAATCTAAGATGTATAATTCGAATTTATGAATGAATAACTGAGAATGATGATATAATCTGGTGATTGATGATTTATTGTTTGTGTATTGATGAATTATTGAATGAGAGTAAAGATGATATTGAAGATAATTGAAAAAGGGGTGATTAGGGATTGAGAAATTGGGGTTTTGATGAATTGATGGTATAATCTGTAATAGATTGATGATTTATTGAGTATTTGATGTTATTAATGAGTATGAATGATGTTTAGACGAAAAAGACTGATTAGGGATTGATTGGATGGGTTTAGAGAGGTGAGAAATCGTGAAATCTGCGATCTGCGTCGTGGGTAATCGATTACCAGATGTGGTAATCGATTACCAGAGTGTTCTGGGCAACCCAGAAGCACTGTTTGCTTGCTGGTAATTGATTACAGAGGTGTTGTAATCGATTACCAGAGTTTGTTTGCAGGTAATCGATTACAGGGGTGCTGTAATCGATTACCAGAGAGTTTGCTTGCGGGTAATCGATTACAAGGGGGTTGTAATCGATTACCAGAGACCTTGTTTGCAGGTAATCGATTACTGGAGGTTGGTAATCGATTACCAGAGTGGATTTTGAGATCCTTAGTGATTGATGTTGTTTGATGGTGCTTTATGACGAGTATAATGATGATGATTGACGATGTTTGATGTTGTTTATGATGATTATGATGATGATGTAAATGATGATAGTGTGTATCACTTATGATGATGATGTAAATGATGATAGTGCATGTCACTTATGATGATGATGTTATTGATGATAGTGCATGTCACTTATGATGATGATGTGAATGATGATAAGTGTATATCAATTTATTAATGATGATGTTTGATGATGAGTGTGATGATGTATTATGATGATAATTGATGATGAGTGTGATGATGATAATGATGTCGGTGTATATCACCTTATTATGATGATGTTTAATGATGAGCATATTGATGTATGATGATGATGATAAGTGTATATCACTTTATAATGATGATGTTTGATGATGAGCATGTTAATGCATGATAATGATGATTTATGATGATGGTGTATATCACCTTTTGATGATGATGTTATCTAAGTTGTGCGGGCCCATAGAGGGGGTACAACTTAGGAGAGATGCATTGAGCATATGTGATGAGACCTGAATTGTGCGGGCCAATAGAGGGGGTACAATTCGGGAGGTGAACTAAGTTGTGCGGGCCCATAGAGGGGGTACAACTCAGGGGATCAAGATGGGGCGTTCGATGCACGGGCCCATAGAGGGGTACAACCTAGGGTCGAATGTCATTGTGTGGGCCCATAGAGGGGGTACAACCTATCGGATAGTGTGTGGTAACACCGGTAGACCACCTTGGTACTAACTAGAGTGATTGACGAGGTGCACCCATTGTGCGGAGTTTCAAGTCATGATCTTTGGGTAGATGATTAGAGGAGTATTGATGTGTGATATTTCATGGTGAAATGGTGTTATTAAATGATGTTATGAATATTGATGATGATGAGTATTATGTGTGAGAATAGAATGTATGATTACTTGGGTGAATGATGGTATGAGAACTATATGATGATATATTAATGAGATTATGATGATGATGAGCTTGATGAATGTATAAAGGATATGTTTATGTGTTGTGAATAGGAATGATGGTATGACATGTATATGTTGATATAGATGATCGAATATATGTTGAGTTTTAGATGAATGTTATTCATTGGTGATTTAATGGATTGATGGTATGATGTAATGATGTTGTGGGTGAGGATGGGTATTCTCTATGTGTAAGTATAGGTAGTATTCCTTTTCCTCACCGTATTCTGTGGATATATTTTACAGGTGTTGATGAGGACACGACTGGTGTCGACTATGATTAAAAGGGTATGCTCTGATAGATGTGACATAAGGGTGTATTCGGGATGTTTTAATATGTTTCTAGATTAGGAGTATTTTGTGAACTTTTGGATGCCTTGTATGGCAGTAGACTAATAATAGTTCTTTTTCTGAATTGGAGATTCCGCTGCTTGTTATTTAAATTATATTTGAAAGTTTAATTTCTTTTAATAAAGTCATTTTTGAACTATGAGATATTATAAGAGTAATTGTGAACCTTTTTACCTAACTTGGGACTTTCCCTTTTCTAAACTACAATTTCTTAAATATATGAGTATGGGGTAGAAGGGTGTCACATTAGTTGGTATCAGAGCAGGTCGGTTCACCGGGCTTGAGTTATGAGTTTACTATGCTTTTGATGTGTAATCTGATTGATTGTTTGAATGAATTGTGTTGCTTGAATTGGATTGTTTGTCTTGTTTCATTACTTTTCTGCTTTATTTAGTATATTTGCTTACCCTTTCTTTGATAAGAAAGAGTAATGGCTGGGGTTAGGAACGATCGAGCGATGGTCGATGCCTTAATGGCTATGGCATAGGTTATTGGCAACCTCAACCAACATCACGAGACGGACTGGCTTGCACGGTTCCAGAGGAACCATCCACCTACGTTCCGAGGAGGTTATGACCCGGATGGAGCGTCTGATTGGATTTACGAAATCGAGAAGATCTTCAGAACGATGGACTGCCGTTGGTGTAAAAGGTTACGTTGGCTGCGTTCATGTTATCAGGGGATGCCAGGTTCTGGCGGCAGAGCACTTATCAGAGGATGATCGATAAGGGCACCATGTTGAGCTGAGATAACTTCAAGAGGGCGTTCTTCGAGAAGTACTTTCCCCATAATGTTCGTAACAAGAAACAGATCGAGTTCCTTGAGTTAAAACAAGGAGATGGCACCGTGGCGGACTACGTATCCAAGTTCGAAGCATTAGTTCGATTCTGTCCTACATATGAGGGAGCTGCCAATGAAGAGTCCAAGTGTGTATGGTTTCTCAGCAGTCTTCGTCCGGAGATTAAGCAAGTGTTCAACTACCAAAAGATGACGCGCTTTCACGAGTTGGTGAACAAGTGCAGAATTTATGATGAAGGCAGCAGGGCTAGAGCGGCACATCACAAGTGTAACATCCTAAATTTTATTAGGATAAATATTAATTAAATTAAATAGATTAATTAAGAAAATAATTAATTTAATGAGAAATAAATAATAGGAGTATTGCTATTATTAGTTTTATTTCGTAAAGATAATTTTAATTGAAAATAGAATAATGGGGGTGAGGGTGGGCCCAAGCCCAATTAGTTATTTCAGTAAGGAGGGGTTAACAGAGCACCCTAATCCTTATTCATATCATTCGTTAGTAAGCAAAACGCTAAGGAGGGGAGAAACAGAGTCTCAAGAGAGAGCTGCTCTGAAGTGAACGCCAAGAATCCAAGAAAGGACTTCCTTGCTGTGATCAAGCTTCACTTAAGGTACGGTGGGGGAGAGGGTATTGCCTGTATATGCATAAAGGGGGTACTTGGGTAGTAATCTAAGATGTATAATTCGAATTTATGAATGAATAACTGAGAATGATGATATAATCTGGTGATTGATGATTTATTGTATGTGCATTGACGAATTATTGAATGAGAGTAAAGATGATATTGAAGATAATTGAAAAAGGGGTGATTATGGATTGAGAAATTGGGGATTTGATGAATTGATGGTATAATCTGTAATAGATTGATGATTTATTGAGTATTTGATGTTATTAATGAGTATGAATGATGTTTAGACAAAAAAGACTGATTAGGGATTGATTGGATGGGTTTAGAGAGGTGAGAAATCGTGAAATCTGCGATCTGCGTCGCGGGTAATCGATTACCAGAGTGTTCTGGGCAACCCAGAAGCACTGTTTGCTTGCTGGTAATCGATTACAAAGGTGTTGTAATCGATTACCAGAGAGTTTGTTTGCGGGTAATCGATTACAGGGGTGCTGTAATCGATTACCAGAGAGTTTGCTTGCGGGTAATCGATTACAATGGGGTTGTAATCGATTACCAGAGACCTTGTTTGCGGGTAATCGATTACTAGAGGTTGGTAATCGATTACCAGAGTGGATTTTGAGATCCTAACTGTTTGATGATGATTGATGTTGTTTGAGAGTACTTTATAATGAGTATTGTGTTGATGATTAATGATGTTTGATGAGAATTGCGATGCTTATGATGATGAATAATGATGATATTTGATGATGAGTGTGATGATGTATTATGATTGTGAAGTCTATAAATCGGTTTAAGTATTTAAACATGATTATAAGACTTAACATCCTTAAGTTTTAATGATTAACAAATAAGATTATATTATATTAATGGGTTCTACTGAGAAAGGTATTGGTTTGTTGATTATGTTTCAGGATGGAATATTCACTATCTGAAGAAGAAGAAGAGTAGAAGAACACATCAAAAGAAGAATCTGAATCAGGGGATCAGAATGAAAAGAACAAAGTGCAGAATCCGAAGAAGAGTAATCCACAACCAAGTTGAAGACTTGAAGGCTATCTGAAAAGACTCGAAGAAATGAAGACAACATGAAGCAGTCTGAAGATTGAACATATCAGAATCAAGAAATGACTTCTTGAGGACATTGCAAAGTATAAAGCACATGAAGATCACTCACTCAGTAGATAAAGCTAGAACATGCTTTTCTACCTCGATTAAAGTCTTGCATAAATAAGGAAATATTGCAAAGAATTTCCACAATAGGATTTGTATAAGCAGACCTACTACATCCACACCTGCTGTCAATCAGAAAATATTGCAAAGAATTTCCACAATAGGACTTCTTGAGGACATTGCAAAGTCAAGCAAGAAAGATGATTGAATAAAGAACATACAATTCAACATCTTTATCTACAAGAAGAAGAAGATGATGAAGAAGAAAGAAGAAGAAGAAATACTAAGAAGAAAGAAACTACAATCTTCTTATCAGAAGCAAAGAAGCTGTCTGAAGCAAGGAAGCTGTCTGAAGCAAGGAAGCTGTCTGAAGCAAAGAAGCTGTCTGAAGCAACGGAGTTGTCTGAAAGACTAGAAGCTATCTGAAGTGTCAATATTCGTCTGGAATATTGAAGCCGTCTGAGATCCGACGTGGCACACTCACTGAAGACAACAAAGAATTTTGCTCTCTGAAGTATGCTGAAGAAAAGTCGTTCTCTACAAACACGCAACACTTTCAAAGCTTAAATTGGCAAAGTCACAGAGACCTTTGTTGGTACCTTTGAAGTTCATACACCACTGAGGAAATCTCTGCTACGCAGAAATTGCAGCAACAACGGTGGCAGCTTTATAGCAACACCAACGTTGTACTTTGTCAGAGTTGTCAGAACACCCAGAAGCGTGTCTCACAACGGATTGAATAGCATTCAATGCTATCTCTAAACGGTGGTATCACAACGGAAATATCATCATCATCAATCCGAAAGAAAGCACAAGAAAAGCTCAGGAGACTAAGCAGAAGCAACAAAGAGAAATGTTTGAATGAAATATTTTAATTCAAACATATTTTATCATCTGCAAGAAACAACCATTGAACAAGACATCACACCCAAAGAAGATATGATGTTAGGAGCAAATGAAAAAGGAGTATATATAGAATCGGCAAAAGGACAAATCCAACGGATACCTCCTCATATACACTCCTATGAAAAGCAGAAGAAAACAGATGAAAGCAGAAAGAAGCAGATTCAAGAGAGAGTATTCGTAGAATTATATCAAGAAACATCTCTCATGAAGAAGAAAATATCAAGTGTTAGAACGGGATCGTCTGAACACTCATTCGCTTAAGGAGAAGCAACCGTTTGAGAAGCTATTACACAACGGCTATATGAGCCACATCATCAACATCTCAACGGTATTATGAATCATCTTCAAACGGCTATATTCCAACAGAACATATAAATAGCCTCAAGGAAGAATTTGAAGAAGTTGAACTCATTCACTTGGTTCAATCAGTTGATCAAGATGTATCAGAAAAACCTTATTGGTTGTTGACTATGCTTACTTGAATCAACCAGGTTGAAAAGGTTGAAAGAGAATCAACCATGCTGCCGACCTATTGGTCAGTCAGACAAAACTGTTGATCAACATAATCAAACTAGTTAATCAGGCTGAGTGCCTTATGATTAACAAGAGTTGACTTGAGCTTAAGTAGATCATGAAGATGTCAACTAAGTTTGATCAGAGAGTTGGTTCTCAATCAGGCTACTGACTAGCTGGTCAGTTAGTTAGGTTGTTCAGTTGGTCTGTTTGATCAAGTGAGTTGATTGTTCGAAAGGCAATCATGCTGAACAAATGACTATCAAACTAGGTACGGTTTGAAGCTTTGATATACCTTGGTGTTCCTATGATATGGGTGAGAATGTAGCCCATGGAAACTAATGGTTTGAGAACAAGGCTGGAGCATCATTTCACATCTTAGTTAGCCTACTCTCAGAGGATGCATTCCTCATAGAAAGACAGGGATTGTACTTAATTCAAACACTTGTATCACTGTCTATCCTTGTACTTAGTTTGTAATGTCTGTATCCTGAGTGTGTACTCAGTAATCTCTATGTACAAGCAGAATCTAAGTTTAGAGGTTCTGGCGAACATCTAACTTGGATTGAGTAGTGAAACTACTCAACACTTTAAGTGTCTGAGAGCCTGGAGAGGCTTAGTGGAAGAAAGAATACTCTACACTTGGATAAGTGTCCGAGAGCCTGGAGAGGCTTGGTGGAAGAAAGAATACTTGTGTCTGGAGAGACTGTACTCGTGATGTCTGGAGAGACTGTACTCGTGATGTCTGGAGAGACTATACTCGTGATGTCTGGAGAGACTGTACTCGTGATGTCTGGAGAGACTGTACTCGTTGTGTCCGGAGAGACTGTACTCGTTGTGTCTTGAGAGACTGTACTCATATTCAGATAGTGGAAAATCCAGTGGTTGTTTGCCTCTGGGACTGGATGTAGCTCACGGATTTGTGGGTGAACCAGGATAAACTTTGTGCCTAAGTCTTCTTTCCCTTATCCTATCTATTTACAGCTTTGTCATTTATGTTGGGGATTGAAAAGTTATTTTCATAACAAACTTAACACAACAATTTCAATAAAATGATCTTTCATAAGAACAAAACATGAGATGTTTCTCACATCACTTGAAGCATTACAAAGAATGTCTTTTGAATTACTTCTGAAACAATTATCTGAAGTGAGTCTGGAAAGACCTCAGTTCAGAAATCTGGAACAGACTTCAGACAACCTATAGTCGTCTGAAGTATTTCAGAAACAGTTTTGAAAAACATTCAGTGTAATAATATTCAGAAGATATCTTGAGAAGTATCTGTTTAAAATAATCTTAAGACCTAAAAGAAACTTTATTTTTTATCTTCCGCATGCTTTAATTATATCTGATCTTAAGATTCATTTTAAACATTATTCATCTTCATGATTTAAACAAAAGATTTTCAAGATTGACACAAAAAGCTTAAAACACTATTCAACCCCCCTTCTAATGTTTCCTGTGGTTCCAACAATGATGATATTTGATGATGAGTGTGATGATGTATTATGATGTAATTGATGATAGGGTGTATCACTTATGATGATGTAAATGATGATAGTGTGTATCACTTATGATGATGATGTTATTGATGATAGTGCATGTCACTTATGATGATGATGTGAATGATGATAAGTGTATATCACTTTATTAATGATGATGTTTGATGATGAGTATGATGATACATGAAATGATGATTTATGATGATGGTGTATATCACCTTTTGATGATGATGTTATCTAAGTTGTGCGGGCCCATAGAAGGGGTACAACTTAGGAGAGATGCCTTGAGCATATGTGATGAGACCTGAATTGTGCGGGCCTATAGAGGGGGTACAATTCGGGAGGTGAACTGAATTGTGCGGGCCCATAGAGGGGGTACAACTCAGGGGATCAAGATGGGGCGTTCGATGCACGGGCCCATAGAGGGGGTGCAACCTAGGAGTGATTGTACGGGCCCATAGAGGGGATACAACCTAGGGTCGAATGTCATTGTGCGGGCCCATAGAGGGGGTACAACCTATCGGATAGTGTGTGGTAACACCGGTAGACTATCTTGGTACTAACTAGAGTGATTGACGAGGTGCACCCATTGAGTGGAGTTCCAAGTCATGATCTTTGGGTAGAAGATGAGAGGAGTATTGATGAATGATGATAATGAGTATAATGATATATGAATGATGTACGATGATAATGAGTATGATGATATATGAATGACGTTAATGTGATAATGAGTATGATGATATATGAATGATGTACGATGATAATGAGTATGATGATATATGAATGACGTTATGATGATAATGAGTATGATGGTATATGAATGATGTACGATGATAATGAGTATGATGATATATGAATGACGTTATGATGATGATGAGCTTGGTGAACGTATAATGGATAGATTTATATGTTATAAATAGGAATGGTGGTATGGCATGTATATGTTGATATAGATGATTAAATATATGTTGAGTTTTAGATGAATGTTATTCATTGGTGATTTAATGTAACGATGTTGTGGGTGAGGATGGGTATTCTCTATGTGTATGTATAGGTAGTATTCCTTTTCCTCATCGTATTCTGTGGATATATTTTACAGGTGTTGGGGAGGACACGACTGGTGTCGACTAAGATTAAAAGGGTATGCTCTGATAGATGTGACATCAGGGTGTATTCGGGATGTTTTAATATGTTTCTAGATTAGGAGTATTTTGTGAACTTTTGGATGCCTTGTATGGCAGTAGACTAATAATAGTTCTTTTTATGAATTGGAGATTTCACTGCTTATTATTTAAATTATATTTGAAAGTTTAATTTCTTTTAATAAAGTCATTTTCGAACTATGAGATATTATAAGAGTAATTGTGAACCTTTTTATCTAACGTGGGACTTTCCCTTTTCTAAACTACAATTTCTTAAATATATAAGAGTATGGGGTAGAAGGGTGTCACATTAGTTGGTATCAGAGCAAGTCGGTTCACCGGCCTTGAGTTATGAGTTTACTATGCTTTTGATGTGCTAATCTGATTGATTGGTTGAGTAATTGATTGATTGCTTGAGTGAATTGTCTGCTTGGTTGATTGTTGTTTGTTTGATTTCCTTGCTTTTCTGCTTTACCTAGTATGTGTGCTTACCCTTTCTTAAATAAGAAAGAGTAATGGCTGGGGGTAGAAACGATCGAGCAATGTCCGATGCCTTGATGGCCATGACACAGGTTGTTGGCAACCTTAACCAACACCACGAGACGGACTGGCTTGCACGGTTCCAGAGGAACCATCCACCTACGTTCCGAGGAGGTTATGACCCGGATGAAGCGTCTGACTGGATTTACGAAATCGAGAAGATCTTCAGAGTGATGAACTGCCCTATGTTACAGAAGGTGACGTTAGCGGCCTTCATGTGGTCGGGAGATTCCATTGGAAGCGCCCGTAAACCTAAGGCTACTGGGAGAGTCTTTGCCTTGAGTGGTACTGAAGCTACTCAATCCGAAGATTTGATCCAAGGTACTAGTTTCATTGCCGGTAATCCTTGATGGTGTTGCTTAACTCTGGTGCAATTCACTCTTTTATATCACCTGCTTAGATGTCTAAATTGAACTTGCCTGTTTCTTCTTTGCCTTTTGTATTGTCTGTGGAAACGCCAGCTAGTAGGTCAGTTTCTACTTCTGATGTTTGCTTAAACTGTTCTATATTTGTTAATGATTGAAACTTCCTAGTTGATTTTATTTGTTTTCCTCTAAGTCAACTAGATGTCATCCTTGGTATGGACTGGTTATCATCCAACCATGTCCTTCTAAATTGTGCTGACAAGTCTGTTGTTTTTGGTCACCCTGTCGAGTGTAAGAGTAAAGATCTTATGATTGCCAATCAGATAAAGGCGTCTCTAAGGGAAGATGCCCAGGTTTACATGCTTTTAACTTCTTTGAAATATGATAGTAGCGTTGTGGTGAGTGAGATACCTGTAGTGTGTGAGTACCCTGAAGTATTTGCTGATAATGTGTCCAGTTTTCCACCTGAGAGAGAGATAAAGTTTGCCATAGACTTAGTGCCAGGTACAAGACCGATTTCAGCTACACCTTATAGAATGTCACCCATAGAGCTAGCAGAACTTAAGAAGCAACTAGAAGACCTGTTAGAGAAGAAGTTCATTAAGCCTAGTGTGTCACCCTGGGGAGCGCCTGTATTGTTTGTTAAGAAGAAGGATGGTAGCATGAGGTTGTGTACTGATTACCGCCAGTTAAATAAGGTAACCATTAAGAATAGGTATCCTTTGCCTAGGATAGATGACTTGATGGATCAGTTAGTGGGGGCATGTGTGTTTAGAAAGATAGATCTTAGATCAGGATATCATCAGATTAGAGTTAAGGAGGAGGATATACCTAAGACCGCTTTTAGGACTAGGTATGGACATTACGAGTACTTGGTAATGCCTTTCGGTGTGATGAATGCTCCTGCCATTTTTATGGATTACATGAACAGGATTTTTCACCCTTATTTGGATAAATTCGTAGTTGTCTTTATAGATGATATACTAATTTAGTCCAAAACTAAGGAGGAGCATGAGGAACATCTAAAGGTAGTGCTTCAGGTTCTTAAGGATAAACAGTTGTATGCTAAGATGTCCAAGTGTGAGTTCTGGTTAGAGCAAGTAAGCTTCTTAGGCCATGTGATTTCTAAGGGAGGTATAGGTGTGGATCCTTCTAAGGTAGAAGCAGTGCTTAAGTGGGAGTCCCCTAAGTCAGTGAGTGAGATTAGGAGTTTCCTTGGGTGAGCTGGATACTATAGGAGGTTCATAGAAGGGTTTTCTAAGTTAGCTTTGCCTTTGACCGAGCTGACTAGGAAGGGAGTTGCCTATGTGTGGAATAGTAAGTGCGAGACTAACTTCCAAACCCTTAAGGAGAAGTTGACAAGTGCACCACTGTTAGTGTTACCTGACCTTAGTAAACCTTTCGTAGTATACTGTGATGCTTCTAAGATGGGTTTAGGTGGGGTGTTGATGCAAGAGGGTAAAGTAGTAGCCTATGCTTCTAGGTAATTGAAAACCCATGAGAGAAACTACCCTACCCATGACCTAGAGTTAGCAGTCGTAGTTTTTGTGTTGAAGATTTGGAGACATTACCTGTATGGTTCCCGATTTGAGGTTTTTATTGACCATAAGAGCCTTAGATATTTGTTTGACCAGAAGAGCTGAACATGAGGCAGAGGAGGTGGTTAGAGTTCCTTAAGGATTATGATTTTGAGTTAAGTTACCATCCCGGTAAGGCCAATGTAGTGGCTGATGCCTTGAGTAGGAAGTCTATCCATGTTAGTTCCCTAATGATTAGAGAGATGGATCTTTTAACCCAGTTTAGAGATTTGAGTTTAGCTTGTGAGATGACCTCTGAGAGTGTGAAGCTAGGAATGACCAGGGTAAGTAATGATTTGCTGAAGGATATTAGTAAGGCCCAGTTAGAGGATCCATTTTTGGTTAGTAGGCGAGAGGCTATAGAAGAGGGTAGCAGTGGAGAGTTTGTGATTAGTACTGATGGGGTCGTGAGGTTTGGAGAAAGAGTGTGTGTGCCTAGTGAACCTAGCATTAAGAGATTAATACTATAAGAAGGGCATAGAAGTAAGCTTAGTTTCCACCCAGGATCCACTAAGATGTATCAGGATTTGAAGAAAATATTTTGGTGGCCTAGGATGAAGAGGGACGTAGAGGAGTTCGTGAGTGCTTGTTTAGTGTGCCAGAAGGCTAAGGTAGAGCATAAAAAACCTTCATGATTGCTTCAACCCTTAAGTATACCTGAGTGGAAGTGGGATAGTATATCCATGGACTTTGTAGTTGCCTTGCCTAAGACTGTGAAGGGACATGACTCAATTTGGGTTATTGTTGATAGGTTAACTAAGAGTGCCCATTTCCTTCCCATCAATATTAAGTATTCTTTAGAGAAGTTGGCTCAGTTGTACATCAGTGAGATTGTGAGGTTGCATGGCGTACCATCTAGTATAGTCTCAGATAGGGATCCAAGGTTTACCTCTAGATTTTGGGAGAGTTTACAGCAGGCCTTGGGGACCCAGCTTAGGCTTAGCTCAGCTTATCACCCTCAAACTGATGGTCAGACCGAGAGAACCATCCAATCCTTAGAGGAGTTGCTTAGAGCCTGTGTGTTAGACCAAAGGGGTAGTTGGGATAGCTTCTTACCTTTGGTAGAGTTCACCTATAACAATAGTTTTCACTCTAGCATAGGTATGGCACCGTATGAAGCATTATATGGTAGGAGGTGTAGAACCCCTTTGTGTTGGTGTGAGACGGGTGAGAGTCTTGCATTAGGACCTGAGATACTGCAGCAGACCACTGATAGGGTTAGAATAATCCAGGAGAGGATGAGGACAGCCCAGAGTAGGCAGAAGAGCTATGCTGATAAGAGAAGGAAGGAGTTAGAGTTCAAAGAAGGGGATCATGTATTCCTGAAAGTCACTCCGTGGACTGGGGTTGGTACAACATTAAAGTCTAGAAAGCTTACACCTCGATTTATTGGTCCTTACCAAATCCTTAAAAGAGTCGGCAATGTTGCCTACCAAATCGCTTTGCCTCCACACTTGTCTAATCTTCATAACGTTTTCCACGTTTCTCAACTCCGGAAATAGGTTCACGATCCTCCACATGTGATTGAGTTGGATCATCTTGAGGTTAAGGAAAACCTAACAGTGGAAACCATGCCGGTGAGAGTTGAGGATCGGAGGGTGAAACAACTTCGAGGTAAAGGGATTCCTTTAGTTAAGGTGATCTGGGGAGGACCTACACCCGAGAGTGCCACTTGGGAACTCGAAGAGAAGATGAAGGAGTCTTATCCAGGATTGTTTGCTTCAGGTAAAATTCGAGGACGAATTTTCTTTTTAGGAGGGGAGAGTTGTAACATCCTAAATTTTATTAGGATAAATATTAATTAAATAGATTAATTAAGAAAATAATTAATTTAATGGGAAATAAATAATAGGAGTGTTATTATTATTATTATTTTTATTTCGTAAAGATAATTTTAATTGAAAATAGAATAATGGGGGGTGAGAGTGGGCCCAAGCCCAATTAGTTATTTCAGTAAGGAGGGGTTAACAGAGCACCCTGATCCTTATTCGTATCATTCGTCAGTAAGCGAAACGCTAAGGAGGGGAGAAACAGAATCTCAAGAGAGAGCTGTTGTGGAGTGAACGCTAAGAATCCAAGAAAGGACTTCCTTGCTGTGATCAAGCTTCGCTTAAGGTACGGTGGGGGAGAGGGTATTGCCTGTATATGCATATATGGGGTACTTGGGTAGTAATCTAAGATGTATAATTCAAATTTATGAATGAATAACTGAGAATGATGATATAATCTGGTGATTGATGATTTATTGTATGTGCATTGACGAATTATTGAATGAGAGTAAAGATGATATTGAAGATAATATAAAAAGGGGTGATTAGGGATTGAGAAATTGGGGTTTTGATGAATTGATGGTATAATCTGTAATAGATTGATGATTTATTGAGTATTTGATGTTATTAATGAGTATGAATGATGTTTAGACAAAAAAGACTGATTAGGGATTGATTGGATGGGTTTAGAGAGGTGAGAAATCGTGAAATCTGCGATCTGCGTCGCGGGTAATCGATTACCAGATGTGGTAATCGATTACCAGAGTGTTCTGGGCAACCCGGAAGCACTGTTTGCTTGCTAGTAATCGACTACAGAGGTGTTGTAATCGATTACCAGAGAGTTTGTTTGCGGGTAATCGATTACAGGGGTGCTGTAATCGATTACCAGAGAGTTTGCTTGTGGGTAATCGATTACAAGGGGGTTGTAATTGATTACCAGAGACCTTGTTTGCAGGTAATCGATTACTAGAGGTTGGTAATCGATTACAGAGTGGATTTTGAGATCCTTAGTGATTGATGTTGTTTGATGGTGCTTTATGACGAGTATAATGATGATGATTGACGATGTTTGATGTTGTTTATGACGATTATGATGATGATGTAAATGATGATAGTGTGTATCACTTATGATGATGATGTAAATGATGATAGTGCATGTCACTTATGATGATGATGTTATTGATGATAGTGCATGTCACTTATGATGATGATGTGAATGATGATAAGTGTATATCACTTTATTAATGATGATGTTTGATGATGAGTGTGATGATGTATTATGATGATAATTGATGATGAGTGTGATGATGATAATGATGTCGGTGTATATCACCTTATTATGATGATGTTTAATGATTAGCATATTGATGTATGATGATGATGATAAGTGTATATCACTTTATAATGATGATGTTTGATGATGAGCATGTTAATGCATGATAATGATAATTTATGATGATGGTGTATATCACCTTTTGATGATGATGTTATCTAAGTTGTGCGGGCCCATAGAGGGGGTACAACTTAGGAGAGATGCCTTGAGCATATGTGATGAGACCTGAATTGTGCGGGCCCATAGAGGGGGTACAATTCGGGAGGTGAACTGAGTTGTGCGGGCCCATAGAAGGGGTACAACTCAGGGGATTAAGATGGGGCGTTCGATGCACGAGCCAATAGAGGGGTTGCAACCTAGGAGTGATTGTACGGGCCCATAGAGGGGGTACAACCTAGGGTCGAATGTCGTTGTGCGGGCCCATAGAGGTGGTACAACCTATCGGATAGTGTGTGGTAACACCGGTAGACCACCTTGGTACTAACTAGAGTGATTGACGAGGTGCACCCATTGTGAGGAGTTCCAAGTCATGATCTTTCGGTAGATGATGAAAGGAGTATTGATGTATGATATTTCATGATGAAATGGTGTTATTAAATGATATTATGAATATTGATGATGATGAGTATTATGTGTGAGAATAGAATGTATGATTATCTGGGTGAATGATGGTATGAGAACTATATGATGATATATGAATGAGATTATGATGATGATGAGCTTGATGAATGTATAAAGGATCTGTTTATGTGTTGTGAATAGGAATGATGGTATGACATGTATATGTTGATATAGATGATCGAATATATGTTGAGTTTTAGATGAATGTTATTCATTGGTTATTTAATGGATTGATGGCATGATGTAATGATGTTGTGGGTGAGGATGGGTATTCTCTATGTGTATGTATAGGTAGTATTCCTTTTCCTCACCGTATTCTGTGGATATATTTTACATGTGTTGATGAGGACACGACTGGTGTCGACTATGATTAAAAGGATATGCTCTGATAGATGTGACATCAGGGTGTATTCGGGATGTTTTAATATGTTTCTAGATTAGGAGTATTTTGTGAACTTTTGGATGCCTTGTATGGCAGTAGACTAATAGTAGTTCTTTTTATGAATTGGAGATTCTGCTGCTTATTATTTAAATTATATTTGAAAGTTTAATTTCTTTTAATAAAGTCATTTTCGAACTATGAGATATTATAAGAGTAATTGTGAACCTTTTTACCTAACGTGGGACTTTCCCTTTTCTAAACTACAATTTCTTAAATATATAAGAGTATGGGGTAGAAGGGTGTCACAACCTGCAACATTCTTTGTTTCTTCTAATATGCTTACTGCAGTGGATCTTCTTATCAATTTTTCCTGTTTCTTTTTGAATCAACTCAATTTGAATCATTATTCCAAATACTCAGAATTATAATAAGTATATTTTGATAATTTGTCATTATGAAAACATCTTAAAGGGATTTTTGGACTTTACACTACTATCTATATGTATCTTATATGTTAGGCTAGATTTAGAACTCTTAACTTTACTACTTATAAGAATAAAAAAATTAACCCCCCAATGAATAGTGACAAAAAATCTAGCCAATTGTAATAGTATAGATAGATAACAATAAAGAAAGTATTAATAATTTTATTTTTCTTCTTTTTATTCTTTTTTGTTAATTATTATTATTATTATAATAATATATAAAATTGACAAATTCATAAACTGACATGTCACATGTTTTTAATCCCTACTCATCTCCTTGAATTGAGGCAAATACAAGTTATCTTTAAACATTCTTTGAGATTGGATACTTATTGCTTGTCCTATTGTTGGGATTTGATTTCCAAATTGTTCGAATTCCCAAAATGTTATGAGTAAAGGTCATTTCGAATTTACAGAAAAGGATGAAGTTACCTTGTTTCGAATTGGATAACAAGTCTGTTAACTTAGAAAAATTCTTAAGTGAAGTTAATACAAAGACTTTAGAAATTCGAAGAAAAAAGACATAATGTTTCTGATATTCAGAGAGGTACAAAGGATAATTCTTTCAAACTCTAAATTCGAATTATATTAGTTCGAATATATGGAAAGAACATTAGAAAGAAAACTATCCTAAATGCCTAGAACATTAGAAAGGAAACTATCCTAAAATCTAAGAGAGCCTTTAGCTCATGGTGCTCTGCCACTTTCTCTTCTTTCTCCTTGAAAAGCTTTATTAGAAGCAACTCAGTGGTTAACTTGGGAGAGGGAAAGGAGAATATTGCTTCCAACCTGTTGAACAACCCTTACCAGAGGAAGAAGATCATATCATATCAGAATAAACAGCTTTAAATAAGTTCATTTATTAATTAAATAAAATGATATTTGGCTTTTTTGTGCAATCTAAAAGAAAATACTCGAAGACAAAGGTTGGAGAAGCCAATGACTTTGGCTATTTTGTCAATCTCATAAAAAATGAAATCATTCTAGATCAGATTGCACAAAATAGCCAAAGAGATTACCTTCTTCATATTTTCTGAAGAATTCTCTAAAAAGAAATTATAAGAAAAGAGAAAAGAAGGAAGAGTTGTGAGAAAGATGAAGAAGAATACTCCTATTTATAGGAGCAAAACGACTCAAGTGCCATTAATGAAACCATTTCTATGCCCAATAAGAAAAATCCTCATGGTAAAAATCAAATGGACGGTGGCCTGTGGTCTTTGTAACCTTTGAAAAGGCCAAATAAAATTAAACATGTGGCACAAGGTAGTCAAAATCTCGAAACCATAAAGTCAAAATTCCAGAAAGAAGATTTCGAGAAATCAGAAGACCTCTTCGAGAAATCAGAAAGAAGACCTCTTCGAGAAATCAGAAAGAAGACTTCAAGAAATCCAAAGACAGGATTTCGAGAAATCCGAACACAAGTTTTCAAAGAAACAGAAGTTACAAGACACCAAAGGAGCAGTTAGAGGAAGTTACAAATGACAAAGACAGGTGTCATTAAGTTAGTGGTTCATTTTGAAAAATGTAATTAGTTTTCTGGATAGCAGAAAACGTGGCAAGCATACATGCTGCCAACATAGATAGGTTGCTGATGTGTCAAACATGCATTAGTTAACCGTTAGGATTAGAAATCTATAAATAGGTAAACCCATAATGTAATAAGGGTTGGAAAATCACTCATACTAAAATTCTCTGAAAACACCTTACACGTCCGAACTCACTGCGACAAACAGGTTACCAGGAGAAATAAGTATGTGATGAACCCATCCATTTCTTTTAATGCAATTGTTCTTACAGTTCAATTTTCTTTTCTTTGTTTACTTTACGCAATTTACATTCTGCAATTTACATTTCACGTACTTTTTCTTTCTTTCTTTCAAATTCTATGTTTTCTATTTCTATGAAACTTTGATTTTCAAGAAATCCAATTTAGAACTTTATTTGATAGAATTCTGAATCAAGTAGTTCTAATTTCTTTCGAAAGAAAAGTTCTTTGTTAAAATTCTGAATCAACTTTCTGGAATCTATCATTTCTGGATTTTTTCGAAAACATAATAATTGATTTGGTGAAATTCTGTACCAATCAAACATTTTCACCCAGAAAATTGAACTTTGAAAAGTCTGTTTCAATAAATCAGAAACACCATAAACCTACTTTTTAAAAAGAGTCCCGTAAGAGGATCTGATTCTAATCCCCAGATTGTTCTTAGAATCAAAGTGATAAGTTTAATTTTCGAAATTAGATTTTTCACCATAAACAAATTGGCACGCCCAGTGGGACAATTTTGCCAAAAAGTAGTGTGTGTTATGAATTTCTGAAAATTTGTCTTGTATGCGTTTGAGAAGTGGTCGAACAATATCTGTTCAAATGGCTAATAATTCAAGACAAAATGGAAATGGAAATAATAATAGGGAAAATAATGTTAATAATCAGGTAAGTCCACCACCCCAAAGAGATGAGTCTGTGAATAATAATGAAAATGGGATGAATGGAAATAATAGTGTTAACAGAGAACCACAAACAAATGTTACTACAACCACTACTACTCTGGCAGAGCCTGTAATAAGTCAAATTGGTTCTACTATCCCTTTTCCCAATTTTATTTGTATGTCTCAAAATGGACAACCACAATATGGGTTGCCATTTGGATTTGTTCCAAATTCTGGAACAGCCCCACCAACTATGTCAACAATGGGTCCTTCAGTGATTCGTGGACCCATGTTTAATCCCTTTGTGGGAAATTCTTCTTCATCTATTACAAATTCTACGTTGCAAACTCTAAGGCAACAAATGGATGAGAGTAACCATGAAATGGTAAATATGTTGACAACACAAATGGCCACAGTGTTTAATCCCCTAGTCCAAACTACAAATGTTAATTATAATTTATTGGCTAGGCAAATGGAAAGGATTGCGGATGTGTTTGGAGCACCCATTGATCCTATAGTTAGACAAGTGGCTAATTTGAATCCTCCTGTAAATCAAGGAGATCAAAATAATCAAATACCAAATCCTGTTAATCCTGTCGAAAATAGAGAGGAAAATGCTCCTAGAGTTATCCTGAATAGAAATCAAAATGCTGATGAAATTCTCGAAAGGATAAGAGCGAATAACTTAGGGGGGCAACAAAATGTTGTTGGAATTGTCGAACAAGTTTTGAATAGACATGGATTTAATGTAGGATTTGCGAATCATCCTTATGTAGTCTCTCCTTTCACCCAGATGGTATTGCAAACTGAATTGCCAAGGGGATGGAAAGTTCCCAAATTTACCAAATTTTCTGGAGAAGTAGGAGAATCTACTGTCGAACACATTGCTCAATACCAAATCGAAGCAGGTGATTTGGCAAACAATGAAGAATTAAAAATGAAATATTTTCCTAGTTCTTTAACTAAGAATGCTTTTACTTGGTTTACTACTCTTTCTCCAAATTCGATTCACACGTGGAATCAATTAGAAAGAAGTTTTCATGAACAATTCTTTCGAGGAGAAACAAAAGTTACTCTTATGGACTTAGTAAACATTAAGAGATCCTCGAATGAGTCAATTGATGACTATTTGAATAGATTTAGACAAATGAAAGCTAGATGTTTTACCCAAATTCCTGAATATGAGTTAGTTCAAATGGCTGCAAGAGGACTAGATTATTCAATTCGAAAGAAATTGATTAATCAACAACTTAGAGATATGGCTCAATTGGCTGATAAAGTTAGGCAAATTGAACACCTTAAGAAAGAAAAAGAAAGGTTCAGGAAACCTGAAAAGTTCTTTCGAAAAGATAAAGTGGCATATTTAGAAGTTTCTGATGATAGTAACTTCGAATATGATATAGAAGATAATGATATTCATGTAGCAGAACTTAAGCCAGGGCCTCCTTATGTTTGTCAATCTTTAAAACAAAATGGAAATACTAGTAATGACAATAAAGATAAATTCCCAAAGAAAAATTATGGTTTCGATATTTCTAAAGCAGACCAAATTTTTGATATATTGGTGAAAGACAAACAAATAACTCTAAGTGATGACCATAAAATCCTTTCTCAAGAACAGAGAAGAGGTAGAAAATATTGTAAATATCATCATACTTATGGTCATTGGACTAATAGTTGTGTGCGTTTCAGGGATATTATTCAAGAGGCTATTAAGCAAGGGAGATTGAAGTTCAAAGAAAAAATCCCAATGGCCATGAAGATTGATTCAGACCCTCTTCAGGTGAATGCAAACTATGCAGAACCTTTGAGTGTTAACATGGTTGAAGTTGAGGATTCGAACTCCGTGGGTCAGGCCACAGAGATGGCTTTGGATGGAGACCAAGAGGTACAGGATGTGTTTCCAAAGGGAGGAGAATCCCTATTGGAGTTTCTGAACAGAAAGAAGGCAGAGGATGCCTCCATTGATCTGTGCCCAAGGTGCCATGCCTTATTTGATAGATCAGCAGCCAAAGCGTTTCGTGAATCAGAGATGAAGACGCATTATCACAAAGTGGCTGCTCAACCCCAAAAGGTCGACGTCAAACAAAAGAAACCTCATGCTTCTTATGGGGGATGGATCTCTAAGTCTGAATCTATTTCCGGAGAAAAGGCACCTGGGAATCTTAATAGGTTCGAGAAGGGAAAACTACCTGTTACCCAAGGTTTTCAAGAAAGGATCAAGCCTCGAACTTTCATACCTTCATCTTCAGTTCCTCCGAACCAGTGGGTTCGACCAGGGTATGTGAGGCAACCAAACAATTTCCAAAGTTTTCATCAAAAACCTTATTTTGGAAACCGACCCCAGATGACGAAGACCCAATGGAGGAGGGCTCAGAGAATGAGGAAAGCAGCCTTTGAAAAACAAGAAAAGAAAAATATGAATGTTGAGGAAGGAAAACAACAAACTAAACCTTTGCAAGCGAAGAATGCTCAGATAATTCAAGTTCAGGCAAACGCAAATCATCCATCCTATGCTCAAGTTGTCAAAAAGAAACCTTTTTTCCAAGTTATTGGAAATTTCGAAGAGGATGAAGATGACTTGCTTACAGAGAATTTCGAAACAGGCTTCGCAGATGGTCTGGAAGACATCTGCGCAGTAGTCTCGATTCTGCCTGCTGAATACGCTGAAGAATTAGAAAAAGGTTTAGAAGAGGAAGACTTCGAGGAAGATGACATAGGTGAGGATCCTGTATGTTACACCTATATTGGCAAGCAAATCTGTCAGAATACATCAGCAGTATTCGAAAGGCCTACAGAGGAAATGCAACTTCACTTGAAGCCTCTATTTATTAGAGCATTGGTTGAAGAAGAAAGCATTAGTAAAGTGCTTGTTGATTCTGGAGCAGCAGTGAATTTAATGCCAAAATTTATGATGAAGAGGTTGGGGAAAACCAAGTTTGATTTAATGCCCCACCAAATGATTATTACAGATTTCAGTGGGAAGACCTCGAAGTCTGAGGGAGTTTTGTCTTTGGAGTTGACGGTGGGAACTACCATGAGGCCTACCATGTTTGTGGTGGTCGACTCCAAGGCAAATTACAATTTGTTGCTTGGTAGAGAGTGGATACATGGTGTCGGTGTTGTTCCCTCCTCTATGCATCAAAGGTTATGCATGTGGACAAAAGAAGGTGTTCCCATATATGTGGATGGGGACAAAAACTATTTCAAGGTAGAAGAAGATGCAGTGGACATTCGGAGCACAGAGAAAAGAGTCATGAAAATTAGACCATTCGAAGTCATTGATAAATATGCTCTGGCTCCTACTAAGGTTCCATATTCTCTAAGAATAAATCCAAATTTCGGATTTATTCTACAATGTGATGTCAGCCCATTCGAGGCCGCAGAAATAAATGAATGGTCAGATCCAGAGTAAGTTCGAGCTTTTTGGCTCGAATTTCGGCCTATGTGGCCGAAAAAAGAATAGAGGCGGCTCCCGAAGCCAAACTCAATCAAAATAAACAAAATAAAAAAGAAACGGCCCTCAAGGCCGAGTGGCAAGAGGAAAAAATAAATATTGAGGAGATATCAGAAGAAGGAATTTCACAAGATGAAATTTCATTAAGAAAAAACGAAGATTCTGAAAAAGATCAGGGTCCTTCTGAAGGAGTTGAAAATTCTCAAAAGGAATATCTTGAGGAAGTGATTAAAAAGATTGAGACATATGTTCTAGAAACACGAGGGTTGGAGTTTGAGAAACTTGATTGCATATATGACGATTCCCCTTTAGGTTTCGAAGGATTTTTGTCTCAAGGTATTAAGAAGATGGAAGCTCAAGATCCTTTGGAAGAAATAAATTTGGGAGATGAAAAAGAAAAAAGACCCACATTCATAAGTCAGAATCTCGAAGGAGATTTTAAAGAAGAGATCATTGACTTGTTGAAAGAGTATAGAGATTGTTTCTCTTGGGATTATCATGAAATGCCTGGTTTGAGTCGAGAACTGGTAGAACATAAGCTTCCAACTTTTCCAGAAAAAAGACCAGTGAAACAGGCTCCTAGAAGATTCGCTCCAGAAATAGTTTAGAAGATCAAAGAAGAAATTGAGTGTCTTCTGAAGGCTAAGTTCATTAGAACTGCCAGGAAATTTCTTAGGATTTCTTGTGCACAAGAAAGGTGTTGAGATTGACAAGAATAAAACTAAAGCAATTCTCGAAGCATCTCCACCTACAACCAAGAAACAATTACAATCTTTTTTGGGAAAAGTCAATTTTCTTCGAAGGTTTATTTCGAACCTTTCAGGAAAGACAAGAGTGTTTTCTCCATTGTTGAAATTGAAGAAAGAAGGAAATTTCAAATGGGAAAAGGAACACCAACAAGCCTTCGAAGAAATCAAGAAGTATTTGACAACTCCTCCTATTATGACTCCTCCTTTGCCAGGAAGACCCTTGAAGTTGTATATTTCTGCATCAGAAGCCACAATTGGAAGTATGTTGGCTCAAGAGGACGAAAATGGCGTTGAAAGAGCTATTTACTATTTAAGTAGAGTCCTTAATGATGCTGAAACTAGATATTGTGCCATTGAAAAATTATGCTTATGTTTATACTTTTCATGTACTAAACTTAAGTATTATGTGAAACCTCATGATGTATTTGTGATTTCGCACTTTGATGTAATAAAGCATATGTTTTTGAAACCTATATTGCACAGTAGAATTGGAAAATGGGCTTTAGCATTAACTGAGTTTTCATTAAAATTTGTCCCATTAAAAGCAATGAAAGGACAGGTGGTTGCAGATTTCTTGGTTGATCATCCTCAGATTCCAATTGAGGAATCAATATACGTAGGTTTAGAACCTTGGAAATTATATTTCGATGGATCCAAACATAAGAATGGATCAGGAATTGGAATTTTATTAATTTCCCCAAAAGGATTCCCAACTCGAATGATGTTTAAAATAAAACATCCTTGTTCGAATAATGCAGTAGAATATGAAGCTTTAATAGCAGGTCTCGAAATCCTGGTTTCTTTGAATTTGGTTGAACTACTTCAGACAGCTGATACTTCAGACGAGTTCTGCTTCTTCAGACAACTTCAACACTTAGTCTTTTTATGTAGGCTCATAGTGACTCTTGCTGAAATCATAAATAAAACATTAAAGCATGTGTGTATCTATGATAAGTAATTTAAGTCAAATTTGTCAACCATTAAAACTTTGGGAATCTAGTTGTCTTAAAACATCATAAACAACCTTATGATATTTTTGAGACTCAACATAAAGTTGTTGTCATTGATATAGAAGCAAATGCAAATTAAAATATAAAATTAAACTTTGCTTAAAGTACAACTCTGCGTTCCTTCAAATTCTTGAAGTTATCAATAATTGAATCAGAAATGATCTTTTCAGCTATTTCTTTTTTAATAAGGTAAGTGATCCAATATTCTAAGAGAAATTAAAATTGCAAGTTTGTAGAAAAATAACACTATTATGAATTTATCACTATTAATTATTTGTATTAGAATAAAACTTATTCCCTTACCATAAAAGATAAAATTTTTATGAATCTTTTATATAAATTATATCTTCCAATAATCCAAATATTTATTTTAAAAAAAATTAATCACACTTTTTTAATAATATTAACCAGAATCTCTAAAAAAATATATGACTAAAAAAGTATTTGATAAATAAGAAACTACAATATTCTCCTAAAAATTTTAAAAGGTTTTTGATATTAACAATTTCAAGTTTTAATGAGATTAATTTTAATAAATAAGAAACTACAATATTCTCCTAAAAAGTAAAATGATTTATTACTTACTAATTATTAAAACTTTAGAAATTAAAGATTTACTATTTACTACTTACTACAATAATCCAAATATTTATTTTAAAATAAATTAATCACACTTTTTTAATAATATTAATCAGAATCTCCAAAAAATATATGACTAAAAAAGTATTTGATAAATAAGAAACTACAATCTTCTCCTAAAAATTTTAAAAAGTTTTTTATATTAACAATTTCAAGTTTTACTGAGATTAATTTTAATAAATAAGAAACTACAATATTCTCCTAAAAAGTAAAATTATTTACTACTTACTAATTATTAAAATTTTAGAAATTAAAGATTTACTATTAACTACTTACTACAATAATCCAAATATTTATTTTAAAATAAAATTAATCCCACTTTTTTTAATAATATTAACCAAAATCTCCAAAAAAAAAATGACTAAAAAAGTATTTGATAAATAAGAAACTACAATCTTCTCCTAAAAATTTTAAAAAGTATTTGATCCAACAAAAGAATTTTAATATTAACATTTTCAAGTTTTAATGAGATTAAGTTTAATAAATAAGAAACTACAATCTTCTCCTAAAATGTAAAAATATTTACTATTTATTAATTATCAAAATTTTAGGAATTAAAGATTTACTATTTACTACTTACTACAATCTTCTCCTACAACTACAACTCTACCTCCTGTTGGTTTTCAAATCGATTTATTTGATTCAAATAAAACAAAAACTAATATCTCTATCTAGTACATACACTATTGTTGCTTTTTGGAAACAATTTGACTATTAAACAAAACAATCGATAAACAAATATCTCTATCTTACCTATTGTTGCTTTTGGCAAACAATTTGAGTATTAAATGGATAATATATTATATATACAATCTCGCAAAAGTCGCAATCACCAATCAAACATACAAATGAGCACACAATTTCCACATCAAAATAAAAAAAGTGAGAAAGTTACTAGTACCAAGGATTCAAGAGCAAGATAAAAAGTGGGGAAAAAAAGAGAAATTTCTGAAAATACATACCGGAATAATCTTGTAAATGATGAAAATAAAAGCAAAATCCACGTATCTATCTTATAGGTTAGGCTAGATTTAGAACTCTTAACTTTACTAGTTATAGGAATAAAAAAAATTAACCTCCCAATGAATAGTGACAAAAAATCTAGCCAATTGTAATAGTATAGATAGATAACAATAAAGAAAATATTAATAATTTTATTTTTCTTCTTTTTCTTCTTTTTTGTTAATTATTATTATTATTATATATAAAATTGAAAAATTCATAAACTGATATGTCACATGTTTTGAATCCCTACTCGTCTCCTTGAATTGAGGCAAATACAAGTTATCTTTAAACATTCTTTGAGATTGGATACTTATTGCTTGTCCTATTATAAACTTTTTTTGGTTTAAAACAAGTGCCTTCCGCGGGAGGCAGTCCTGCTCGAGACGGGAATATGACATCATGACGGGGCTAACTCTCCCCGTGGGACTTTTTTTTATCCATAAAACTCGAACCTGAGACCTTGCTTAAGGGGAATCATCAAACATGTACCACTTGAACCAACCTAGTGTAGTCCATCCTCTTAAAATTTTGTTATCAACAATAAAAATTAACAAATTTGCAGCAACCGCTAGTCCAACATGGACTAATTAATCTTTTACAAATTTATAAAAAATCCACCTCTTAACAATATAGATGGGTAATGAAGAGTTTTATAATCTATTAACAAAAATAATTATTCAATTTCCTTAACAACCATAGATAATGTGCAAAAGTCGGATCCAAGTAGCTAGCAAAGGAAAAAGATTTTTTTAATTTAATTAATTAAGGAGGTATTTATATTTTGTCACCCCAATAAATATTTATTATTGCATACCTACCTTATGATATTAGCACTCAAGTCTGATCCAAGCAGCTAGCAAAGGAAAAAGTATTTTTTTTGTAATCTAATTAATTAAGGATGTATTCATATTTTGTCACCCCGATAAATATTCAATTTCAAATTTCCGTAACAACCATAATGTGCACGTACTACTGATCAAGTCTGATAAATGCAGCTAGCAAAGAAAAAACATTTTGTTTAATCTGATTAATTAAGGAGGTCACCTCGATAATTATTCATTATTGCATACCTACCTTATAATAATATTAATTAGTAGATGAGCAGAACTGAAAAAAAAAGGTATAATTCTATATATCTATATATAACAGTAGATCTGAGTCACAACAATTTTGTCCGGAAGTTTATTTCATTTCTTTCTTTCTTTCTATTTCCATGCATGTGTTTATTTAATCATTTCTTTAAAAATAAAAAAAATTAAACCTGGAAAAACAAAAATGGATTAATTAATTAGTCAATTAATTAATTATTGGATAATCAATTAATTGAATGATTAATTAAACATTTTTAACAAAAAAAGTTTTGTTTTCTCTTTGTTTTAAAAGAAAAAGAAATTGCCTCTGGGCCAATTTGGGACATTGTTTGTGAAGTTTGAGTTTTTTTTTGTTTTTTAAATCTTTTGGGTTTGAGTTGTTTTTTATTACTTTCTCTTTGCCCTTTTTTTTCTCTTTTGGTACAGCCATTTCCTTCCTTTTTCTTTCCTTTTGGCGTGATTTTTCTTCTTTCTCTCTTTCTTACGGGCTAGACCTATAGCAAGCCCGCGTCATTTCTTTTTCTTTCTTTTGGGCTCGCCCCTTTTCCTTCCAGTACAACCAGCAAGCCCGTCTCATAAAAAACAAAACAAAAAGAGAATTCTGACTGAAAAACAACAAAACAAATTAAAAAGTAATAAAAGGAAAATTTACAGTGGCGTGTGAAAATGAATTTCAGCGTTCTCAGCTTGCAGAGCAAGGTAAGTAAAAATCAAAACCAAGCAAGTTGCAAGTCTGCAAGAAACATGGAAAGTTGCGAATGGCCAGTGAAGTGACAAAGTCGGTTTTCTTTGCTATATATACTTGAAATAGGGAAAGAAGAAAGGGGGGCAAGAAGAAAGGGAGAATTTCACACGCAAAAATCGCTTCCTGTGAGAATCATCTTTATTCTCCACGGGAATTTTGAGTGAAAATAGAGAGAGAATTGCAAAAGCAAATTTGAAACCACAATCTGAGTGTGAAGAAGGGAGAAGGGGGTTGCAACTGCAAAGGGACAGGAATGGCAAAGCAAAGCAAACAACGAAGCCACAGATTGGTATCAATTTCTATTTGCTGTGTTTTAAATTATGCTTCAATACCTATATTGTCTATGTGCAGTCTGAATGTGCTTTATGTGTGTAGTAATAAAAACATTCTTCTAGACCACTACCAATTCAAAATAACAGTCCTCAGTTTAACCAGTTCAGATTCAAAAAATAGAGCTCGTAATACAGTCCCAATATACGCAGTTTCAACATAAAAAATGAATGAACATAGAAACATAAAAAATGAATGAACATAGAAGGCAAAAAATAATATCAGAACCATTCCCTCGTTTTTGAGCTGCGGCCATCACGACCGTCCACCTCCCAGCCACCGTTCCATTGTTCCTCTTCCATATTATGTGAAAAACTAAGCTGAAAAATCAAAGCTGTGGCAGTAAACAAAAAATCCATTGACAGTGTAAAAAGCATCAAACCAATGGAAGAAATAGATGAGAAAGGGAAGTAAAAATAAACAACAGAGAAAGGGAGGGAACCACCGTACCTGCACCCCCTTTGCTGGACGAGCCGCCGAGCATGGCCGTCGGCCACCGAGCTACCATCGTGGCTGTAGCTCCCTGTTCCTCTCCCTACGCCGTTAACCCTCCCCGCGACTGTTCATCACCGCCAGTAACCACCACCACCGCGGCTCTCTGTCGCGAGCACTTCAGGCCGCTGTGCGCGGCCGTATCCCCGCCCCTGTATGCAGCCAGCGCCGCTGCGGTGCTCAGTCCCCATGGTCGTCTTCTTCCTACGAGCCACCGCTCGTTCTCCGCCGCTGCGCGGCCTTCTTCCACCGCTCCACTCGGCCGCTGTCCACCCCCGCTCCTCGGCCGCCCTCACCGAACCACCAGCGGCCGTAGCCGCGTCTCCCTTCCATGCATGGCCGTGAATGGCTGCCCCCATCTGTTCCCTCTCTTGCCCCAAATTGCAAACCCTAGGATAAAAGAAAAGAAAAAGAGTGTTCTGGAAGCTGAATGAGTTTCTTTTTTACATTTACACTATTTTCTTTTTTCCTTCTTTCTCCATTTCATTTGCTAATTGTGTGAGTTAGGCTAGCAAGTTTGCTGGCCCATTTCATTTTCTGAGTTATTGCTTATCTCACATTTTTTTATAATTTCCTTTTGACCCACCATCTTGTATTATTTGTAAATATTTATTTCTTTTATTTGGCCTACTTTAAATAATTGTGAATATTTGTCTGGCGTGCATTTTAGCTGCCGTTGTAAATAATACTCGTTTATAACTTAGGACACGTGTAAATACAGTTAGTTTAATTACTCTTTTTCAAAAAAAAATAAAAAATAAAATAGTATTTCTTTCTAAAAAATAATCGATCACGTTAATGGAATAACATTTCTATCCTTTAACGTATTTTTTATGAAAAAGGGAGGTGATTGAGTATAGTCATTTACTAGCTCAATCATGTGTTTTCCTAAAAATAATCCCTTTTCAAAAATAATTTCTTTTCAAAAAATTACGTTAATTGAATAGCATTTCTATCAATAACGTAAAAAGGAAAATATTGAGTATAGTCATTTACTAGCTCAATAATGCGCTTAATCTCAAATCTCTTCCGAAAATAATTTCTATTTCAGAAAAATTACGTTAATTGAATAACATTTCTATCAATAACGTAAAAAGTAAAATATTGAGTATAGTCATTTACTAGCTCAATAATGCGCTTAATCTCTTCCAAAAAATAATTTTCTCAAAAATTACGTTAATTGAATAGCATTTCTATCAATAACGTGAAAAATGAAATATTGAGTATAGTCACTTACTAGCTCAATAATGCGGAAATTTCAAATCTCTTTCCAAAAATAATTTCTTCTCAAAAAAAAATTACGTTAATTGAATAACATTTCTATCAATAACGTGAAAAAGGAAATATTGAGTATAGTCACTTACTAGCTCAATAATGCGTGAAATTTCAAATCCCTTTTTAAAAAATAATTCTTTTAAAAAAATATGTTAATTGAATAGCATTTCTATCAATAACGTAGAAAAGGAAAAATATCGAGTATAGCCATTTGCTAACTCAATAATGTTGAATTTCAAATCTTTTCCCTAAAATGTTTACTTCTCAAAATAAGTGACGCTTATTGAATAGCATTCCTATCAATGATGTCGTTTAAACAATTTCAAGGGTTCGTTGTATAGCCATTTGCTAGCATCAACTCTGCTAAAAATAAATTCCTTTTTTTCTTTTAATTAAAAGCATTTCCAAGATCAATTTCCTCATTTTCCTTTATTTTCAAAAATTAAAAATCAATTTCTTTCAAAAATAAAGTCAATCTTTTTTTCAACACTGTTTTAGAACTACGTGGTTTTGATTTCTCCATTGCACCTGGGGATACGTAGGAGCGGGAACCGGACCCGTCAAGCCAAAATAAACAAAAAAATGTTTTTTTCTCTTTTAATCCAAATTCAATTCCTTTTAACTTAGGTTATTTATTTAAAAAATACAAAAAAATAAAAATAGAAAAAAAAAGAACAAAAATAATTTTCATTTTCATAAAAATGGGGTAAAATGAATATTCTCAAAGTTAACAAGTTTTGCACAATTAATTAGAGGTAACCGTTTTTTAAACGGATGTTGTAGGGTGCTAATACCTTCCCTACACATAAATGACTCCCGAACCCAAATCTGGTTTTGAAGACCATTTTTCTTTTTAAAAGGGTATTTCCAAATGTTTTCCCTTAAAATAAACTTTGGTGGCGACTCCATTGAAACTCAATTTTTCCAATACGTTTCGCTGACCCGTCGTGACCCCGGTTTCGACAGCTGGAGACTCCGCTGGGGACGTTTGAGAGTCAAGCCTGTCATAATTAATTGTGCAGAAGTTTTAACTTTGATATTCATTTTACCCCTTTTTTGTTTCATTTTGTCTTGTTTTGTTTCTTGTATATTATCGTAAATATTTTTGCTATGTTTATGTGAATATTTCTTTGTATTATATTCTGCTTCAACCATAGGACAGAAGATTGTATTCTTGTATATATTTGTGCTGTTTGGTTTGTTTTGCAGATGGGGAGGGAAGGAAAAGGTTTGTGTGCCCCTACACACACAACACCATCACCAACCTCACACACTCTTTGGCTTTATACTTGAGCCTGTGCGCGCCGAGGAGTAGAAGGTGTTTCAACAAACTGCCATTGAGGGGCTTAATGCTCACGTGGCTTTTGTTGATTCGCCACTCAGATTGTCACCAGTTTTACAAATTAATCACAATCGAGAGGGTCCAATGCCTCCTTGTGGTAAATTTGTGAAACCGGGTCCTTGTCTATTTGATAAAGGGCAATCTGGGAACCATCATCCATGAGAATTTAGTCCCAACCTTAAAAACCGTGCACAATAAGTTGCCCTAGCAACCACCAAATTTAGAGCCTTGACCTTAGGTGATACTGTGCCATAGGGTTCACCTGGGCTAGGACACATGGGGGCATGTTTTCTCCTTTTCCTTCCATTTATCATTGTATATATTTACTGTGACATTTAGCAATAAGACATTTATCCTTTTTTTTTAAAAAAAAACATACACAAAAATTTCTCTAATAGCAAAGCCATTTTTTTTCCTTTCTTCTTTCATTGATCTTTCATACATGAGTCAGCTCATCAAATAACTCATTTGCATTGTAAATATAATAAATGAAAAGAAAGCTCCACAAATTATCTCTGCTCTAAAAGTCATTTCATGATCATGTTAAATAAGAGGTAATTTTGCATCTACATGGAATGGAAATATTTTATTGCGTTCAATAGCAAAGAATGAAAGAGGTTCAATGTCACACTAGCCATATATCAGAGTTAATGGGAAGTCTCATAATTACAGTGACGAGCAATGACTTACAAAGAGATAAGAAGACAAATGGACCAATAATCAAGGGCGTTTTGACTGATTTAGGCATTGGATGTGCATTGGCTTAGACATTTCATTAAGGAAGAGATTCTCCCTTGTATAAATGTCAAACAAATTTTCATCTTGAGATGACTCGTCCTTGACGAGTAATATGGGACTCTTGCAAGAGATTGATCACATTGCTAGTGTGAAGATGTCACTTATAGAGGAGGGAATACTTCCCGTAATTGACAATCAACCACTTTGTAGCCTAAGAGGAAATTTGCCTCTAGCGTTAGAAAGTGGGGAACCCCTTTAGTTATTGAGCGCTTGGAAAATCTTTCCACAACCAATAGCATGTCGTTTCGCCTTGTGTTCTGTTCCTTTACCTAATAAAAATAAAAAGAAATAAAAAAATTTCCTCGCAATCCTTATAGGATTTATGCTCAGTCAAGGATCACGGATGAGCTGGAACAAGGCCAACCAAACCTGAGAAATGATGTCAACAAGATGCAGGGGCAATTAACTAAAATTTTTGAGTTGTTACAAGAAAGAGATGTAGGGGGGACTTCTTCTAGGGCAGGCCAAAAGCAACAAGCCACACGTTGTAATTCTCTTGGCTTCTCCCCAATGCCAGTACAATCCTTTGGACGAAATCCTCAAGAGATGATGGTTCCTCCCGTCATATGTCCATATAACCATCCCCAAGCAACCCTTCCAACACCTTTTCCTTCCCATCAATGCACTGCCACAACCCCAAACACATCATATCCCCAACCACATCGTCCAATGATGTCTCACCATCCTCCATGTCCCATCTATTCACAACACATATTCCAAGCTCCTAACATGCCATGCTCATACGTGGTTACACCTTCTCAAACGATGTCGCCCCATCCTTATAATCCAACCACACTATACTCCACACCATATTGCCCGCCACTTCCCACCCCATATCATGCTTATAATCCAACCACACCACGCTCCGCGCCATATTGCCTGCCACTTCCCACCCCATATCATCCTAATAATCCAACCACTCCATACTTCCCACCGCATCCCACCCCCACCACGAGCAATGTTTACCACATCACCTCGGCCAATCAATCACCAATTCATGTTCCTAACTCCAACCCGAACCGACAAAAGCGAGGAAAGAAGCATGTCCAACCTGACCCAATCCCCATGTCTTACATAGAGTTGTTGTCGCATCTGATTCGTGGTTCGTTGGTTGTCCCTCGCCCATTACCTCCAGTTGAACCACCTTATCCAAGGGGCTATGATCCCAATGCTAAATGTGATTATCATGCTGGGACACCAGGACATTCCACTGAAAATTGCAGGACTTTAAAGCTCAAGGTTCAAGAGTTGATTAAGGCGAAGTGGTTGAGCTTTGAAGGAAATGATCCTAATCTTGTGATTAAAAATGGAAGTCTCGCTGATGGTGTTGTTGCAAGAGAACTAAAGGATGACTGATGATCTGGCTCATTCATGTTATGCCAAATTTAAGCTCAATTGTTGCGAGATTGTCAAGTTTCATGTGTTTTTTTTTTACTGTTAATCACATCGCTCTACCTAGGGCTTTTGTGACAACAATATGCTTAGCAAGTGCACAATTCTCTTTCAAAATATGTAATCAATGAAATGCATGCTGAATTTGCCAACAACTTTTTGTTCTGTACCTCTGACCTTAACTTTGTTTATGTCATTTCATTTCCCAAGTCCATTGTAAATAATGTTGACCCTCATGAGTCTCTCTCACAACAGTGTTAGTGTCACATCCTAAAATTTTGGTAATCCATCAATCATGCTAATAAGGATTGTGAAAATGATAAGGAATTCCTGGGAGTTGCAGAGTTAGAAGTTGCTGGAATCTAAATCGCTTGAAGGAGTTGTGGGTGGCCTAGGGTAGACACCATGGTAAAAGAAGGAAACTACCTTTAAAATCTGAAATAAGGGAAATAAATGCCATTTTTATTAAGTGTATCGGTGTCATGGACCCTTTAGATGATTCCTCTTCAAGGAAGAAGCTTGTTTTGGAGGGTTAAAAAGATGAGTTTGAGATTTTGATCTCGGAATTAAAATATGAAAATGGGCAATTATGATTTGAAATGATGATGGCCATCTTTATCTATCCCGAAAATATCAAATCATCATCCCTAGTTGTCCCCATTGAGCCTAAATTTTTTTTCTTTCAAATAACCCTGGACAAGGATCACCCCCACATTGGGGTTGCGCAAAACGAAAGTCAACTTTCACTCATGTTTTTTCATAGTTTGAAATGAAAAAAAAATGTAAAAAAAAAAAGAAAAAATAAAAAGAAATCAGTGAAAAGAAAAAGACAAGCAAAAGCGTGAATGAGCAAAGTGACAAAAAAGATAATCGTTGACTTCAAAACTCCTACTTGAACATTTGTTTCCATTAAAGGAACGGAGTTATCGATCCTTGATCCTTTGAACCCTTAAAATACTTATTTGGGCCTGATATACCCTTTCTTTCTTAGCCATTAGCCTTGACCCCGTTACAAGCCTTACAAAGTCAGTTCTTATCAATGAAATGATTGCCATCATTTTCACAACTTTAATTCTAAGAACAAATATTATTTAAACATGCAGTCAACAGCCAAACAAAGAAAGAAAAATGATAAGGAAGATATAAGGGCCCGTTAGGTTGAAAACCCGTAAGGGCAACCTAAGCAAAAGTTAGGGCAAGCAAATGGGGCAACCATGACCAACACTTGGGCAAAAACAGGATACAGGAGATCAAAGTCATTCTAAGAACCAAACTGGGGCAAAAATGATACTGGGGCAGATAAGATGTTGAAATGTATTCAAACAGGGGCAAACAAAGTATTCAAAATACAATAGATTAGGGTCATTATGAGGCACTGGGGCAAATGTAACATTTGAAGCGTGTGCAACTAGTGAAATTCATATCCTTAGAAATTGGCTGATAGGGGAAACTCACAATCCCTAGAAACCGAATGATGGGCTCCCAAAATTTTAGATATTAGAGACTAACTCTGTTGATTGAGAGAATACCATACAAAAAGAACAAAAAAAAAAGGAAAACAAAAGAAAAAAGCTTTACCCTTGTTACTACCTCTTGTAAATTCTTGATCCCCACGTAGCAGATGTAAAAAGAAAAAGAAAAAACCAAAAAAAGTCCTTACCTTTGTTGTTACCTCTTGTAAATTCTTGATCACCAGATAGCAGATGTAAAAAGAAAAGCCAAAAATAGTCCTTACCTTTGTCACTACCTCTTGTGAATCCTTGACCTCCATGCGACAAACATGACCATCTTCTTTGTAAATGTGCAATCCCATTCGGCAAATTCATATTGCATTTATTGACATACATATATTGAAAGAAAACACGTGTCAACACTTGAAAAGCATTTTGATCATTTTTATGACTTCAAAGACACATGGAATTTGATGAACTCCCAACAAAATAGGGAATGACCAAATCACAAGCTCAAATGATAAAACTGCAATATGCGCTTACTTCATAATATACTCGATTAGGCATCAAGAGCATCAATTGATCAAAGGACCCAAGCTTGATTCAGAGATATGTCATTGCTCATCCATGAACCTTGTGTGGCACCTAAGTCTATAAGGATCGAGGATTCAAGAAAAATCAGGATTAATTTGGCCCAAATTTGGTGAAGACAATAAAAATGATCAAACCAAAAGGAAAAGTTCTAGGGAGTATCCAGTGCTCTTTGCATTAACAGTCATCCTTGTAGCATTACTCCTTTCATCATGCACCACATTTGCATCATGCATTGCCAATCAATCTCATCTTTCATGTTGAACATAATTTTTGTATTTGACACTATTTGTTAATCTGATTCTTTACATTGTGGATCACTCATGTGGCACACTCCACTCACTCTTTTGTTGCTCATGCTATTATAATTTGGGATTTTCTGGGTTCTTGTACCCACACATCTCGGTTCCTGGGGCACATTGCTTCCCTTGGGTCCTTGAACCCACCATACTTCAACTTTAAGGTCCCTGTGCCCACTCCATACTCACTATTGGGCCCTTATGTTCATCATGGCCACATTCTTGGGCCTTTATACCTAGGACACTCTTGTTTGATTTCCTCCTACCCAATGTAACTCCATTCTTGGGTCCATGTACCCATTACATTCTCAACATCGGCCCCCTATGGGCCCTCTAACCCATTTCCTCTTCATTGAGGATCTTTGTATCTCTCTCATACATTTTGTGGGGCTCACACGACTGTTGTCGCCCTCAATCAATGATTCTGGTGCCCATTGCACTCCCATTCTCGGGTTCTCATACCCAGTACGCATAGATCCATGCCCACCAAAAGTTGATGTCAAAGTCCTCATACCTGATGCGTCTTCAGTTCCTTGAGTCCTTATACTCATGGCTTCTTTCGGTTCTGAAACCCAGCAGATCCCGATTTCAGGGTCCACATACCCGTCAAAGTCAATTCCTTGGGTTCATATGCCCAATTCATCCTCAGGGTCCACATACCCGTCGAAGTCAATTCCTTGGGTTCATATGCCCAATTCATCCTCAGGGTCCACGTACCCGTCAAGGTCGATCCCTTGGGTTCGCATGCCCAATTCATCCTCAGGGTCCACGTACCCGTTAAGGCCAATCCCTTGGGTTCACATGCCCAATCCATCCTTAGGGTCCACATACCCATCAAGGTCAACTCTTTGGGCTCACATGCCCAATTCATCCTCAGGGTCCACGTACCCGTCAATTTCGACTCTTTGGGTTCACATACCCATTGAATCCTTAGGGTTCACGTACCCGTCAAGTTGGTTGGGTTCATACACCCATTGGGTCACTCGGGTCCTTTTACCCATTACTTTTCAATTTCCTAGGCTCTAACGCCCTTCACCTTATCTTTTCAAAGGTCTGCACACCCATTCTCTGAGATCATCATGATCAAATCATTAGGTTCTCATACCTATTGTACCCTCGGTGCCGGGCCCATGTGTCCATCGCGTACTCTTTGGGCCACTTTGCCCATGATATTCTCCACTTTGGGCCCTTGTATCCATGACTTACTCACCTCGGGTCCTCGAACCCATTTTTGCTCTGGGCCACCATGCCCATCACATTTTCCATCTTGGGCCCATATGCCCATTACACACTCTCTGGGTCTTTATACCCATGGCATACTCACCTTGGGTCCTCGAACCCATTTTTGCTTTGGGCCACTTTGCCCATCTTCATTCTCCATCTTGGGCCTATGTGCCCGTTACACACTCGCTCTGGGTCTTTATACCCACGGCATGCTCATCATGGGTGCTCGTACCAGTTTCAATGCCTACTCCGGGCCTCCATGCTCATCACATTTTCCATCTTGGGCCCATGCGCTCGTTACACACTCGCTCTAGGTCTCTATACCCATAACATGCCTACCTTGGGTCCTCACACCCATTTCTATTTTTACTTTAGGCCATTTTGCCCATCACATTCTCCATCTTAGGCCCATGTGCCTGTTACACACCCACTTTGGGTTTTTATACCCATGACATGCTTATCTTGGGTCCTCGTACCCATTTCAATGCTCACTTTGGGCTACTTTGCCCATTGAATCCTCCATCTTGGGCCCATGTGCCCATGACACACTCGTCAAGGGTCCTTAGGTCCGTTGAATCTCCCTATCAGATTCCTGCAACCAGTTTGTGAGCCCTCACTCCCATTACAATCCTATCTTGGGTTGTCATGTCCATTACACCATCATTCTTGGGTTCATGTGCACATTGCATCCTCAGTCTGGGGCAATGAACTCATTTGATCTTCATTTTGGGTCCCTATGCCCATGACATCTCCTCGAGCTCATGTGCCCACTACATGTCCTACTCAGCTCAGCTTGATCCATTAAATCTTCTTTTTTGGATCTCAAAATCTCCAATATTTGTTTAATCTCCTTTTTACTCTGATCAAAGCTCAGTATCGGCCTAGCATCCTCAATCTTAAGCCCAACATCGGCCTGGCATCCTTCATCCTAAGCCCAACATCGGCCTGGAATCCTTCATCCTAAGCCCAACATCGACCTGGCATCCTTCATCCTAAGCCCAACATCAGCCTGGCAACCTTCATCCTAAACCCAACATTAGCCTGGCATCCTTCCATCCAAAGCCCAGCATTGCCCCGACATCCTTCAATCCTAAGCCCAGCATCGCCCTGGCATCCTTCCATCCTAATCCTAGCATCGACTTGACATCCTTCATCCAAAGCCCAGTATCAGCCTGGCTTCCTTTCCGTTTCCGTTAAGTCTGGTCCCGGTCCAACACCTTTAAAATTCTTGTTCAAGCCCGGTATATGTCGGGCATCCTTTACACTTTCACAAAGTCTGGTCCCGGTCCAACACCTTTAAAATTCTTATTGAAGCCCGGTATATGCTGGGCATCCTTTACCTTTCTGCAAAGTCTGGTCCCGGTCCAGCATCTTTAAAATTCCTGTTTAAGCCTAGAACATGCCTGACATCCTTTCTGTTTCCGCAAATCTGGTCCCGGTCCAACATCTTTAAAATTCCTGTTTAAGCCTAGCACATGCCTGGCATCATTTACCTTTCTTCATGTCTGGTCCCGGTCCAGCATCTTTAAAATTCCTGTTTAAGCCTTACATGTCTGGCATCCTTTACCTTTATGCAAGTCTGGTCCCGGTCCAGCATGTTTAAAATTCCTGTTTTAGCCTAGCACATGTCTGGCATCCTTTACCTTTCTGCAAGTCTGGTCCCGGTCCAACATTTTAAAAAATTCTGTTTAAGCCTAGCACATGCCTAACATCCTTTCCATTTCCGCAAAGTCTAGTCCCGGTCCAACATCTTTAAAATTCTTGTTTAAGCCTTACATGTCTAGCATCCTTTACATTTTCGTTAAGTCTGGTCCCGGTCCAGCACCCTCAAATTCCTGTTCAAACCTAATATTTGCCCAACACCCTTTTCTTTTCCGTAAAAGTCCAGTCTCAATCGAGCGCTTTTAATTTTTGGTCAAATCCCAGCATTTGTGTCCCAACTTTTAATCCCAATCAAAGTCTAGTCTCGATCTGGCATCTTTCACTTGTTAGAATGGCGTCTGGCCAACATTTGTTGTCTTCCGGCCAAAATAGGAGCTTCTATCTTTACTTAATTTATACTTTGAGAATATGAAAAAGCACGCTTATTCATATTCTCTAGTAAAAATATAAGTAAAGAGGGGCAACTGTCAGCACCCAATTTTGTCCGGAAGTTTATTTCATTTCTTTCTTTCTTTCTATTTCCATGCATGTGTATATTTAATCATTTCTTTAAAAATAAAAAAAATTAAACATGGAAAAAAAATGGATTAATTAATTAGTCAATTAATTAATTATTGGATAATCAATTAATTGAATGATTAATTAAACATTTTTAACAAAAAAAAGTTTTGTTTTCTCTTTGTTTTAAAAGAAAATGAAATTGCCTCTGGGCCAACTTGGGACATTGTTTGTGAAGTTTGAGTTTTCTTTTTTTTTAATCTTTTGGGTTTGAGTTGTTTTTTATTACTTTCTCTTTTTTCTTTGCCCTTTTTTTTCTCTTTTGGTACAACCATTTCCTTCCTTTTTCTTTCCTTTTGGCGTGATTTTTTTTCCTCTCTTTCTTACGGGCCAGACCTATAGCAAGCCCGCGTCATTTCTTTTTCTTTCTTTTGGGCTCGTCCCTTTTCCTTCCAGTACAGCCAGCAAGCTCGTCTAATAAAAAACAAAACAAAAAGAGAATTCTGACTAAAAAACAGCAAAACAAATTAAAAAGTAATAAACGGAAAATTTACAGTGGCGTGTGAAAATGAATTACGGCGTTCTCAGCTTGCAGAGCAGGGTAAGTAAAAATCAAAACCAAGCAAGTTGCAAGTCTACAAGAAACATGGAAAGTTGCGAATGGCCAGTGAAGTGACAAAGTCGGTTTTCTTTGCTATATATACTTGAAATAGGGAAAGAAGAAAGGGGGGCAAGAAGAAAGGGAGAATTTCACACGTAAAAATCGCTTCCTGTGAGAATCATCTTTATTCTCCACGGGAATTTTGAGTGAAAACAGGGAGAGAATTGCAAAAGCAAATTTGAAACCACAATCTGAGTGTGAAGAAGGGAGAAGGGGGTTGCAACTGCAAAGGGACATGAATGGCAAAGCAAAGCAAATAACGAAGCCACAGATTAGTATCAATTTCTATTTGCTGTGTTTTAAATTATGCTTCAATACCTATATTGTCTATGTGCAGTCTGAATGTGCTTTGTGTGTGTAGTGATAAAAACATTCTTCTAGACCACTACCAATTCAAAATAACAGTCCTCAGTTTAACCAGTTCAGATTCAAAAAACAGAGCTCATAATACAGTCCCAATATACGCAGTTTCAACATAAAAAATGAATGAACATAGAAACATAAAAAATGAATGAACATAGAAGGCAAAAAATAATATCAGAACCATTCCCCCATTTTTGAGCTGCGGCCATCACGACCTTCCACCTCCCAGCCACCGTTCCATTGTTCCTCTTCCATATTATGTGAAAAACTAATATGAAAAATCAAAGCTTGTGGCAGTAAAAAAAAATCCATTGACAGTGGAAAAAGCATCAAACCAATGGAAGAAATAGATGAGAAAGGGAAGTAAAAAATAAACAACAGAGAAAGGGAGGGAACCATCGTACCTGCACCCCCTTTGCTGGACGCGTCGCCGAGCATGGCCGCCGGCCACCGAGCAACCATCGTGGCTGTAGCTCCCTGTTCCTCTCCCTACGCCGTTAACCCTCCCCGCGGCTGTTCACCACCGCCAGTAACCACCACCACCGCGGCTCTCTGTCGCGAGCACTTCAGCCGCCGTGCGCGGCCGTATCCCCGCCCCTGTATGCAGCCAGCGCCGCTGCGGTGCTCAGTCCCCATGGTCGTCTTCTTCTCGCGAGCCACCGCTCGTTCTCCGCCGCTGCACGGCCTCCTTCCGCCGCTACACTCGGCCGCTGTCCACCCCAGCTCCTCGGCCGCCCTCAATGAACCACCAGCGTCCGTAGCCGCGTCTTCCCTTCCATGCATGGCCGTGAATGGCTGCCCCCATCTGTTCCCTCTCTTGCCCCAAATTGCAAACCCTAGGAGAAGAGAAAAGAAGAAGAGTGTTCTGGAAGCTGAATGAGTTTCTTTTTTACATTTACACTATTTTCTTTTTTCCTTCTTTCTCCATTTCATTTGCTAATTGTGTGAGTTAGGCTAGCAAGTTTGCTGGCCCATTATTGCTCTACAAAAAACTACTTTTGATTCTCTTTTCTTTTTGCTTTTGTTTCGTTTTGAACAATAGTTGGGCCAATTGATGCAATCTGAGACCCAACTTTATTTCAGTGTGTGCAAGTTCTTTTCATTTTCATTTTCTGAGTTATTGCTTATCTCACATTTTTTTATAATTTCCTTTTGACCCACCATCTTGTATTATTTGTAGATATTTATTTCTTTTATTTGGCCTACTTTAAATAATTTTGAATATTTGTCTGGCGTGCATTTTAGCTGCCGTTGTAAATAATACTCGTTTATAACTTAGGACACGTGTAAATACAGTTAGTTTAATTACTCTTTTTCAAAAAAAAAATAAAAAGTAAAATAGTATTTCTTTCTAAAAAATAATTGATCACGTTAATGGAATAGCATTTCTATCCATTAACGTATTTTTTAAGAAAAAGGGAGGTGATTGAGTATAGTCATTTACTAGCTCAATCATGTGTTTTCCTTAAAATAATCCCTTTTCAAAAATAATTTCTTTTAAAAAAATTACGTTAATTGAATAGCATTTCTATCAATAACGTAAAAAGGAAAATATTGAGTATAGTCATTTACTAGCTCAATAATGCGCTTAATCTCAAATCTCTTCCGAAAATAATTTCTTTTTCAAAAAAATTACGTTAATTGAATAACATTTCTATCAATAACGTAAAAAGGAAAATATTGAGTATAATCATTTACTAGCTCAATAATGCGCTTAATCTCTTCCAAAAAATAATTTTCTCAAAAATTACGTTAATTGAATAGCATTTTTATCAATAACGTGAAAAATGAAATATTGAGTATAGTCACTTGCTAGCTAATAATGCGGAAATTTCAAATCTCTTTCCAAAAATAATTTCTTCTAAAAAAAAATTACGTTAATTGAATAACATTTCTATCAATAACGTGAAAAAGGAAATATTGAGTATAGTCACTTACTAGCTCAATAATGCGTGAAATTTCAAATCCCTTTTCAAAAAATAATTCTTTTAAAAAAATACGTTAATTGAATTAGCATTTCTATCAATAACGTAGAAAAGGAAAAATATCGAGTATAGCCATTTGCTAACTCAATAATGTTGAATTTCAAATCTTTTCCCTAAAATGTTTACTTCTCAAAATAAGTGACGCTTATTGAATAGCATTCCTATCAATGATGTCGTCTAAACAATTTCAAGGGTTCGTTGTATAGCCATTTGCTAGCATCAACTATGCTAAAAATAAATTCCTTTTTTTCTTTTAATTAAAAGCATTTCCAAGATCAATTTCCTCATTTTCCTTTATTTTCAAAAATTAAAAATCAATTTCTTTCAAAAATAAAGTCAATCTTTTTTTCAACACTGTTTTAGAACTACGTGGTTTTGATTTCTCCATTGCACCTGGGGATACGTAGGAGCATGAGGAACATCTAAAGGTAGTGCTTCAGTTTCTTAAGGATAAACAGTTGTATGCTAAGATGTCCACGTGTGATTTCTGGTTAGAGCAAGTAAGCTTCTTAGGCCATGTGATTTCTAAGGGAGGTATAGGTGTGGATCCTTCTACGGTAGAAGTCGTGCTTAAGTGGGAGTCCCCTAAGTCAGTGAGTGAGATTAGGAGTTTCCTTGGGTTAGCTGGATACTATAGGAGGTTCATAGAAGGGTTTTCTAAGTTAGCTTTGCCTTTGACCGAGCTGACTAGGAAGGGAGTTGCCTATGTGTGGAATAGTAAGTGCGAGACTAACTTCCAAACCCTTAAGGAGAAGTTGACAAGTGCACCACTGTTAGTGTTACCTGACCTTAGTAAACCTTTCGTAGTATACTGTGATGCTTCTAAGATGGGTTTAGGTGGGGTGTTGATGCAAGAGGGTAAAGTAGTAGCCTATGCTTCTAGGTAATTGAAAACCCATGAGAGAAACTACCCTACCCATGACCTAGAGTTAGCAGCCGTAGTGTTCGTGTTGAAGATTTGGAGACATTACCTGTATGGTTCCCGATTTGAGGTTTTTAGTGACCATAAGAGCCTTAGATATTTGTTTGACCAGAAGAGCTGAACATGAGGCAGAGGAGGTGGTTAGAGTTCCTTAAGGATTATGATTTTGAGTTAAGTTGCCATCCCGGTAAGGCCAATGTAGTGGCTGATGCCTTGAGTAGGAAGTCTATCCATGTTAGTTCCCTAATGATTAGAGAGATGGATCTTTTAACCCAGTTTAGAGATTTGAGTTTAGCTTGTGAGATGACCTCTGAGAGTGTGAAGCTAGGAATGACCAGGGTAAGTAATGATTTGCTGAAGGATATTAGTAAGGCCCAGTTAGAGGATCCATTTTTAGTTAGTAGGCGAGAGGCTATAGAAGGGGGGTAGCGGTGGAGAGTTTGTGATTAGTACTGATGGGGTCGTGAGGTTTGGAGAAAGAGTGTGTGTGCCTAGTGAACCTAGCATTAAGAGATTAGTACTAGAAGAAGGGCATAGAAGTAAGCTTAGTTTCCACCCAGGATCCACTAAGATGTATCAGGATTTGAAGAAAGTATTTTGGTGGCCTAGGATGAAGAGGGACGTAGAGGAGTTCGTGAGTGCTTGTTTAGTGTGCCAGAAGGCTTAAGGTAGAGCATAAAAAACCTTCATGATTGCTTCAACCCTTAAGTATACCTGAGTGGAAGTGGGATAGTATATCCATGGACTTTGTAGTTGCCTTGCCTAAGACTGTGAAGGGACATGACTCAATTTAGGTTACTGTTGATAGGTTAACTAAGAGTGCCCATTTCCTTCCATCAATATTAAGTATTCTTTAGAGAAGTTGGCTCAGTTGTACATCAGTGAGATTGTGATGGTCAGCATGGCGTACCATCTAGTATAGTCTCAGATAGGGATCCCAGGTTTACCTCTAGATTTTAGGAGAGTTTACAGCAGGCCTTGGGGACCCAAGCTTAGGCTTAGCTCAGCTTATCACCCTCAAACTGATGGTCAGACCGAGAGAACCATCCAATTCCTTAGAGGAGTTGCTTAGAGCCTGTGTGTTAGACCAAAGGGGTAGTTGGGATAGCTTCTTACCTTTGGTAGAGTTCACCTATAACAATAGTTTTCACTCTAGCATAGGTATGGCACCATATGAAGCATTATATGGTAGGAGGTGTAGAACCCCTTTGTGTTGGTGTGAGCCGGGTGAGAGTCTTGCATTAGGACCTGAGATACTGCAGCAGACCACTGATAGGGTTAGAATAATCCAGGAGAGGATGAGGACAGCCCAGAGTAGGCAGAAGAGCTATGCTGATAAGAGAAGGAAGGAGTTAGAGTTCAAAGAAGGGGATCATGTATTCCTGAAAGTCACTCCGTGGACTGGGGTTGGTACAACATTAAAGTCTAGAAAGCTTACACCTCGATTTATTGGTCCTTACCAAATCCTTAAAAGAGTCGGCAATGTTGCCTACCAAATCGCTTTGCCTCCACACTTGTCTAATCTTCATAACGTTTTCCACGTTTCTCAACTCCGGAAAAACGTTCACGATCCTCCACATGTGATTGAGTTGGATCATCTTGAGGTTAAGGAAAACCTAACAGTGGAAACCATGCCGGTGAGAGTTGAGGATCGGAGGGTGAAACAACTTCGAGGTAAAGAGATTCCTTTAGTTAAGGTGATCTGGGGAGGACCTACACCCGAGAGTGCCACTTGGGAACTCGAAGAGGAGATGAAGGAGTCTTATCCAGGATTGTTTGCTTCAGGTAAAATTCGAGGACGAATTTTCTTTTTAGGAGGGGAGAGTTGTAACATCCTAAATTTTATTAGGATAAATATTAATTAAATAGATTAATTAAGAAAATAATTAATTTAATGGGAAATAAATAATAGGAGTGTTATTATTATTATTAGTTTTATTTCGTAAAGATAATTTTAATTGAAAATAGAATAATGGGGGGTGAGAGTGGGCCCAAGCCCAATTAGTTATTTCAGTAAGGAGGGGTTAACAGAGCACCATAATCCTTATTTGTATCATTCGTCAGTAAGCGAAACGCTAAGGAGGGGAGAAACGGAATCTCAAGAGAGAGCTGCTGTGGAGTGAACGCCAAGAATCCAAGAAAGGACTTCCTTGCTGTGTATGCATATATGGGGTACTTGGGTAGTAATCTAAGATGTATAATTCGAATTTATGAATGAATAACTGAGAATGATGATATAATCTGGCGATTGATGATTTATTGTATGTGCATTGACGAATTATTGAATGAGAGTAAAGATGATATTGAAGATAATATAAAAAGGGGTGATTAGGGATTGAGAAATTGGGGTTTTGATGAATTGATGGTATAATCTGTAATAGATTGATGATTTATTGAGTATTTGATGTTATTAATGAGTATGAATGATGTTTAGACGAAAAAGACTGATTAGGGATTGATTGGATGGGTTTAGAGAGGTGAGAAATCGTGAAATCTGCGATCTGCGTCGCGGGTAATCGATTACCAGATGTGGTAATCGATTACCAGAGTGTTCTGGGCAACCCGGAAGCACTGTTTGCTTGCTAGTAATCGACTACAGAGGTGTTGTAATCGATTACCAGAGAGTTCGTTTGCGGGTAATCGATTACATGGGTGCTGTAATCGATTACCAGAGAGTTTGCTTGTGGGTAATCTATTACAAGGGGGTTGTAATTGATTACCAGAGACCTTGTTTGCAGGTAATCGATTACTAGAGGTTGGTAATCGATTACCATAGTGAATTTTGAGATCCTTAGTGATTGATGTTGTTTGATGGTGCTTTATGACGAGTATAATGATGATGATTGACGATGTTTGATGTTTATGATGATTATGATGATGATGTAAATGATGATAGTGTGTATCACTTATGATGATGATGTAAATGATTATAGTGCATGTCACTTATGATGATGATGTTATTGATGATAGTGCATGTCACTTATGATGATGATGTGAATGATGATAAGTGTATATCACATTATTAATGATGATGTTTGATGATGAGTGTGATGATGTATTATGATGATAATTGATGATGAGTGTGATGATGATAATGATGTCGGTGTATATCACCTTATTATGATGATGTTTAATGATTAGCATATTGATGTATGATGATGATGATAAGTGTATATCACTTTATAATGATGATGTTTGATGATGAGCATGTTAATGCATGATAATGATGATTTATTATGATGGTGTATATCACCTTTTGATGATGATGTTATCTAAGTTGTGCGGGCCCATAGAGGGGGTACAACTTAGGAGAGATGCCTTGAGCATATGTGATGAGACCTGAATTGTGCGGGCCCATAGAGGGGGTACAATTCGGGAGGTGAACTGAGTTGTGCGGGCCCATAAAGGGGGTACAACTCAGGGGATCAAGATGGGGCGTTCGATGCACGAGCCCATAGAGGGGTTGCAACCTAGGAGTGATTGTACGGGCCCATAGAGGGGGTACAACCTAGGGTCGAATGTCGTTGTGCGGGCCCATAGAGGTCGTACAACCTATCGGATAGTGTGTGGTAACATCGGTAGACCACCTTGGTACTAACTAGAGTGATTGACAAGGTGCACCCATTGTGCGGAGTTCCAAGTCATGATCTTTGGGTAGATGATGAAAGGAGTATTGATGTGTGATATTTCATGATGAAATGGATGTTATTAAATGATATTATGAATATTGATGATGATGAGTATTATGTGTGAGAATAGAATGTATGATTATCTGGGTGAATGATGGTATGAGAACTATATGATGATATATGAATGAGATTATGATGATGATGAGCTTGATGAATGTATAAAGGATCTGTTTATGTGTTGTGAATAGGAATGATGGTATGACATGTATATGTTGATATAGATGATCGAATATATGTTGAGTTTTAGATGAATGTTATTCATTGGTGATTTAATGGATTGATGGCATGATGTAATGATGTTGTGGGTGAGGATGGGTATTCTCTATGTGTATGTATAGGTAGTATTCCTTTTCCTCACCGTATTCTGTGGATATATTTTACAGGTGTTGATGAGGACACGACTGGTGTCGACTACGATTAAAAGGATATGCTCTGATAGATGTGACATCAGGGTGTATTCGGGATGTTTTAATATGTTTCTAGAATAGGAGTATTTTGTGAACTTTTGGATGCCTTGTATGGCAGTAGACTAATAGTAGTTCTTTTTATGAATTGGAGATTCTGCTGCTTATTATTTAAATATATTTGAAAGTTTAATTTCTTTTAATAAAGTCATTTTCGAACTATGAGATATTATAAGAGTAATTGTGAACCTTTTTACCTAACGTGGGACTTTCCCTTTTCTAAACTACAATTTCTTAAATATATAAGAGTATGGGGTAGAAGGGTGTCACAACCTGCAACATTCTTTGTTTCTCCTGATATGCTTACTGCAGTGGATCTTCTTATCCATTTTTCCTGTTTCTTTTTGAATCAACTCAATTTGAATCATTATTCCAAATACTCAGAATTATAATAAGTATATTTTGATAATTTGTCATTATGAAAACATCTTAAAGGGATTTTTGGACTTTACACTACTATCTATATATGTATCTTATATGTTAGGCTAGATTTAGAACTCTTAACTTTACTACTTATAAGAATAAAAAAAATTAACCCCCCAATGAATAGTGACAAAAAATCTAGCCAATTGTAATAGTATAGATAGATAACAATAAAGAAAGTATTAATAATTTTATTTTTCTTCTTTTTATTCTTTTTTGTTAATTATTATTATTATTATAATAATATATAAAATTGACAAATTCATAAACTGACATGTCACAGGTTTTTAATCCCTACTCATCTCCTTGAATTGAGGCAAATACAAGTTATCTTTAAACATTCTTTGAGATTGGATACTTATTGCTTGTCCTATCATAAACTTTTTTTGGTTTAAAACAAGTACCTTTCGCGGGAGGTAATCCTGCTCGAGACGGGAATATGACATCATGATGGGGTTAACTCTCCTCGCGGGACTTTTTTCCATCCACAAAACTCCAACCTGAGACCTTGTTTAAGAATCATCAAGCATGCACCACTTGAACCAACCTAGTGTAGTGCATCCTCTTAAAACTTTGTTATCAACAATAAAAATTAACAAATTTGCAGCAACCACTAGTCCAACATGGACTTAATCTTACAAAATTTATAATAAATCCACCTCTTAACAATATAGATGGGTAATGAGGAGTTTTATAATCTATTAACAAAAATAATTATATTATTCAATTTCCCTACCTACCTTATGATATTAGCACTCAAGTCTGATCCAAGCAGCTAGCAAATTAGGAAAAAGTATTTTTTTTGGTAATCTAATTAATTAAGGATGTATTCATATTTTGTCTCCCCGATAAATATTCAATTTCAAATTTCCCTAACAACCATAATGTGCACGTAGTACTGATCAAGTCTGATAAAAGCAGCTAGCAAAGAAAAAATATTTTGTTTAATCTGAATAATTAAGGAGGTCACCCCGATAATTATTCATTATTGCATACCTACCTTATAATAATATTAATTAGTAGATGAGCAGAACTGAAAAAAAAAAAAAAAGGTATGATTCTATATATCTATATATAACAGTAGATCTGAGTCACAAATATATAATGGTTAATGTGCAAAAACAATTAAAAAAACATCGCGTGACCCAATAATATATAAATTCATTGGCAAGTCAACTAAAATGATATGATTTAATTAACGAATTCATGTGGCCTTCATCTTCAATATATTGTGTTTATATAATTAATTTGTTTTCATACCGCATGACGAAAAATAGCAGGCATAAGCAGAACATGTGTCATTCTTTGCGTCAGCTGCTTAGAAATTTAAAAATTAAGATTAGGGGTGCAATTAATTACGTACTAAGGAATTATTAATTAAGAAGGTAATTAATTAACAAGAAGAAGCCGATTGCTAGCATGATGCATGAGAGGTTTATAAAAGGGCATCGAGAGTTGGACATTTTCCACCAGCAATAGCAATCAATCAAACTCACAAATTAAAAGAGTTGCATTGCATTTATTCTCCTCCTACTCCAAATTCCAATTGTCACAATGTCTCATAATTTCCAAGCCGTTTGGAAGCCAAAATTTTCCGGGAATACATTGGTGTGAAGCCATACCCGGATAACTTAAATAATTTTCCAGAGGATATTATCAACCCCAAGATCTCAGAATTCCACTTCATTCTAGGGTTTGCCACAGAGGACTATGATCAAGAAGGAAAAGGCACCGGATACTTCAAAAGGACTTGGAACTATGACTACTTCAGTCCTGATAAAGTGAGGGAACTCAAGAAAAAGTATGGCAACGTGAAGGTGATAATAAGCATTGGAGGTCGTCACACTGATTCCTCTCAGTATCCATTCAATCCTGCTGAGAAAGAACTATGGTCTGACCAAGCCATAGAATCTCTCAAAGAGGTCATCGCAGACTATGACGGCGAGAAGGACGAATGCGGGTGCAATAATGTAATTGATGGCATTGAAATTAATTATGAGGAAATCAAGTGCACCGATACTGACTTTGCCCATTACATAGGGAAAGTTATTAAGGAGCTCAAGAAGCTAGTGCCATCAATCAAAGTGGTGTCCATTGCTCCATCGGATCTTGTCCGACCCCACTACAAGAGATTGTATCAGGAATACCATGACTATATCAACTGGGTTGACTACCAGTTTTATGATCAGAAGGTCTCCTCAAAGGATGAGTTTGTAAATCTCTTCCGTGAACTATCAAATGAGTACCAAGGTAAACTCTTGGCAGGATTCAGCACTGATCCGAATGACGCCGGTAAAATATCACGGGAGGTGTTCCTTGAGGGCTGCTCCGAACTCATCCACCGTAAATTACTCCCTGGAATTTTTGTTTGGGATGCTAATGACTCTGCCGTCCCCAGGTCCAATGAGAAACCTTTCCTCCTTGAGGAAAAGGCACAAAACCTCCTCACTGGATCTGATTGATTATGTACGACTCCACTATCTAGATCTATCTATATATCTATCTATCTATCAGGTCATCACAGACTATAGCAGCCTCTGTTGGCATGTATGCTATGCATGTCAATCTCTACTAGTCTATAGTCTGATAAATCTTCTCAATAAGACCTGTTGCCTACCACTTGCGTTCTCTTGTATCAGTGTCATGTTTTGAGTCAAGTCATCATTTACAGTTCTCTTGTATTATCATCCTTGTTTTCAATGTTTCTCTTGTGTTGTGTCATTATGTGTGTTTTTTTAGTTAATAATAACAAACAACCTTTCTATTTTCTAAATTAATTAATAATTCAAACGAGACAAAGCCTACCCCTAACCAGTGTGTAAACTTGTTGTATCCAATCTATTCATTTATTATCGAGGTATAATTTTTTTTATTCTTTTATTCACCGCATTAAATTCTAAGTACTCAATATGGATAAATATTTCATTTCTATATTGAAATAATTTTGAAATGCAATACATGGAATAACCTTTGATTTTACATTTATAAGCATTATTAAATTTGTACCGAACAAGATTACGAGTGTGTTTGGCTTGCCATTTCAGCTAGCTGAAAGTTGAAAATAGTAGCTGAAACCATTTCAGCAGTGTTTGAGAATGTAGCTTTTTTGGTAGTTACAAGTTTTCTTAAGAGCTACTTGGGGTAGCTTTTTTAATAAAGCTCCAATTTTAGCGACTAGCTGAAAATTAATTACAAATTTAAACCTCAACCACCCCCACTTATCATTATTTAATAATTAATGTTGTTCTTAAATGTCATTTTACCATTTTCAACTACTTTTACCAAACATATTCAATAATTTTTCAGCTTTCAGCTAGTTTTAAGCATTTTAGTGAGTTTTTCAGCTTTCAGCTAGTTTTACCAAACACACTCTACATATCATATTAATATTAATATGAAGTATGGATAATAAATGAAAAATTTATGAAATAGAATAATAAGCCTTGTGCATCACACAACTAAATTACATATTAGTTATTTAAATGAGATGTGATATTCATTAAATTCATCATGTAACAACATTAATGATAAAAAAATTGGGTTTGTGGCTCTACTAATATAGCCCATGGCTATACCCATGCAGTTGTGTTATTTAGGGGTGGCTCATAAAGTACCATACAAATTGTTGTGGTATTTAGGGGTGGCTCATGATCATACACTACCATATGAAATTGTTTTATCATTTAAAATGTAGCTATGTTTTTAAATCAGAAATGAAAAGATTGCCGCGGGACAACCTCTGCCTCTTTCTACAATTGAAACTGAAGTTATTATATTTGATTATTGAATGTAATTGATTCGAAAGAAATTAGAAGAATTTTTTAGATTTTGAGAAACTTGAAAAGTGGACTACTGGACTTTTGGAGAACGAGGGGCGCCGGAGCAATTTATTAGGAGTCACTAATATTGCAAAATGCGGAGGGACCAAAATGCTATTTTTTAACAAGTTTCAGGTAAGAGATCTTGACCATCTATTAAAAAACTATTAAATCTAACGGTAATAAAACTGTGTTTCACCGATGACACACCCATAAAATGTTTCACGCCTAGACAGATCCATTAATTTAATTTGTTTTCATATATATTGCATGATGAAATATAGAAGACATGATGACATAAGTCGAACATGTAATACATTGTGTTACATACATACAAGCTGCCCATAAATTTACAAATTTGGTGAAGACTGAAGTGTAAGGATTTAAGAAACATGTCAATAACTAAAAAAAATTTTAAATATGCATTTTTTTATATTGTTCATTCATGTTAATTAGCGATTTTATTACACACACGAGTCAAGATCCGTTTACACCATGTATCAAGTTATATTTCTTAGTAACTAATTGATACTTTCTAAAATTAATTTATTTTAATGTATAGTTTTCAAAACATAAGTAAAAGTTCACTATTAGATAACATATCTACGAATGTCCAAATTATCTGAAATTTGAGAAACATTATCATGAAAGTAATATAATGTGATTCAACAGAATGAACAATATGTCTTATAATAATAACTAGTGTCCGACCCATGCGATGTATAAGTATTATTATTCAAATAGATTGTTTATACTGAATACTATAATATATTTAATTTAATTAATATAAATATGTAAACTTTAGAAAATGATAATGATTAGTGATTTTCTTTCATATTAAAAATTATACTTGTTTATATAGAAAGAATTAAAAAATTTAAAACATAGAAATTTTTTTGAAACAACAAATTTCAAACATTAATAATTATAAATGTAAAATATACCTTATCATATCATTTATATTTTTTGAAATATCCCTGTATATACTATATTTTTCGTCAAATTATAACGTTTAAATATATAATTTCATATAAGAATCCCAAGTCCTTGTCGAGACTTCATCCTAGATATAGCAACATATAATTGACCATGAGAAATAACGTTTTTTGGTAAATAAACACCAACGTGTGACGATGTAGCAAGTGGCGGAGATTGACTAAATTTTTTGGGGGGCCAAGATATTAATGTGATACACTCAAAATTTAAAGTTAAGTAATCATAATTATTTACATAAAAGCAAGTGTAAAATGCTAAAATGGAATATAAAAACCTTAAAGTGTAGGAACACAGGGAAACACTAGAAGGGGGGTTGAATAGTGTTTCTGAATATTTTAGAAAGCTTTTCGCAAACAGGTGTTAAAAACACGATTTCAGACAGGCTCTTAAAGGACTGTCTGAAGTTTTCAGACGGCCTAAAAAAAATACTGATTTTAAAAGATGTTTTTGTGCCTTTATAAAATATCAGATTAATTACTCTAACCTCTTGATTAGTATAAAAAGAATTGACAAGAGATAAGGGTAAGAAAACTTAGATAAGAAATTTATCCTGGTTCACTCACTACCACTGTGAGCTACGTCCAGTCCCAATGCCAACTAGCACTTGGATTTTCTTTTAATCTTTCAAGATTACAAGTATTCTTTTACAGTCAAGCCTCTTCAGGCTCTACACCCAAGTATTCTTTTGCAGTCAAGCCTCTCCAGGCTCTACAATCAAGTATTCTTTTATCAACCAAGCCTCTCCAGGCTCTAAACAAAGTTTACAGAGAAAGGAGTTTAAGCTTTTAAACTATACGAGTTTGAAGCTCAAACCAATACAATGTACAATAAAATCTGAGGTATGCTCAGGATATACAAATGTGTACAGCGAATTTTATCAGAGAGTTTTTACAGAGTAAAAACTTGCAGCGTGATGTTTCTCTAGGGGTTTCTTGTATACTTAATTTTTTTCTTTTTTCTCTTCTTCATTCTTAATGGTCTTCATGGAGGGGTATTTATACCCAAACTTCAATCCGTTGAAATACCACCGTTTAGAGATAGCATTAAATGCTATTTAATCCGTTGTGAGACATGCTTCTGAGAGCTCTGATGTTTCTGACACGGTACAAGGTTTCTCTTGCCATAAGGCTGCTACAAATGTTGCTGCAGAGGCTGCGTTGCAGAGATTTCCTCAGTGGTGTATGAAATTCAAAATCACCAGGAAAGGTCTCTGTGTTCCTTGCTATAAACATGTTTGAAAAGGTACGTGCAGCAGAGGTTCAGAAAAGTCTTCACAAACTTCAGCAGAGGGTGCCACGTCATAAGTGAGACTTCAGACGGCACTGATACTTCAGACGGGTTGAACTACTTCAGACAGCTTCAACTCTTCAGACGAGTTCTGCTTCTTCAGACAGCTTCAACACTTAGTCTTTTTATGTAGGCTCATAGTGACTCTTGCTGAAATCATAGATAAAACATTAAAGCATGTGTGTATCTATGATAAGTAATTTAAGTCAAATTTGTCAACCATTAAAACTTTGGGAATCTAGTTGTCTTAAAACATCATAAACAACCTTATGATATTTTTGAGACTCAACATAAAGTTGTTGTCATTGATATAGAAGCAAATGCAAATTAAAATATAAAATTAAACTTTGCTTAAAGTACAACTCTGCGTTCCTTCAAATTCTTGAAGTTATCAATAATTGAATCAGAAATGATCTTTTCAGCTATTTCTTTTTTAATAAGGTAAGTGATCCAATATTCTAAGAGAAATTAAAATTGCAAGTTTGTAGAAAAATAACACTATTATGAATTTATCACTATTAATTATTTGTATTAGAATAAAACTTATTCCCTTACCATAAAAGATAAAATTTTTATGAATCTTTTATATAAATTATATCTTCCAATAATCCAAATATTTATTTTAAATTAAATTAATCACACTTTTTTAATAATATTAACCAGAATCTCTAAAAAAATATATGACTAAAAAAGTATTTGATAAATAAGAAACTACAATATTCTCCTAAAAATTTTAAAAGGTTTTTGATATTAACAATTTCAAGTTTTAATGAGATTAATTTTAATAAATAAGAAACTACAATATTCTCCTAAAAAGTAAAATGATTTACTACTTACTAATTATTAAAACTTTAGAAATTAAAGATTTACTATTTACTACTTACTACAATAATCCAAATATTTATTTTAAAATAAATTAATCACACTTTTTTAATAATATTAATCAGAATCTCTAAAAAATATATGACTAAAAAAGTATTTGATAAATAAGAAACTACAATCTTCTCCTATAAATTTTAAAAAGTTTTTTATATTAGCAATTTCAAGTTTTACTGAGATTAATTTTAATAAATAAGAAACTACAATATTCTCCTAAAAAGTAAAATTATTTACTACTTACTAATTATTAAAATTTTAGAAATTAAAGATTTACTATTAACTACTTACTACAATAATCCAAATATTTATTTTAAAATAAAATTAATCCCACTTTTTTTAATAATATTAACCAAAATATCCAAAAAAAAAAATGACTAAAAAAGTATTTGAAAAATAAGAAACTACAATCTTCTCCTAAAAATTTTAAAAAGTATTTGATCCAACAAAAGAATTTTAATATTAACATTTTCAAGTTTTAATGAGATTAAGTTTAATAAATAAGAAACTACAATCTTCTCCTAAAAAGTAAAAAGATTTACTATTTATTAATTATCAAAATTTTAGGAATTAAAGATTTACTATTTACTACTTACTACAATCATCTCCTACAACTACAACTCTACCTCTTGTTGGTTTTCAAATCGATTTATTTTATTCAAATAAAACAAAAACTAATATCTCTATCTAGTACATACACTATTGTTGCTTTTTGGAAACAATTTGACTATTAAACAAAACAATCGATAAACAAATATCTCTATCTTACCTATTGTTGCTTTTGGCAAACAATTTGAGTATTAAATCGATAATATATTATATATACAATCTCGTAAAAGTCGCAATCACCAATCAAACATACAAATGAGCACACAATTTCCAGATCAAAATAAAAAAAGTGAGAAAGTTACTAGTACCAAGGATTCAAGAGCAAGATAAAAAGTGGGGAAAAAAAAGAGAAATTTCTGAAAATACATACCGGAATAATCTTGTAAATGATAAAAATAAAAGCAAAATCCACGTATTTATCTTATAGGTTAGACTAGATTTAGAACTCTTAACTTTACTAGTTATAGGAATAAAAAAAAATTAACCTCCCAATGAATAGTGACAAAAAATCTAGCCAATTGTAATAGTATAGATAGATAATAATAAAGAAAATATTAATAATTTTATTTTTCTTCTTTTTCTTCTTTTTTGTTAATTATTATTATTGTTATATATAAAATTGAAAAATTCATAAACTGATATGTCACATGTTTTGAATCTCTACTCGTCTCCTTGAATTGAGGCAAATACAAGTTATCTTTAAACATTCTTTGAGATTGGATACTTATTGCTTGTCCTATCATAAACTTTTTTTGGTTTAAAACAAGTACCTTCCGCGGGTGGCAGTCCTGCTCGAGACAGGAATATGACATCATGACGGGGCTAACTCTCCCCATGGGACTTTTTTCCATCCACAAAACTCGAACCTGAGACCTTGCTTAAGGGGAATCATCAAGCATGTACCACTTGAACCAACCTAGTGTAGTCCATCCTCTTAAAATTTTGTTATCAACAATAAAAATTAACAAATTTGCAGCAACCGCTAGTCCAACATGGACTAATTAATCTTACAAATTTATAAAAAATCCACCTCTTAACAATATAGATGGGTAATGAAGAGTTTTATAATCTATTAACAAAAATAATTATTCAATTTCATTAACAACCATAGATAATGTGCAAAAGTCGGATCCAAGTAGCTAGCAAAGGAAAAAGATTTTTTTAATCTAATTAATTAAGGAGGTATTTATATTTTGTCACCCCAATAAATATTTATTATTGCATACCTACCTTATGATATTAGCACTCAAGTCTGATCCAAGCAGCTAGCAAAGGAAAAAGTATTTTTTTTGTAATCTAATTAATTAAGGATGTATTCATATTTTGTCACCCCCTATAAATATTCAATTTCAAATTTCCGTAACAACCATAATGTGCACGTACTACTGATCAAGTCTGATAAATGCAGCTAGCAAAGAAAAAACATTTTGTTTAATCTGATTAATTAAGGAGGTCACCCCGATAATTATTCATTATTCCATACCTACCTTATAATAATATTAATTAGTAGATGAGCAGAACTGAAAAAAAAAAGGTATAATTCTATATATCTATATATAACAGTAGATCTGAGTCACAACAATTTTGTCCGGAAGTTTATTTCATTTCTTTCTTTCTTTCTATTTCCATGCATGTGTATATTTAATCATTTCTTTAAAAATAAAAAAAAAATTAAACATGGAAAAACAAAAATGGATTAATTAATTAGTCAATTAATTAATTATTGGATAATCAATTAATTGAATGATTAATTAAACATTTCTAACAAAAAAAAGTTTTGTTTTCTCTTTGTTTTAAAAGAAAATGAAATTTCCTCTGGGCCAACTTGGGACATTGTTTGTGAAGTTTGAGTTTTTTTTTTTTAAATCTTTTGGGTTTGAGTTGTTTTTTATTACTTTCTCTTTTCTCTTTGCCCTTTTTTTTCTCTTTTGGTACAGCCATTTCCTTCCTTTTTCTTTCCTTTTGGCGTGTTTTTTTTTCTTTCTCTCTTTCTTACGGGCCAGACCTATAGCAAGCCCGCGTCATTTCTTTTTCTTTCTTTTGGGCTCGCCCCTTTTCCTTCCAGTACAGCCAGCAAGCTCGTCTAATAAAAAACAAAACAAAAAGAGAATTCTGACTGAAAAACAACAAAACAAATTAAAAAGTAATAAAAGGAAAATTTACAGTGGCGTGTGAAAATGAATTACGGCGTTCTCAGCTTGCAGAGCAGGGTAAGTAAAAATCAAAACCAAGCAAGTTGCAAGTCTGCAAGAAACATGGAAAGTTGCGAATGGCCAGTGAAGTGACAAAGTCGGTTTTCTTTGCTATATATACTTGAAATAGGGAAAGAAGAAAGGGGGGCAAGAAGAAAGGGAGAATTTCACACGCAAAAATCGCTTCTTGTGAGAATCATCTTTATTCTCCACGGGAATTTTGAGTGAAAACAGGGAGAGAATTGCAAAAGCAAATTTGAAACCACAATCTGAGTGTGAAGAAGGGAGAAGGGGGTTGCAACTGCAAAGGGACATGAATGGCAAAGCAAAGCAAATAACGAAGCCACAGATTGGTATCAATTTCTATTTGCTGTGTTTTAAATTATGCTTCAATACCTATATTGTCTATGTGCAGTCTGAATGTGCTTTGTGTGTGTAGTGATAAAAACATTCTTCTAGACCACTACCAATTCAAAATAACAGTCCTCAGTTTAACCAGTTCAGATTCAAAAAACAGAGCTCATAATACAGTCCCAATATACGCAGTTTCAACATAAAAAATGAATGAACATAGAAACATAAAAAATGAATGAACATAGAAGGCAAAAAATAATATCAGAACCATTCCCCCATTTTTGAGCTGCGGCCATCACGACCTTCCACCTCCCAGCCACCGTTCCATTGTTCCTCTTCCATATTATCTGAAAAACTAATATGAAAAATCAAAGCTGTGGCAGTAAACAAAAAATCCATTGACAGTGGAAAAGCATCAAACCAATGGAAGAAATAGATGAGAAAGGGAAGTAAAAATAAACAACAGAGAAAGGGAGGGAACCACCGTACCTGCACCCCCTTTGCTGGACGCGCCGCCGAGCATGGCCGCCGGCCACCGAGCTACCATCGTGGCTGTAGCTCCCTGTTCCTCTCCCTACACCGTTAACCCTCCACGTGGCTGTTCACCACCGCCAGTAACCACCACCACCGCGGCTCTCTGTCGCGAGCACTCCGCCGTGTGCGGCCGTATCCCCGCCCCTGTATGCAGCCAGCGCCGCTGCGGTGCTCAGTCCCCATGGTCGTCTTCTTCCCGCGAGCCACCGCTCGTTCTCCGCCACTCCACTCGGCCGCTGTCCACCCCAGCTCCTCGGCCGCCCTCACTGAACCACCAGCGGCCGTAGCCACGTCTCCCTTCCATGCATGGTCGTGAATGGCCGCCCCCATTTGTTCCCTCTCTTGCCCCAAATTGCAAACCCTAGGAGAAGAGAAAAGAAGAAGAGTGTTCTGGAAGCTGAATGAGTTTCTTTTTTACATTTACACTATTTTCTTTTTTCCTTCTTTCTCCATTTCATTTGCTAATTGTGTGAGCTAGGCTAGCAAGTTTGCCGGCCCATTATTGCTCTACAAAAAACTACTTTTGATTCTCTTTTCTTTTTGCTTTTGTTTCGTTTTGAACAATAGTTGGGCCAATGATGCAATCTGATGCCCAACTTTATTTCAGTGTGTGCAAGTTCTTTTAATTTTCATTTTCTGAGTTATTGCTTATCTCACATTTTTTTATAATTTCCTTTTGACCCACCATCTTGTATTATTTGTAGATATTTATTTCTTTTATTTGGCCTACTTTAAATAATTGTGAATATTTGTCTGGCGTGCATTTTAGCTGCCGTTGTAAATAATACTCGTTTATAACTTAGGACACGTGTAAATACAGTTAGTTTAATTACTCTTTTTCAAAAAAAAAAATAAAAAGTAAAATAGTATTTCTTTCTAAAAAATAATCGATCACGTTAATGGAATAACATTTCTATCCATTAACGTATTTTTTAAGAAAAAGGGAGGTGATTGAGTATAGTCATTTACTAGCTCAATCATGTGTTTTCCTAAAAATAATCCCTTTTCAAAAATAATTTCTTTTCAAAAAATTACGTTAATTGAATAGCATTTCTATCAATAACGTAAAAAGGAAAATATTGAGTATAGTCATTTACTAGCTCAATAATGCGCTTAATCTCAAATCTCTTCCGAAAATAATTTCTTTTTCAAAAAAATTATGTTAATTGAATAACATTTCTATCAATAACGTAAAAAGGAAAATATTGAGTATAGTCATTTACTAGCTCAATAATGCGCTTAATCTCTTCCAAAAAATAATTTTCTCAAAAATTACGTTAATTGAATAGCATTTCTATCAATAACGTGAAAAATGAAATATTGAGTATAGTCACTTACTAGTTCAATAATGCGGAAATTTCAAATCTCTTTCCAAAAATAATTTCTTCTAAAAAAAAATTACGTTAATTGAATAACATTTCTATCAATAACGTGAAAAAGGAAATGTTGAGTATAGTCACTTACTAGCTCAATAATGCGTGAAATTTCAAATCCCTTTTCAAAAAATAATTCTTTTAAAAAAATACGTTAATTGAATAGCATTTCTATCAATAACGTAGAAAAGGAAAAATATCGAGTATAGCCATTTGCTAACTCAATAATGTTGAATTTCAAATCTTTTCCCTAAAATGTTTACTTCTCAAAATAAGTGACGCTTATTGAATAACATTCCTATCAATGATGTCGTCTAAACAATTTCAAGGGTTCGTTGTATAGCCATTTGCTAGCATCAACTCTGCTAAAAATAAATTCCTTTTTTTCTTTTAATTAAAAGCATTTCCAATATCAATTTCCTCATATTCCTTTATTTTCAAAAATTAAAAATCAATTTCTTTCAAAAATAAAGTCAATCTTTTTTTCAACACTGTTTTAGAACTACGTGGTTTTGATTTCTCCATTGCACCTGGGGATACGTAGGAGCATGAGGAACATCTAAAGGTAGTGCTTTAGGTTCTTAAGGATAAACAGTTGTATGCTAAGATGTCCAAGTGTGAGTTCTGGTTAGAGCAAGTAAGCTTCTGAGGCCATGTGATTTCTAAGGGAGGTATAGGTGTGGATCCTTCTAAGGTAGAAGTCGTGCTTAAGTGGGAGTCCCCTAAGTCAGTGAGTGAGATTAGGAGTTTCCTTGGGTTAGCTGGATACTATAGGAGGTTCATAGAAGGGTTTTCTAAATTAGCTTTGCCTTTGACCGAGCTGACTAGGAAGGGAGTTGCCTATGTGTGGAATAGTAAGTGTGAGACTAACTTCCAAACCCTTAAGGAGAAGTTGACAAGTGCACCACTGTTAGTGTTACCTGACCTTAGTAAACCTTTCGTAGTATACTGTGATGCTTCTAAGATGGGTTTAGGTGGGGTGTTGATGCAAGAGGGTAAAGTAGTAGCCTATGCTTCTAGGTAATTGAAAACCCATGAGAGAAACTACCCTACCCATGACCTAGAGTTAGCAGCCGTAGTGTTCGTGTTGAAGATTTGGAGACATTACCTGTATGGTTCCCGATTTGAGGTTTTTAGTGACCAAAAGAGCCTTAGATATTTGTTTGACCAGAAGAGCTGAACATGAGGCAGAGGAGGTGGTTAGAGTTCCTTAAGGATTATGATTTTGAGTTAAGTTACCATCCCGGTAAGGCCAATGTAGTGGCTGATGCCTTGAGTAGGAAGTCTATCCATGTTAATTCCCTAATGATTAGAGAGATGGATCTTTTAACCCGGTTTAGAGATTTGAGTTTAGCTTGTGAGATGACCTCTGAGAGTGTGAAGCTAGGAATGACCAGGGTAAGTAATGATTTGCTGAAGGATATTAGTAAGGCCCAGTTAGAGGATCCATTTTTAGTTAGTAGGCGAGAGGCTATAGAAGGGGGTAGCGGTGGAGAGTTTGTGATTAGTACTGATGGGGTCGTGAGGTTTGGAGAAAGAGTGTGTGTGCCTAGTGAACCTAGCATTAAGAGATTAGTACTAGAAGAAGGGCATAGAAGTAAGCTTAGTTTCCACCCAGGATCCACTAAGATGTATCAGGATTTGAAGAAAGTATTTTGGTGGCCTAGGATGAAGAGGGACGTAGAGGAGTTCGTGAGTGCTTGTTTAGTGTGCCAGAAGGCTAAGGTAGAGCATAAAAAACCTTCATGATTGCTTCAACCCTTAAGTATACCTGAGTGGAAGTGGGATAGTATATCCATGGACTTTGTAGTTGCCTTGCCTAAGACTGTGAAGGGACATGACTCAATTTGGGTTATTGTTGTTAGGTTAACTAAGAGTGCCCATTTCCTTCCCATCAATATTAAGTATTCTTTAGAGAAGTTGGCTCAGTTGTACATCAGTGAGATTGTGAGGTCACATGGCGTACCATCTAGTATAGTCTCAGATAGGGATCCCAGGTTTACCTCTAGATTTTGGGAGAGTTTACAGCAGGCCTTGGGGACCCAGCTTAGGCTTAGCTCAGCTTATCACCCTCAAACTGATGGTCAGACCGAGAGAACCATCCAATCCTTAGAGGAGTTGCTTAGAGCCTGTGTGTTAGACCAAAGGGGTAGTTGGGATAGCTTCTTACCTTTGGTAGAGTTCACCTATAACAATAGTTTTCACTCTAGCATAGGTATGGCACCATATGAAGCATTATATGGTAGGAGGTGTAGAACCCCTTTGTGTTGGTGTGAGCCGAGTGAGAGTCTTGCATTAGGACCTGAGATACTGCAGCAGACCACTGATAGGGTTAGAATAATCCAGGAGAGGATGAGGACAGCCCAGAGTAGGCAGAAGAGCTATGCTGATAAGAGAAGGAAGGAGTTAGAGTTCAAAGAAGGGGATCATGTATTCCTGAAAGTCACTCCGTGGACTGGGGTTGGTACAACATTAAAGTCTAGAAAGCTTACACCTCGATTTATTGGTCCTTACCAAATCCTTAAAAGAGTCGGCAATGTTGCCTACCAAATCGCTTTGCCTCCACACTTGTCTAATCTTCATAACGTTTTCCACGTTTCTCAACTCCGGAAAAACGTTCACGATCCTCCACATGTGATTGAGTTGGATCATCTTGAGGTTAAGGAAAACCTAACAGTGGAAACCATGCCGGTGAGAGTTGAGGATCGGAGGGTGAAACAACTTCGAGGTAAAGAGATTCCTTTAGTTAAGGTGATCTGGGGAGGACCTACACCCGAGAGTGCCACTTGGGAACTCGAAGAGAAGATGAAGGAGTCTTATCCAGGATTGTTTGCTTCAGGTAAAATTCGAGGACGAATTTTCTTTTTAGGAGGGGAGAGTTGTAACATCCTAAATTTTATTAGGATAAATATTAATTAAATAGATTAATTAAGAAAATAATTAATTTAATGGGAAATAAATAATAGGAGTGTTATTATTATTATTAGTTTTATTTCGTAAAGATAATTTTAATTGAAAATAGAATAATGGGGGGTGAGAGTGGGCCCAAGCCCAATTAGTTATTTCAGTAAGGAGGGGTTAACAGAGCACCATAATCCTTATTCGTATCATTCGTCAGTAAGCGAAACGCTAAGGAGGGGAGAAACGGAATCTCAAGAGAGAGCTGCTGTGGAGTGAACGCCAAGAATCCAAGAAAGGACTTCCTTGCTGTGTATACATATATGGGGTACTTGGGTAGTAATCTAAGATGTATAATTCGAATTTATGAATGAATAACTGAGAATGATGATATAATCTGGCGATTGATGATTTATTGTATGTGCATTGACGAATTATTGAATGAGAGTAAAGATGATATTGAAGATAATATAAAAAGGGGTGATTAGGGATTGAGAAATTGGGGTTTTGATGAATTGATGGTATAATCTGTAATAGATTGATGATTTATTGAGTATTTGATGTTATTAATGAGTATGAATGATGTTTAGACGAAAAAGACTGATTAGGGATTGATTGGATGGGTTTAGAGAGGTGAGAAATCGTGAAATCTGCGATCTGCGTCGCGGGTAATCGATTACCAGATGTGGTAATCGATTACCAGAGTGTTCTGGGCAACCCGGAAGCACTGTTTGCTTGCTTGTAATCGACTACAGAGGTGTTGTAATCGATTACCAGAGAGTTTGTTTGCGGGTAATCGATTACAGGGGTGCTGTAATCGATTACCAGAGAGTTTGCTTGTGGGTAATCGATTACAAGGGGGTTGTAATAGACTACCAGAGACCTTGTTTGCAGGTAATCGATTACTAGAGGTTGGTAATCGATTACCAGAGTGGATTTTGAGATCCTTAGTGATTGATGTTGTTTGATGGTGCTTTATGACGAGTATAATGATGATGATTGACGATGTTTGATGTTGTTTATGATGATTATGATGATGATGTAAATGATGATAGTGTGTATCACTTATGATGATGATGTAAATGATGATAGTGCATGTCACTTATGATGATGATGTTATTGATGATAGTGCATGTCACTTATGATGATGATGTGAATGATGATAAGTGTATATCACTTTATTAATGATGATGTTTGATGATGAGTGTGATGATGTATTATGATGATAATTGATGATGAGTGTGATGATGATAATGATGTCGGTGTATATCACCTTATTATGATGATGTTTAATGATTAGCATATTGATGTATGATGATGATGATAAGTGTATATCACTTTATAATGATGATGTTTGATGATGAGCATGTTAATGCATGATAATGATGATTTATTATGATGGTGTATATCACCTTTTGATGATGATGTTATCTAAGTTGTGCGGGCCCATAGAGGGGGTACAACTTAGGAGAGATGCCTTGAGCATATGTGATGAGACCTGAATTGTGCGGGCCCATAGAGGGGGTACAATTCGGGAGGTGAACTGAGTTGTGCGGGCCCATAGAGGGGGTACAACTCAGGGGATCAAGATGGGGCGTTCGATGCACGAGCCCATAGAGGGGTTGCAACCTAGGAGTGATTGTACGGGCCCATAGAGGGGGTACAACCTAGGGTCGAATGTCGTTGTGCGGGCCCATAGAGGGGGTACAACCTATCGGATAGTGTGTGGTAACACCGGTAGACCACCTTGGTACTAACTAGAGTGATTGACGAGGTGCACCCATTGTGCGGAGTTCCAAGTCATGATCTTTGGGTAGATGATGAAAGGAGTATTGATGTGTGATATTTCATGATGAAATGATGTTATTAAATGATATTATGAATATTGATGATGATGAGTATTATGTGTGAGAATAGAATGTATGATTATCTGGGTGAATGATGGTATGAGAACTATATGATGATATATGAATGAGATTATGATGATGATGAGCTTGATGAATGTATAAAGGATCTGTTTATGTGTTGTGAATAGGAATGATGGTATGACATGTATATGTTGATATAGATGATCGAATATATGTTGAGTTTTAGATGAATGTTATTCATTGGTGATTTAATGGATTGATGGCATGATGTAATGATGTTGTGGGTGAGGATGGGTATTCTCTATGTGTATGTATAGGTAATATTCCTTTTCCTCACCGTATTTTGTGGATATATTTTACAGGTGTTGATGAGGACACGACTGGTGTCGACTATGATTAAAAGGATATGCTCTGATAGATGTGACATCAGGGTGTATTCAGGATGTTTTAATATGTTTCTAGATTAGGAGTATTTTGTGAACTTTTGGATGCCTTGTATGACAGTAGACTAATAGTAGTTCTTTTTATGAATTGGAGATTCTGCTGCTTATTATTTAAATTATATTTGAAAGTTTAATTTCTTTTAATAAAGTCATTTTCGAACTATGAGATATTATAAGAGTAATTGTGAACCTTTTTACCTAACGTGGGACTTTCCCTTTTCTAAACTACAATTTCTTAAATATATAAGAGTATGGGGTAGAAGGGTGTCACAACCTGCAACATTCTTTGTTTCTTCTGATATGCTTACTGCAGTGGATCTTCTTATCCATTTTTCCTGTTTCTTTTTTAATCAACTCAATTTGAATCATTATTCCAAATACTCAGAATTATAATAAGTATATTTTGATAATTTGTCATTATGAAAACATCTTAAAGGGATTTTTGGACTTTACACTACTATCTATATATGTATCTTATATGTTAGGCTAGATTTAGAACTCTTAACTTTACTACTTATAAGAATAAAAAAAATTAACCCCCCAATGAATAGTGACAAAAAATCTAGCCAATTGTAATAGTATAGATAGATAACAATAAAGAAAGTATTAATAATTTTATTTTTCTTCTTTTTATTCTTTTTTGTTAATTATTATTATTATTATAATAATATATAAAATTGACAAATTCATAAACTGACATGTCACATGTTTTTAATCCCTACTCATCTCCTTGAATTGAGGCAAATACAAGTTATCTTTAAACATTCTTTGAGATTGGATACTTATTGCTTGTCCTATCATAAACTTTTTTTGGTTTAAAACAAGTACCTTTCGCGGGAGGTAATCCTGCTCGAGACGGGAATATGACATCATGATGGGGTTAACTCTCCCCGCGGGACTTTTTTCCATCCACAAAACTCCAACCTGAGACCTTGTTTAAGAATCATCAAGCATGCACCACTTGAACCAACCTAGTGTAGTGCATCCTCTTAAAACTTTGTTATCAACAATAAAAATTAACAAATTTGCAGCAACCACTAGTCCAACATGGACTTAATCTTACAAAATTTATAATAAATCCACCTCTTAACAATATAGATGGGTAATGAGGAGTTTTATAATCTATTAACAAAAATAATTATATTATTCAATTTCCCTACCTACCTTATGATATTAGCACTCAAGTCTGATCCAAGCAGCTAGCAAATTAGGAAAAAGTATTTTTTTTGGTAATCTAATTAATTAAGGATGTATTCATATTTTGTCTCCCCGATAAATATTCAATTTCAAATTTCCCTAACAACCATAATGTGCACGTATTACTGATCAAGTCTGATAAAAGCAGCTAGCAAAGAAAAAATATTTTGTTTAATCTGAATAATTAAGGAGGTCACCCCGATAATTATTCATTATTGCATACCTACCTTATAATAATATTAATTAGTAGATGAGCAGAACTGAAAAAAAAAAAAAAAAAGGTATGATTCTATATATCTATATATAACAGTAGATCTGAGTCACAAATATATAATGGTTAATGTGCAAAAACAATTAAAAAAACATCGCGTGACCCAATAATATATAAATTCATTGGCAAGTCAACTAAAATGATATGATTTAATTAACGAATTCATGTGGCCTTCATCTTCAATATATTGTGTTTATATAATTAATTTGTTTTCATACCGCATGACGAAAAATAGCAGGCATAAGCAGAACATGTGTCATTCTTTGCGTCAGCTGCTTAGAAATTTAAAAATTAAGATTAGGGGTGCAATTAATTACGTACTAAGGAATTATTAATTAAGAAGGTAATTAATTAAGAAGAAGAAGCCGATTGCTAGCATGATGCATGAGAGGTTTATAAAAGGGCATCGAGAGTTGGACATTTTCCACCAGCAATAGCAATCAATCAAACTCACAAATTAAAAGAGTTGCATTGCATTTATTCTCCTCCTACTCCAAATTCCAATTGTCACAATGTCTCATAATTTCCAAGCCGTTTGGAAGCCAAAAATTTTCCGGGAATACATTGGTGTGAAGCCATACCCGGATAACTTAAATAATTTTCCAGAGGATATTATCAACCCCAAGATCTCAGAATTCCACTTCATTCTAGGGTTTGCCACAGAGGACTATGATCAAGAAGGAAAAGGCACCGGATACTTCAAAAGGACTTGGAACTATGACTACTTCAGTCCTGATAAAGTGAGGGAACTCAAGAAAAAGTATGGCAACGTGAAGGTGATAATAAGCATTGGAGGTCGTCACACTGATTCCTCTCAGTATCCATTCAATCCTGCTGAGAAAGAACTATGGTCTGACCAAGCCATAGAATCTCTCAAAGAGGTCATCGCAGACTATGACGGCGAGAAGGACGAATGCGGGTGCAATAATGTAATTGATGGCATTGAAATTAATTATGAGGAAATCAAGTGCACCGATACTGACTTTGCCCATTACATAGGGAAAGTTATTAAGGAGCTCAAGAAGCTAGTGCCATCAATCAAAGTGGTGTCCATTGCTCCATCGGATCTTGTCCGACCCCACTACAAGAGATTGTATCAGGAATACCATGACTATATCAACTGGGTTGACTACCAGTTTTACGATCAGAAGGTCTCCTCAAAGGATGAGTTTGTAAATCTCTTCCGTGAACTATCAAATGAGTACCAAGGTAAACTCTTGGCAGGATTCAGCACTGATCCGAATGACGCCGGTAAAATATCACGGGAGGTGTTCCTTGAGGGCTGCTCCGAACTCATCCACCGTAAATTACTCCCTGGAATTTCTGTTTGGGATGCTAATGACTCTGTCGTCCCCAGGTCCAATGAGAAACCTTTCCTCCTTGAGGAAAAGGCACAAAACCTCCTCACTGGATCTGATTGATTATGTACGACTCCACTATCTAGATCTATCTATATATCTATCTATCTATCTATCAGGTCATCACAGACTATAGCAGCCTCTGTTGGCATGTATGCCATGCATGTCAATCTCTACTAATCTATAGTCTGATAAATCTTCTCAATAAGACCTGTTGCCTACCACTTGCGTTCTCTTGTATCAGTGTCATGTTTTGAGTCAAGTCATCATTTACAGTTCTCTTGTATTATTATCCTTGTTTTCAATGTACTTGTTTCTCTTGTGTTGTGTCATTATGTGTGTTTTTTTAGTTAATAATAACAAACAACCTTTCTATTTTCTAAATTAATTAATAATTCAAACGAGACATAGCCTACCCCTAACCGGTGTGTAAACTTGTTGTATCCAATCTATTCATTTATTATCGAGATATAATTTTTTTTATTCTTTTATTCACCGCATTAAATTCTAAGTACTCAATATGGATAAATATTTCATTTCTATATTGAAATAATTTTGAAATGCAATACATGGAATAACCTTTGATTTTACATTTATAAGCATTATTAAATTTGTACCGAACAAGATTACGAGTGTGTTTGGCTTGCCATTTCAGCTAGCTGAAAGTTGAAAATAGTAGCTGAAACCATTTCAGCAGTGTTTGGGAATGTAGCTTTTTTGGTAGTTACAAGTTTTCTTAAGAGCTACTTGGGGTAGCTTTTTTAATAAAGCTCCAATTTTCAGCGACTAGCTGAAAATTAATTACAAATTTAACCCTCAACCACCCCCACTTATCATTATTTAATAATTAATGTTGTCCTTAAATGTCATTTTACCATTTTCAACTAGTTTTACCAAACACATTCAATAGTTTTTCAGCTTTCAGCTAGCTTTAAGCTTTTAGCGAGCTTTTCAGCTTTCAGGTAGTTTTACCAATCACACTCTACATATCATATTAATATTAATATGAAGTATGGATAATAAATAAAAAAGTTATGAAATAGAATATTAAGCCTTGTGCATCACACAACTTAATTACATATTAGTTATTTAAATGAGATGTGATACTCATTAAATTCATGATGTAACAACCCATCATTAATGATGTAAAATTTTTTTACATGGTCAATATATACTAAGTAAACTCATAAGTAATTAATTATGTATACAAATAATGTACATAATTTACATAAAAAGAAATAAAAAAAGTGAAATTTTAATTTTTTTTAAAAATATAAAAATAAATAGTGAAAGAATGATAATACTATAAAATCTACAAAATATATATGAGCACAAAATTAATAGTTAATAAACTATTTTATATAAGATTGATATAATTAATTAATAAAAAGATAAAAAAAAAATTGGGGTTTGTGGCTCTACTAATATAGCCCATGGCTATACCCATGCAGTTGTATTATTTAGGGGTGGCTCATAAAGTACCATAGAAATTGATGTGGTATTTAGGGGTGGCTCATGATCATACACTAACATATGAAATTGTTTTATCATTTAAATTGTAGCTTTGTTTTTAAATCAAAAATGAAAAGATTGCCGCGGGACAACCTCTGCCTCTTTTTACAATTGAAACTGAAGCTATTATATTTGATTATTGAATGTAATTGATTCGAAAGAAATTAGAAGAATTTTTTAGATTTTGAGAAACTTGAAAAGTGGACTACTGGACTTTTGGAGAAAGAGGGGCGCCGGAGCCATTTATTAATTAGGAGTCACTAATATTGCAAAATGCGGAGGGACCAAAATGCTATTTTTTTAATAACTGATTTAACAAGTTTCAGGTAAGAGATCTTAACCATTTATTAAAAAACTATTAAATCTAACGGTAATAAAACTGTGTTTCACCGATGACACACCCATAAAGTGTTTCACGCCTAGACAGATCCATTAATTTAATTTGTTTTCATATATATTGCATGATGAAAAATAAAAGACATGATGACATAAGCCGCACATGTAATGCTTTGTGTTATATACATACAGCTGCCCATAAATTTACAAATTTGGTGAAGACTGAAGTGTAGGGATTTAAGAAACATGTCAATAACTAAAAAAAAATTAAATATGCATTTTTTTATATTGTTCATTCATGTTAATTAGCGAATTTATTAGACACACACATGCATTTTTTTATATTGTTCATTCATGCTAATAAGCGATTTTATTACACACAGTCAAGATCCGTTTACATCATGTATCAAGTTACATCTCTTAATAACTAATTGATACTTTCTAAAATTAATTTATTTTAACGTATAGTTTTCAAAACATAAGTAAAAGTTCACTATTAGATAACATATCTACGAATGTCCAAATTATCTGAAATTTGAGAAACATTATCATGAAAGTAATATAATGTGATTCAACGAAATGAATAATATGTCTTATAATAATAACTCGTGTCCGACCCATGCGATGCATGAGTATTATTATTCAAATATATTTTTTATACTGAATACTATAATATATTTAATTTAATTAATATAAATAAGTAAACTTTAGAAAATGATAATGATTAGTGCTTTTCTTTCATATTAAAATTTATACTTGTTTATATAGAAAGAATTAAAAAAATTAAAACATAGAAAATTTATTTGAAACAACAAATTTCAAACAATAATAATTATAAATGTAAAATATACCATATCATATCATTTATATTTTTTGAAATATCCCTGTATATACTATATTTTTCGTCAAATTATAACGTTTAAATATATAATCACATATAAGAATCCCAAGTCCTTGTCTAGACTTCATCCTAGATATAGAAACATATAATTGACCATGAGAGAAAACGTTGTTTGGTAAATAAACACCAACGTGTGACGATGTAGCCAGTGGCGGAGCTTGACTAAATTTTTTGGGGGGCCAAGATATTAATGTGATACACTCAAAATTTAAAGTCAAATAATCATAATTATTTACATAAAAGCAAGTGTAAAATACTAAAATGGAATATAAAAAGCTTAAAGTTGTTGTCATTGATATAGAAGCAAATGCAAATTAAAATATAAAATTAAACTTTGCTTAAAGTACAACTCTCCGTTCCTTCAAATTCTTGAAGTCATCAATAATTGAATCAGAAGTGATCTTTTCAGCTATTTCTTTTTTAATAAGGTAAGTGATCCAATATTCTAAGAGAAATTAAAATTGCAAGTTTGTAGAAAAAAAACATTATTATGAATTTATCACTATTAATTATTTGTATTAGAATAAAACTTATTCCCTTACCATAAAAGATAAAAATTTTATGAATCTTTTATATAAATTATATCTTCCAATAATCCAAATATTTATTTTAACATAAATTAATCCCACTTTTTAATAATATTAACCAGAATCTCTAAAAAATATATGACGAAAAAAGTAGTTGATAAATAAGAAACTACAATCTTCTCCTAAAAATTTTAAAAAGTTTTTGATATTAACAATTTCAAGTTTAAATGAGATTAATTTTAATAAATAAGAATATACAATCTTCTCCTAAAAAGTAAAATGATTTACTACTTACTAATTATTAAAATTTTAGAAATTAAAGATTTACTATTTACTACTTACTACAAAAATCCAAATATTTATTTTAAAATAAAATTAATCACACTTTTTTTTAATAATATTAACCAAAATCTCCAAAAAAAAATGACTTAAAAAGTATTTGATAAATAAGAAACTACAGTCTTCTCCTAAAAATTTTAAAAAGTATTTGATCCAACAAAAGAATTTTAATATTAACAATTTCAAGTTTTAATGAGATTAAGTTTAATAAATAAGAAACTACAATCTTCTCCTAAAAAGTAAAAAGATTTACTATTTATTAATTATCAAAATTTTAGGAATTAAAGATTTATTATTTACTACTTACTACATTCTTCTCCTACAACTACAACTCTACCTACTGTTGATTTTCAAATCAATTTATTTGATTCACATAAAACAAAAACTAATATCTCTATCTAGTACATACAATACTGTTGCTTTTTGGAAACAATTTGACTATTAAACAAAACAATCGATAAACAAATATCTCTATCTTACCTACTGTTGCTTTTGGTAAACAATTTGAGTATTAAATCGATAATATATTATATATACAATCTGGCAAAAGTCGCAATCGCCAATCAAATATACAAATGAGCACACAATTTCCAGATCAAAATAAAAAAAAAGTGAGAACAATACTAGTACCAAGGATTCAAGAGCAAGATAAAAAGTGGGGAAAAAAGAGAAATTTCTGAAAATACATACTGGAATAATCTTGTAAATGATGAAAATAAAAGCAAAATCCATGTCTTAGAATGGACAGCTTTCTTTCTCAGTACGAAAGAGCAAAAGTGAAGAGGCGGCTATTCATATTTCAATTTTACAGCAGGTAATTTAATTTTTAATTGATAATTGAACATCCTTTTTAGGTTTTAAGGTCTGTAATTTACTTTTTAATTGATAGTTGAGTTTGGGCTTAGAATTATAAATGATGAAAGATACAATATATATAATGAGTTTAATTTTTAAAATTAGTTTTATTATTATTATACACAATATATTGTGATATAATTTTTTTTGGGGGGCCAAAATTAAATTTTATATATATAGTAATTAAAAAAAATTCCTTGGGGGCCATGGCTCCCCCCCGCTACTTATATGCTCCGCCACTAAATGTAGCTTTGACTTTTATTAATATAGTCACAACAAAACAAAGAAAAATGAAAATTGTCTTCGTTGAAACTTTAATGGAGTGAGATGATCAAATAAAATTAAATTCATTTGAGGTGTCCCCAAATGTGTTCCGCATTTCTTATTTTTTTTTTAGAAAAAACTGAAAATCTAGCTAGTTTATATACATTTAAATGTAAACAAATATAATATACTCCCTTCATTTCTTTTTATAAGGCACACTATATTGAATCACAAAGATCAATAAAAGTAATTAAAACTAGTTAATATTTTATTTGAGTTTTAAAAATTAGTTTAACTTTCTAGTTTTGTCCTTATTTAATATTTATTATTAACTAACTCCACTATCATTTGATAGTTGGAAATACATTAAAGTTAATAAGGGCAAGTAAGGAAAATTATAATAAATGTTTTCTTCAAATTGTAAAGTGACTTATAAAAAGGAACACAAAAAATTTTAAAAGGTGCCTTATAAAAAGGAATTTTCAATTTCTACTGTATTCATTGTAGAAACACAGGAAAACACTAGAAGGGGGGGTTGAATAGTGTTTCTTAAATAACTTATGAAAGCTTTTCGCAAACAACTTTTATAATGAAATTTCAGACAGGTTAAAGGGGTTGTCTGAAGTTTCTTAAGATAGGTTCTGAAAATATGTTTTTAAAATGTTTCTTGCTTTTATAAATTATCAGAACAGTTTTTCAATACCCTTTGATTAGAATAAACGAATTGACAAGAGATAAGGGTAAGAAAACTTAGCCACAAAATTTATCCTGGTTCACTCACTACCACTGTGAGCTACGTCCAGTCCCAATGCCAACTAGCACTTGGATTTTCTCTTAATCTCAACCAGATTACAAGTATTCTTTTACAGTCAAGTCTCTTCAGGCTCTACAACCAAGTATTCTTTTTCAGTCAAGCCTCTCCAGGCTCTTACAAACAAGTATTCTTTTTCAGTCAAGCCTCTCCAGGCTCTTACAAACAAGTATTCTTTTGACAACAAGCCTCTCCAGGCTCAAAAACCGTTTTACAGAAAAAAGATTGTTTAAGCTCTAAAACTAAACCAGTTGTAAGCTTAAACTGTTACAATGTACAAATAACTGAGGTATACTCTGAATATATGAAATGATGTACAAAGAATTTTTATCAGAGTATGTTTTACAGAGTAAAACTAGCAGCGTTTTGTTTCTCTTGTTCTTCTTTTCTTGTTGTTCTTGTTGAATGATCTTCAGATGAAGGGTATTTATACCCAGTCTTCAATCCGTTGAAAATTCACCGTTTAGAGATAGCATTTAATGCTTTTTAATCCGTTGTGAGACATGCTCCTGAGCATTCTGAAACTTTTCTGACAGCGTCCAAGGTTGCTGCTGACAAAAGCTGTCACAGCTGTTGCTGCAAAAACTGCGCTGCAGAGATTTCCCAAATGGTGTATGAAATTCAAACAACCCAGGAAAGGTCTCTGTGTCTTTGCCAAAATAAGCCTTGAAAAGTTGCGTGCAACAGAGAGAGATTTGACTCTTCAGAACTTCAGACAAGTCTTCTCACAAATTCAGCAAGATGTACCACGTCATAAAATATGACTTCAGACGGCTTCAACACTTCAGACGGGTTGAACCTTCAGACGGCTTCAACACTTCAGACAGGTTGAACCTTCAGACGGCTTCAACACTTCAGACAGTTGAACCTTCAGACGACTTCAACACTTCAGACAGGTTGAACCTTCAGACAGTCTTTATTAAGATTAAAGTGGCTTGCTGAAATCATGGATAAAACATTAAAAACATATGTATCCATGATAATTCTTTTAACCAAATTTGTTAAACATTAAAACTTAGGGATTGAGCTGTCTTAAATCATCATAATCTTCCTTATGATATTTTTGAGACTCAACATTCTCCCCCTTTTTAATGATGACAGATTTGCTTAAAATAAATAAATCTGAAAGGAGTTTTAAAATATCATAAGTGTAATATAAGTATAACTCCCCCTCAGATAAATACTTCTCAGGTCTAACAGTTTCTGATATTTCTCAAATACTCCCCCTGAGACCTGTAACCAGTTCAGATTCAGATTTGTTAGATTTTAATACTCCCCCTTTTGTCATCAATCAAAAGGGAACTTCAGAGCAATAATCACAAATCAAGATCATGAATAACAATCAGATCAAACAAATATAATCAAAGCAATCAGAGCTTACAAAAAACACATGATACCAACAACTGATTGTATTAAAGAAAAGTTCAGACAAACAACCAAAAAAATATAAAATCTGAAAATTAACACAAAACTGAAATAACATCATATTGGCTACACATCATAGACTATCCATTATTCTTCTTCAGCAAGGCTGCTATCAGTAAAGCAGAAATCTCTTCTTTAGCCTTATCAATCTGAGAGATAACAGTAGCCTTCAGTTCTTCTTGCCCAGTTCTGATCTGCAACTGTTCTTGGAGAATCTGATCCTGTTTAGCAACCAGATCAGCATTCTTCTTTTCTAACCTCTTGACTTGCAGCTTCAGTCTTTTGTTCTCTTCTTCGGGGTCATTCTCAACCTCATATAGCACAATCTTGATGCGCTCATGATAGAATCTGAAAACCCTGAATCCTTGTGGCAGATGATAGTCTTCAGGATGGCTGACAGCAAAGTGGCACTTATGAATTGGAATCATGACAGGCCAATCCTCTGTGAAAGAAGCCATAGGGAATCTGCCTCTGACATACTGATAATCTACAAGAGTAGAGGCACCAGGATATGTCATGGAGTCTTTATCCTGTCCTGAAGTACCAGAAGAAGATCCAGCACCTTATCTGATATTCCAGTAGGATGACCACATCCAATCCCTGGAAGAATGATCTAAGCCTCCACCTTGTTTCTTGATCATTGCAGGGAACTTCTTATTCCAGGCAGCTTCAGACAAGAACTCATACATCTGTAGATAATTAGGATAAGTCTTGAGCTCCTTAAACTTGTCTTCAGGGCCTTCCTTCAGGGGATACCTGGGAATGATTCTATCAGGTTGCACTAAGATCTCTGTGGATGGCCCGATGGAAAATGCCCTTGGGGGCCTGTACCCTCTCATGCCTACCAGCTTCAGATAGTCCCTTTCAAACAGCTCAGCCTCAGTTGATAGTTGCCTAGCAAAGCTCCAATCCTCATTGGACAGCTTCAAAGAGTCAGCAGAAAAAAGGCTAAGAGGAGCCCACTTATGAGCAGGGCCTTTACCCTTTCTGATCTTCTCCAGCTGACCATAATATGCCACATTTGAACTTCTTTGGTACTTTTCTCTTACTTCAGCTGCAGTCTGCTTGATAAGACCTTGATGCAGAGAGATAGGGGGCTCATCTCTGAAGTACTAAAGCTCTTCAAATAGATTAGGGAATTTGGGAACCCTTTCCCTTTCAGTAAACATGCCTTTATACCTGATGTGTGGAACTTCAGAGGCTAACTGAAAATGCCAATCAGTAAGGGGCCATGCATAGGGGTCAAAAGTAGGTTCTGTGAAGAAATCCCTACTTTTAGGACCTAGCCTCAGCTGCTCAGGCAGCATACCTCCCTTCCAGATTTGTGAATGGCCTTCTTCATGTTGATCTTCTAAGAAATCTTCAGACTATGTAGCTTCTGAAGATGATGGGGATGATGATGGTGATGATGGTGCAGATTCTTCTTCTTGAATCTCTGAATTCCTCTTCTCAGATTCAATTACAACCTTTTCTTCTTCCTTCTTCTCCTCTTTCTTCTCAGGTGAGGATGGTGGAGATGGTGTAACATTGTCAAATCTCACTTTGAGTCTTTTCACAGGAGGCTTCACAACTTCAGATTCCTTTTCTTTGACTTCTCTTCTCCTCTTGAAAAAGAGGTTTGCTTGAACGAAAATTTGGTACTTACCAGCTTCATCCATTTCCTCAAGCTGGCTGGCAGTGCTTCTTGTTACTCTGGCAGGTGGTGCAGGGGCTTTCTGAAACAGCTTTGTCCTTGCACTCTTCCTTTGCTGAGCACTTGATCTCTTCCTTTTCTTAGATGCTTGGGCTATAGTAGCTAGCCTATCATCTTCAGCAATAGCAAGCTGAGAGGCCACAGCTATAGCATAGTCAGATTTTTCTTGTTCTGCCTTCTTCTCCAACTCTTCTTGCTCTAATGCAGTAGCAAGAGCTGCTACCTGAATCAGTTCAGGATCTGATGGACATGCAGCTAAGGGTACTGATGGTGCTGCCTCAGAGTCAGCAATCTCAGCCATCTCTTGAGCCTTTCCTTCTGGTTCAGAAGTAGGCTTAGGAGACAGAGGCTTAACAGCTTCAGATGTCTGACCCACAATTTCAGACGACTTTGTCAGAGCCTTCTGAACAGGTTCAGATCCCTGAGTCTGTAAGGCTTCCAGAGAAATTTTTGCTGAACTCCTCACAAGGAGTTTCTTTCTCTTCTGCTGGGGGGAAGGCTTGGAAGGCTTGAACTCCTTCTTCCTTATATCTCCCTGAAGCTCATCCTCAAGGACTTCTAAGGTTGTTCTCCTCCTTCCAGCTTTCTCAGACAGAATGCTCTCCTTCAGAGAGGGAGATGGAGGCCTTGGAGTCAGCTTTATCTGCATGCTCTCCAGGTTGTTCTCTCCAAAGAAAACTAGGCCTTTGTGATCAAACAGCCTTTCTATGGGAACCTTGAAGTGTAGAAGGATTTTTGTGATGAGAGTGTTGTGGGGAAGACTGGATGCAGAATCTCTGATCTTCTTTTGCATGTGAAACAGAATGATGCTAGGAAGATTCATCTTCTTTTTCTTGATCAGGTTTATCAGACAGAACCTCTCCAGTTCTGAAACATGATCCCTGCTTCCACTCTTAGGGATTATGGTGTTCCCCAAGATAGCATGAAGAACCCTGGTTTTCTCCAGCATGTATTTCGCATTCATGCTCTCTGGTTCTTTTGTTCCATACAACAACTTGGTGAACTCCTTGTGCCCACCTTTCTTCACTTCCCAGCCTAGAGTGAAGGTAACACCTTCAGCTTTCACACCTAGAATGGTGGAAAGAATCCCTTCAACAACGAACACAGGGATACCAAGCACAGTAGACTTAATGCTAGTATATACTCCCTTAGAGTTGGGAATACCTCTAGCATAAGTCCAGAACTCCACCATACTTTGTTCATGCCACGCAGTGTAGATGTTCTCAAAGAATGGAGTCCATCCTGCTCCATCAAACTCACCAACCAAGTCCATACCAAGGTCTTGAAGCTCCTCTAGGTTAACACCCTTGGTTCTGACCACATTGCTTGCAGAAGATGCCTTAGGTGCCATTGTTGTTGCAGAGAAAAAGCTTAGAGAGAGAGAGAGAAAACTTTCTTGATTGTTGAAGAGAGAGAGATAGTGTGAGAGCTGTAAAAACTTCCTCGACACACTTACTACTGTATTTATAGACCCACGATGCAATGATTTCCTGTATCGGCTGCGCAGACTTCGGGTAACGTGCGAAGTGGAAGAGACAAAACTTTGAAATAATGGAAATCAACTATCTCAGATAGCCACGTCAGCAGTTATTTCAGACATATGAGAATTTCAGACACCCACACAAAGTTCAGACAAGCTATAAGTTCAGACACACTTAATATATCAGACAACAGCATATTTCAGACAATCATTTAGAAAATGCATGTATGTTCAGATTATTGCGTATGAACTTAAATCTATCTTCATTTAGGGGTTTTGTGAATATGTCAGCCCATTGATGCTCTGTGTCAATGAAATGAATATTAAAAACACCTTTCTGAACATAGTCTCTAATGAAATGATGCTTGATTTCTATATGCTTTGCCCTAGAATGTTGGATGGGGTTCTTGGACAGATTAATAACACTTGTATTATCACAAAGAACAGGTATAGCAGAGATAAGAATGTTAAAATCCTCAAGCTGATACTTCACCCATAGCAGTTGTGAACAACAACTGGCTGCTGAGATGTATTCTGCTTCTGCTGTTGATAAAGCAATGGTGCTTTGCCTTTTGCTTGACCAGTTGATCATGTTATTTCCAAAGAAATGACATCCTCCACTGGTGCTCTTTCTTTCCATTCTATCTCCAGCAAAGTCAGCATCACAATATCCTATTAACCTGCAATCTTTGCTCTTCTTATAGCACATACCAAGATTAGTAGTATCTTTTAGATACCTAAAATTCTCTTTACAGCTTTGTAATGAGTAATTCTTGGATCTGATTGAAATCTAGCACAGAGACAAACACTGAACATTATGTCAGGTCTGCTTGCAGTTAGATACAATAGAGAGCCAATCATTCCTCTGTATAAAGTTTGATTCACTGGTTCTTCCTTTTCATCTTTGCTCAAAGATGCAGAGGGATGCATAGGAGTTGACATGGGTTTGCAATCACTCATGTTGAACTTCTTAAGCATTTCTTTTATATACTTTTCCTGGTGGATCCATATACAATCAGAATCTTGCTTAATCTGAAGCCCTAAGAAAAATTTTAATTCTCCCATTAAACTCATTTCAAACTCTGATTGCATCAACTCAGAAAACTCCTTACATAGGGAAGAATCAGTTGAACCAAAAATAATATCATCAACATATATCTGAACAAGTATAAAGTTTTTGTTAGACTGTTTTCTGAAAAAGGTTGTGTCTACTTTTCCTCTTTCAAAACCATTTTTGATAAGAAAGCTGCTCAGTCTGTCATACCATGCTCTGGGAGCTTGTTTCAGACCATAAAGAGCCTTTTTCAGTTTGAAAACATAATCAGGAAAAGCAGTATCTTCAAAACCAGGGGGTTGTCTAACAAAAACTTCTTCTTCAATGAACCCATTGAGGAAGGCACTTTTAACGTCCATTTGATATAGTTTGATGCCATTATTTACAGCATAAGATAGAAGAATTCTAATTACTTCTAACCTGGCAACTGTAGCAAATGTTTCAGTGAAGTCAATACCTTTTTGTTGATTGTATCCTTGAGCCACCAATCTTGCCTTGTTTCTGATCACTTTGCCTTCTTCAGACAACTTGTTTCTGAACACCCATTTGGTTCCAATAATAGTTTTCCCATGGGGTTTAGGAACAAGAGTCCATACATCACTTCTAGCAAACTGATTTAGCTCTTCTTGCATGGCTAGGATCCACCCTTCATCATGCAGAGCTTCATCAATGTTCTTTGGCTCAATTTCAGACAGGAGAGCAAGAAAATTCAGATTCTTGAATTTTGATCTTGTCTTAACTCCTTCTGAAGTGCTGCCAATGATTTGCTCCTTAGGATGATGTGACTTGTATCTCCAGTTAGTTTTTTGAGATACTGTCTGATCTGTCTGAGACTCAACATTTGTCTGAAGTGGTTCAGTGACAGATGGTGCTTCAGACACCTGTTCATCCTTCAAGTTGTTATGATCATTCAGCTCCATACCTGCAAAATCATCTTCTAGATCTGATAGTTCCCTATCAGTCTCTTTCTTGTCATTGAATTTTACGTGAATTGATTCTTCCACAATTAAAGTTCTAGAGTTGAATACTCTATAGGCTTTAGATGTTTCAGAATATCCTATGAAAAATCCTTTATCAGACTTTGCATCAAATTTACCAAGATCATCCTTAGTGTTGAGTATAAAACACTCACATCCAAAAGGATGAAAATATGATATGTTGGGTTTTCTTCCTTTCCACAATTCATAAGGAGTCTTTTTCAGAATTGGTCTTACCAATATTCTGTTCTGAAGGTAGCAAGCTGTATTAATAGCTTCTGCCCAGAAGGATCTTGGTAGGTTGCAAGAGTTGAGCATGATTCTTCCCATTTCTTGCAAGCTTATGTTCTTTCTCTCAACAACCCCATTTTGCTGAGGTGTTCTAGCCACAGAGAAAATTGTGTGAGATCCCATTCTCATCACAGAACAGTTGGAAGTTTGCATTCTCAAACTCTCCACCATGATCACTTCTGATGACAGATATACAGAATCCTTTTTCATTCTGTACCTTCTTGCAGAATATTGTGAAATTCCTGAAAGTCTTATCCTTGCTTCTTAGGAATAACACCCATGTAAATCTAGAATAGTCATCAACAATAACCAAACCATATTTCTTACCACTAATGCTTTCTGTTCTAATAGGACCAAACAAGTCAATATGTAACAGTTCTAAAGGTCTGTTAGTGGAAACAACATTCTTACTCTGAGAAGAGTGTCTTGTTTGTTTCCCTTTCAGACAGCTTTCACATAAAATGTCAGATTTGTAAGAAAGCTTAGGCAGTCCTTTAACAAGGTTGCGTTTTGCTAACTTTGAGATTAATCTCAAGCTGGCATGCCCAAGTCTTTGATGCCAAATCTGTTTTTCATCTTCAACAGAGATAAAACATTTTACATTTTGACCTGCTAGCTCCTCTAGATCAATTTTGTACACATTACTGTGTCTTTTAGCAGTAAAAAGGATTTGATCAAGAGAGTCTTTGACTATGCATCCTTCTTTAGTAAAGGAGACCACATATCCACTGTCACAGAATTGACTTATGCTCAGTAAATTGTGTTGTAGTCCCTCTACCAGAAGAACATTCTTAATGAGGGAGAGAGGAGACATACCTACAGTCCCTATTCCTGTGATCTTCCCTTGTTGGTTTCCACCAAAGGTGACCATACCTCCTGCTCTGGGCCTAAGGTTTTGGAACAAAGACCTTTCTCCTGTCATATGTCGCAAGCATCCACTGTCCAGGTACCATTTGTGGGGTTTCCTTTGTCCTGTTAAACACATCTGCAACAGGAATGATCAAGTTTTTAGGTACCCATATTCTTTTGGGTCCTTTCTTGTTAGCTTTGGGCCTTGCTTTTCTCTTGTGTTTGCACTGAGCCACATTGTGTCCAGGCTTGCCACAGTGAGAACACCCAATAACCTTCTTTTTGCCTTTAGTAAAATTTAAGACAGTAGGAGGTTCAGAGATGTTGTGATCACCAAAGCCTAAACCACTTTTGTCAAGGGAATGCCTTTGATTTCCAAGCATTATATTAAGATTTTTTGTTCATTTGACAAATTTGGCTAAGTCTCTTGTTAGTTCCTCAACCTGTTTTTGAAGTTTTTGATTTTCTTCAGACACAGTTTGTGAACTACTGTTTTCAGATATAAGGATCTTCTCCTTGAGCATAATATTTTCTATCTCAAGAGCCTCATATTTACTACACATTTCTGTGTGGGCTTTGGACAGATTCTTATACTCTTTGAAGAGTTCCTTGGAACTTTCTTCCAGATCATCATACATCTCTTGAAGGGTTAAAGGAAATACCTCAGATTCTGAGCTGTCTGATGAGGGCAGGCTGGCCATAAGAGACCTTCTTCTTTTTTAAGAACTTCTTCTTCTTGAAGTTATTCTTCTTTAGTCTTGGGCATTCTGCCTTCATGTGACCTGGTTGTTTACACTCAAAACATATAATTTTGTCATTGTGTAAATCCTTACCTGATTTACCTGATTTAGAGGTGGAGGATTGGTTCTTTCTGAACTTTCCTCTGTTCTGCAGCATCCTCTTGATCTTTCTGCTGAGAAGAGCAAGATCATCATCTTCTTCTGAGCTATCTTCAGAGTCTTCATCTGCTTCTGAAGTTTCCTCAGCTTGCATGGCTTTTATGTTCCCATACCTAGTCTGTCTGGTCCTGGTGTTCAATGCCAGAGATTTAGTTTTGGATTCATCCTCTCCAAGCTCTAACTCATGGACTTTGAGAGAGCCCAATAGTTCCTCCATTTTCAAGGTGTTTAAATCTTTAGCCTCTTGAATGGCAGTAACCTTGGGTCTCCAAGCTTTGGGAAGGCTTCTCAGAATCTTTCGATTATTATCTCCAGATTCATAAGATCTTCCCAAAGATCTCAGTCCATTTGTTATTTTCTGAAACCTACCAAACATTTGGTCAATAGTTTCAGACTCATGCATCTTGAACATCTCATATTGATGAACAAGCATGCTTATCTTAGATTGTTTGACATTATCAGTTCCCTCATGGGCTTGTGCCAATGTATCCCAGATTTCCTTGGCAGAGGAGAATCCATGAACTTTCTCATACTCTACTTTGTTCAATGAACATACCAAGTAGAGTTTTGCCTTAGCATTTAATTGAACCTGAGCTCTCTGCTCCATGGACCATTCAGACCTAGGAATGGGTTCATTACCACGCATGGGAATATAGTCACCTTCAGTTACTATATCCCAGAGACTGATGTTGCTGCTTTCAATGAACAACTTCATGCGATCTCTCCAGTAATGGTAGTCTACACCATTAAAAGCTGGAGGCCTTGTCACAGAGGCTCATTCTGTGATGTAGTGGCTACTGTTTGGTTGTGCTTCCATCTGGATCTTTAAACCTCAACACTTGTTAGGTGCTCAACCCTGAGTAAAGCTCTGGTACCAACTGTAGAAACACAGGGAAACACTAGAAGGGGGGTTGAATAGTGTTTCTTAAATAACTTATGAAAGCTTTTTGCAAACAGCTTTTATAATGAAATTTCAGACAGGTTAAAGGGGTTGTCTGAAGTTTCTTAAGATAGGTTCTGAAAATATGTTTTTAAAACGTTTATTGCTTTTATAAATTATCAGAACAGTTTTTCAACACCCTTTGATTAGAATAAACGAATTGACAAGAGATAAGGGTAAGAAAACTTAGCCACAGAATTTATCCTGGTTCACTCACCACCACTGTGAGCTACGTCCAGTCCCAATGCCAACTAGCACTTGGATTTTCTCTTAATCTCAACCAGATTACAAGTATTCTTTTACAGTCAAGTCTCTTCAGGCTCTACAACCAAGTATTCTTTTTCAGTCAAGCCTCTCCAGGCTCTTACAAACAAGTATTCTTTTTCAGTCAAGCCTCTCCAGGCTCTTACAAACAAGTATTCTTTTGACAACAAGCCTCTCCAGGCTCAAAAACCGTTTTACAGAAAAAAGATTGTTTAAGCTCTAAAACTAAACCAATTTGAAGCTTAAACTGTTACAATGTACAAATAACTGAGGTATACTCAGAATATATGAAATGATGTACAAAGAATTTTTATCAGAGTATGTTTTACAGAGTAAAACTAGCAGCGTTTTGTTTCTCTTGTTCTTCTTTTCTTGTTGTTCTTGTTGAATGATCTTCAGATGAAGGGTATTTATACCCAGTCTTCAATCCGTTGAAAATTCACCGTTTAGAGATAGCATTTAATGCTTTTTAATCCGTTGTGAGACATGCTCCTGAGCATTCTGAAACTTTTCTGACAGCGTCCAAGGTTGCTGCTGACAAAAGCTGTCACAGCTGTTGCTGCAAAAACTGCGCTGCAGAGATTTCCCAAATGGTGTATGAAATTCAAACAACCCAGGAAAGGTCTCTGTGTCTTTGCCAAAATAAGCCTTGAAAAGTTGCGTGCAGTAGAGAGAGATTTGACTCTTCAGAACTTCAGACAAGTCTTCTCACAACTTCAGCAAGATGTGCCACGTCATAAAATACGACTTCAGACGGCTTAAACATTTCAGACGGGTTGAACCTTCAGACGACTTCAACACTTCAGACAGGTTGAACCTTCAGACAGTCTTTATTAAGATTAAAGTGGCTTGTTGAAATCATGGATAAAACATTAAAAACATATGTATCCATGATAATTCTTTTAACCAAATTTGTTAAACATTAAAACTTAGGGATTGAGCTGTCTTAAATCATCATAATCTTCTTTATGATATTTTTGAGACTCAACATTCATTTCAAAATATTTAGTATCTGTTTGGTTTATATATAGTTAAGTAGAATTGATTCTAGAAATTAATGGTTGAGCTGAGTGATGCACGTTTTACGAAGTACGTTGGAGGAAAGTTATGTAAAATCAATTCTGCGGAACCATAGTTTTGCACTGTAGCAAATGGGAAACAATTAAACGGGTTATTAGTATTGTCTTGTCATTTGTGTTTACTTAAATTCCTATTATTTATATATATTTATTTTCGATTGCAACATGTAATGTGTTTATGTATTTAATAGTTTAAGTTTAAAATATATAAGATTTTTTCATGCCTAATTTATTTCTTTTTATCTCTCTTTCTTTCTTAACACATCAATTGTTATTTATTTCACACTCTCTCTTGATTTGTTTCTTTTTATCTCTTTTTTTTTCTATTTTAACACCCAAAAGATAACTATCAAAGTTTTAATACTTTTTAAAAAGATTAATAATTATTTCACATTTTTTTGTTTTACACTTCCTTTAACACCTTAATTTTGATCTTTTCATTTTTCTCTTCATTTCATATCACATGTTTCACATTCTTTCTCTTTATTAATTTTTCTTTCTATTTTTCTCCTCCCTAAACTTTCCATATATATATTTATCTACCTACTTGAAATAAATATAGCAATCACAAGAAGGGTGTTGAATTGTGATCTCTTAAAAATTTCTGCACCTTTCTTCTAATATTTATTTTTGCTCAAGTTAAATACTTGGTTGATATTAGAAGTTCAAGGGTTAATTTTCACAATATGGATTATGTTTATAATATGTTGAAAATATGGTTCCTTTTGACTTGAACCATCTTAGAGTGAAACTTACTTAGGTATTAGATAAGTTTAAAAACTTTTTATGCAAATGATATGACAGTTATAATATGAATATAGCAACAACAGTAAAAAGGTTAAGGAAGAAGAAGATTGCACATGGTATTTATACTAGTTCACCTCTTAATCTTGAGGCTACATCCAGTCCCTACTCCCAGTAGGATTTTCCACTATATCAACCTTGATACAATGACTTCTTGGATGCTCCTCACCACTAGTATTCTTTTGCAGCCTGGCTCACACAATATTCTTCTGTAGGCTCACCCAGTATTCTTCCGCAGTCTCTGCAGGCTCTTACAATTGATATCTGTAAATAGCAGGGCACACATTACTCTTGCAGACTTAGCCTAACGTCTATCTCTCAAAATAATTCACCTCATTTGAGAGTTACACAATTGTGTGATAAAAATACAAAGAGCTAGTAAAGGCTCAAAGTTTACAATAAATTTGTATACAGCTGAAATTCTTGAGCCAACACACACTTTTCCTCACTTTCCTAACTATTTCAACTCATAGTAAAGAGATTTGTAGAAAGGGAAAATTCTGCAAAAGGTATGATTGTAATTTCACAGACTTTTGGTGCTTCTTCTACTTGTTCAGCTGTGTAAAAAATGGAGGAGAAAGCTTTTTTTATAGCCAAGCAAAAGGAATATAGCCGTTGGAAAAGCCTTTGAGAGCAAGCCAGTCAACCAGCTGGAAGTGCAGCAGCTGTCATTGTCATGTGCAACTTTTTCTCTTTCCTTGGTTCGACTGGTCCTTTCGTCTGATGAGCACATCTTCTGAAGCTTGTATCTTCTCCAGCAGGAAACTCATTCAGTAGGTTGTTTCCTTCTTGATTTGTATTTTGATTTTGTGAAATAATTACTGGTTCTTTCATGTAATTATTTTAGATGAGGAGCATACACAGTAAGATTTTAAACAATCTCCTTGAATCAGATTCAGCTTCTTCTTCTGATGTTACTGTTAAGATATTTTCTTCTAGAAGTATAACTGTAGTAACAACAACATTAGCTCCTGGCTTTATCAGAGAGCTTTCTTCTTATAACTGAATAACTCTAGGAAGTTAGAAGATGTTTTGAAGATTGAGTTTTTGCAGACTTAAGTGTATCTTCATCTGAGAGCTTTCTGACAGATTGTTTCTTCTAAAGTTATTCAGAGATATCTTCTTCTTATTCTTCTCAACAGCTTTCATGCTTTCACCTTACTTAATTTTTTCTTTTCTTTATTGCAAGGTTATATTCTTTAAATGACTTGTTTGCTCGATTTTCTTGAAACAGAACCTGCAACATTCTTTGTTTCTTCTGATATGCTTACTGCAGTGGATCTTCTTATCCATTTTTCCTGTTTCTTTTTGAATAAAACAACTCAATTTGAAACATTATTCCATATACTTAGAATTATAATAAGTATATTTTGATAATTTGTCATTATGAAAACATCTTAAAGGGATTGTGATAATTTATCCATACATTATTCCATATACTTATCCATTTTTCCTGCAGTGGACGGTTACAACATTTTTAAAATACGATCATAGGCAGTTTCCACTCAGTTTTCCTTCCGTTTCTTCATTCTTTCAGAGAGAGAAAGAGAGGTTCTAGTGAGAGAATGTTCCAGTGAAGGTCAAGAACGATTTCTACCCATCCAATATCAAGTCTTTCATCAATCTACTCACCTCCAACGATCCCTTTCTTCCGTTCATTCTTCGTATTTTCAACTCTCAGGTGGGTGTGACTCTCACTTGTTTGTTATTATTGTTGTCAGAGCATGACCCCCATTCTTCTTCCCCTTTTCTTCATGGAATAATGATGTATATGAGATAAACTTAGAAAATATGAATGCATTGATGATTGGATGTATTGAATTGCAAAACCATAGGGTAGATGACTGGCACGATTATGTATTATGAACCTTGAATATGTTATTATGGAATCATTGGCCTTTGGCCATCACAGTCATAAATTATGAGTTAAGATATCACAGGGCTTATAGCCATCACAGAGCCTCCAGGCTATCACAGGGTCATTGACCGTCACAGGCCTTCGGGCAATCTATTTAAGAAAGACGGGGCAACCACATCGAACTCCTGGCCAAGAGGGAGATGGGGTCCCCAATCACAGAATGAATTATGATGGAAATATCATTTAAGACTTAATCATTGGTAGCCTTGGACGACGGTCCTTGGTTACATGATCGAGCGCTCATCACAGTCGCGTTACAGAGAAAAGACCCCGGGTGTCGGGTAACAACACCGTCAAAGTCATGCATTGCATCGTAGCATTGTTCTAATGATGATAAACCATGTTTAATTGCCTTTATTTATGATTCCCTGGATAAATATGTGTCCTTGTGATGGTTCTTGGTTGTTTCCCCACACCGCACACACTTTTCACGCTCACTGGGACGTTGGTCTCACCCCATTCCATGGAAATATATTTCAGATGTGCAGGATACTCCACAGGATAGTGACGAGTAGTAGAGGACTCATGGATAGAGATAGTTTCATATTTTGTTATGTTGATGTACTTAATGTTGCTTAGAACCATTACTACTATTAATTAGGATGTTCTTAGGGAATTATTAGGTTACTATTTTGTATTGCATTGGTACCTTGGAGGCAGACTTGTTTAGATACTCTTGTTTTATGTATGTAACGTTTGGAGCTTTAGTAATTGTTGGGTTACTCAAGTGATTGTGTTGTATGCTGATACGCAAAATGAACGAAATGATTTCACAAATTTGGAAATAGTGCTCCCAACAGGCATTATTTCTGAATTTAGAAATTAGGACGTTACATTTTGGTATCAGAGCAGTTCAATCCAATTGGACTATGGTTATGTGTTACTCTTTAAGTTAGTCATAATCTGATATGCATTATTAGGGAATTGATAGACTGATCACCTGGATATTTCTTAATGATGTGTATAGGATCATGGCTAGCGGTAGGAGAGGGCGTCCTCGTGCCAATTCACCTCCTCCCTCACAGGATCAATCTCAGGATCTCGTGGCGGTAGCCCTTCGGATGCTCATTAAAATCATGGGAGAGCAAACAACTTCTAATGTCGCAGTACTCCAAGCCTTGCAAAGGCAATCCACCGGTACTCCTCCACCGGGGACAGTAGCAGACCCCTTCCTTCAGGGATTAGCTGAGTTCAGGAAACACCATTCTCCAGCCTTTAATGGAGCCTATGATCCAGCAGCAGACTCATGGCTCAACGCCATGAATAAAATCTTCGAGGTTATGGCTTGCGTGGACGACCTGAAAGTGAGATTTTCTACCTACATGTTGCAAGGAGAAACAGAAAATTGGTGGAAAAATGTGAAGATCAGCTTGAGCATTCCTGAAGCCTTACTCTCTTGGGATGCATTCCAACAGGTATTCCTAGAGAAATATTTCCCTGAGCTAGTCAGAAAACAGAAAGAACTAGAGTTTCTCTAACTGAAGCAAGGCAACATGACCGTGGGCCAATTTGTGGCCAAGTTTGAAGAACTCTCCAAGTATCACTCCCTACTTCAAGCCAATCCTAATAAGGGTTGGAAATGCTCTCACTTGGAGGCGGGCCTTAAGCCCGAGATCAGAAAGATTGTCTCAACATTCCAGCTTCGAGAATTCTCAACCTTGGTGACCAAGAGTTTGGTCGTCCAGCATAGTTTGGTGGATGAGTCATCAGGCCTGTGGCGAAGGCTTGGGTTGAGGGTAAGAGGAAGAGAGAGGATACACCTACCAGTAAGAATTTTCGATCTCAGTTCCAGGGAGGAAAGGGCAAGCAGGTCGCCCTTCCCTCCACTCCAGCTTCTTTTGCTTGCCCCAAGTGTGGCAAGAACCATCGGGGCAAGTGCTTGGCGGGGCAGCGAGTTTGTTTCTATTGTCATGATCCAAGCCATGTGATTGGGGACTGCCCAAAGAGGAAGAGGGACCACCCCAAGCCCCAAGCTACCGGAAGAGTCTTTACCCTCAATGGTGAGGTGGCGGCCCAGGCCGATAATCTGATGCAAGGTACATGCACTTTAAATGATACTCCTTTGTTGTACTGTATGATTCTGGGGCAACCCATTCCTTCATTTCTTGTGACTATGTTGAAAGGATGAAATTGCATGCTACTCCCTTACCTTTTCATTTGAAAATTCACACCCCGACTAAGGAAGCCATTTCCACTTCCTTAGTATGTCTTGCATGTCCCTTAGAAATCCAAGGTAGAGTCTTTAAAGTTGATCTAATTTGTCTACCATTGAAGAAACTTGATGTTATTTTGGGCATGAGCTGGTTATCCCGTAATCAGATTATGCTAGATTGTTTTGATAAAGAAATTTTTTTCCTACTCTTCCTCTTCCTCCGAGGGAGAGGCCATCTTGCTTGTTTTCTTGTTCCAATCAAGTTTCTGAATGCCTGACTGATGGAAGTTACTGTTTTATATCACTGCTTTCCTCAACTGTAGAGTCTAAACTCGACCTAGGTAGCATAGCCACGGTTAAGGAATTCCAGGATGTATTTCCTAGTGAGGTGACCACCTTACCTCCGGACCGAGAGACTAAGTTCTCCATAGACCTTGTGCCAGGTACTGGACCTATTTCAAAGGCCCCTTATAGGATGTCTCCCCTTGAGATGGGTGAACTCAAGAAAAAATTAGAGGAGTTAATAGAGAAACAATTCACCAGGCCTAGTGCATCACCTTGGGGAGCACCAGTGCTCCTGGTTAAGAAGAAAAATGGTAGCATGAGGTTGTGCGTAGATTATAGGCAGCTGAACAAGGTGACAATTAAGAATAAATATCCTTTGCCTAGGATAGATGACCTTTTAGATCAGCTTAGGGGGGCAGCAGTGTTTTCCAAAATAGACTTAATATCAGGCTACCATCAGATAAAGATTAGGAGTGAGGAAATCCCCAAGACTGCTTTTAGGACTAGGTATGGGCATTATGAGTATCTGGTGATGCCTTTTGGCTTAACCAATGCTCCAGCTGTATTCATGGACTACATGAATCGAATTTTCAGACCCTATTTGGATAAGTTTGTAGTCGTCTTTATAGACGACATTCTTATCTATTCCCAAACCTTAGAAGAGCATGAGCAACATCTTAGGGTGGTTTTGGGAGTATTGAGAGAGAAGAAACTGTTTGCTAATCCTGAGAAATGTGAGTTTTGGTTGGATAGAGTTCACTTCCTAGGACTTGTTATATCTAGTGAGGGTGTATCAGTGGACCCTAGTAAGATAGAGGCGGTAATTGGTTGGGAGAGGCCCAAGTCAGTCACTGAGGTTAGGAGTTTCTTAGGATTAGTTGGGTATTATCGCAGGTTCATTAGGGGTTTTTCCCAGTTGGCCTTATGATAAGTGAAAATTAGTTAATAAATTAGAGCACTTTTTAGTTCACTTATCAAGGATAAAATGGTATTTTTGCCCCAAATCAATCCCTTTTTATTAAATATTAGATAAATTGTATTTATTAATCTTAGATTTGAATTTGATGCTATTTTGATAGAAATATTGCTGATTTTTGCAGAATATTGCAAGGATTTGATTTAAGGGAAAGATAACATTAAATAAGGGAGATATTTGCAAGATTCGAAGTTTAATTGAAGGCATTTAATGAAGATTTGAAGATTATTTGAGATCAATTAATGAAGATATCACTGCCAATTAAACAAGGATTATGCAGACAACCTTCCCAATTAAATCCAAGATGCTCAATAAATGCAAGATTTCATCAAGAAAAGGGAAACAAGGAAAGACAAATCAACCAAAACCAGTCTCGGGGAGAGATCAAGTTAAAAAGAGAAAGATTGAAGCTCCAAGACGCATTCTGCGCTTCAACCTGCGCTGTAGCGCAGGGTGAAGCGCAAGTTACAAAGATTCTTGCCCTGTTGCCATTTTTAGATAGATTTCTCCCCAATTTTCTTTGTCTTTCCTTAGCCTATAAATAGGAACCTCTTGCACCAGATCAAGTGTGCACAATTATTGTGATTCAGTTATATTCCAGTGATAATGCACCAGTTATAATGATAGAGTAGGAGAGGAGGATCGCTTCACAAGGATTGAAGATGGTGACAACATCTTTGGTGGTTTGTATGGCTACCTTGTGTAGTTAACTCTCCATTAGGATTGAATGTAATCGATTCCACTCCCAAGTGTACGTTGAACTCTATCTATTTATTTATGCAGTTCCCTAGCTATAATATCGGTAATGTTGTTCTGTGCTTAATTCCTAACTTCTGCGCTTGCGCCGGAGTTATAGGCTAGTTTGTAATTAACGTTACGACTAGGATTGAGTTTGGGGGAGCCTAGACATAGGAAACTCAACCTCTGAGTGAATGACAATACTCGGTTAACCAGTGACTGAAACATGGGTGTTGCTAATGATTGATGGGTAGTGTGAGTATCCTAATGAAGGGCATCTAAAGGATAGGCATGGTCTAATGGATCGATAGCAAAGGATTAGTTGATTGTCAATCCAGGAAGCGAAACGTGGATGTATTCTAATGAGTGATGGGTAGTGACAGTACTCTAGTGAAGGTGCGTCCAGAGGAGTAGGCCTCGTTTATCAATTAGTTCTTTTATAAACGGAATAAAGAAAGCATAATAAGCCGAGGGTAAGTCTGTCGCTTGGGAGAACCTGCATGGATTACCTTTGAGTGTGAGTGGCGCCTGGTAACTCGGGGTCTTAGCAATATAGTTTGTCTACAGTGTTATAGTTCAAAGCCTATAAATATTAGGTAGTCTCGACATACATGAGGGGTGTGATGAGATGAAGTTCAATCCTAATCCAAGTAAAGTGTCTCTAACTCTTCCTTTCTATTTTTATTACTTATTAATTTGCAATTTATAATTTCCACGCACAATATTCTCACAAATCTATTATTTGTCTCTTGATAAATAGACCACAAATATACGTGACTTGACCGTTCGCTGTGGATACGATACTTTTCTTACTATTATACTATTGGATTTTTGGTTTGCTTGCCAGAAACCCATCAAGTATTTTTGGCGCCGTTGCCGGGGAACGGTTTCCAATTCGTGTAGACCTTGGCGGTCTAGTTATCAAGTTTTTATTTTAGGATTTTGTTTATTTGTTTATTATTCTTACTATTTTTAGGATCTATTATTATCTTAGGAAATTTATTGTTTTTCTAATTTTCTTCAACACTCACCTTTTTCAAAGTTTCTTTTTTATGCTTCTGAGAGGTCAGGCGTCTCCCAATCAATTACAGTTCGACCCGGAAATAGAAAGGATGTCGCGAAAGAACAGAGGTAGGAACGGGAGAAGAAGAAGAAGGACAATTGTTGAGGAACCCAAAAACATGGCAGAGGAACGTCCAAGAAGGACGCTAGGAGATTATATCTCCCATCAAGGACCACGTCACTTCTCAAGCATTGTGCTACCACCAAACGCAAGAGCTTTGGAGTTGAAGACTGCACATCTCAACCTCATTAGTGCACATCAATTCGCTAGATTGGATCATGAAAATCCAAATGCTCATCTCTCTAATTTTTATGAATTGATTGTTATTATGGGTTTTGAGGAAGGTAATTTAGAATCTATTTACTTACGCTTGTTTCCTTTCTCTTTGATAGGTAAAGCTAAGGAATGGCTGCAATCACACCCAAATCAAAGCCTAACCAATTGGGGTGTGGTTCAGGAGAAATTCTTGACAAAATTCTTCCCACCAGGAAAGCAGATAGAAGCCAAAGCAGATATTTCTACCTTCAAACAAGGGATTGATGTGCCACTTTGTGAAGCTTGGGAAAGATACAAGTCTATGCTGCACAACTGTCCCAACCATGGCTATGGGGATATAGCCCAACTCAACATATTTTGCAAGGGACTTCGTTCAGATTCAAGGTCATTCATAGATGCGGTAGCAGGTGGAACTATCTTATCCGCAGAAGTTGATCAAGCGCTAGAAATCATCAACCACTTTGCACAGAACGATCAACAAGCTCAAAGTGGAAGACAGCCCGCGCAATTACCAAAGAAAGGGATGTTGGAACTCAATCAAAGTGATTCTCTGTTATCTGAGAACAGACTCATTAAACGTCAACTAGAAGCACTCACTGAGATGTTGAAGACACTCCCTCAACAACTCAAAGCTGTCCACTCACAACCCATCCAAGCCCAACCATTGATTTGTGATTTCTGTGGAGGTGACCATCTAAATGATCAATGTGCTAGCCAAGGAACACAAACAGAACAAGTCAACTTCATGGGTAACCAGGGAAGGCAAGGGAATTACTCCAACAATAACAACAATCAACATTCACAAGGTTGGAGAAATAACCAAACCAACTCAGGTTGGAGTAAGAATGGAGGAACAAGACAACCACCTTACCAACAGTAGCCCTCAACATATGATAAACTGAACACTTTGGAAGGTAAGATTGATGACCTTGTGCAAGGATTTAGTGGATTCAAGAAAACTACTGAGGCATCAATCAGGACTCTAGAGAGTCAAGTGGGTCAGTTAGCAACTGAGATGGCAGAACACAGGCAACAACACTTCTCAGTTGTGACCCAAACCAATCCAAAGGAATAATGCAACTTTATTGCTACTGATGGTAACAAGTTAGAGGAGGAGGAACTTGATGAGGAAGAAGAAATCATCTTTGAAGAACAATTGCTTCAAGAGGAAGTTGTTCAACAAGATGAAGAAGCAGCACAAAAGGAACATCATGAAGAGAAGGTCTTAGTCACAAGTAAGTCACTTGACCCAGGTAGGTTTACTATACCCATCTCTATTGGTAATCTACCTCCTACTCATGCTTTATTAGATCTTGAAGTGAGCATCAATTTGATGCCGCTATCATATTTTAACAAGTTTAGTAATGTGAAGGTCAAACCTGCAAATGTGAGGTTACTTCTTGCAAATAAATCCGCTCAATGCCTTCATGGGATATTAGAGGATATTCAAATCAAAGTGGATAAATTTGCATATGTTGTAGATTTCTACATTGGAGAGACAGAAGAGGAGGATACTGAAGTCCCCCTAATTTTAGGAAGACCCTTCATGAAAGCTTCTAAGATGATCATTGATGTTGATCGAGGAAAATATGAATTGAGCTCAAAAGATGAAAGTATTACGTTTCATAGAAGTACGCCCAAGTTACAACAAACTGATGTTATTTCCAAAAATCCAACAAAGTTGCCAGGCTCTGAATTTATGAGGAAGCCTAGGATGAGGATAAAGCATCCAGAGTCAATATGGGAGTTCGAATTTAAGAGGAGAAGGAGATCAACATCTGATATTGAGGAAGACAGTGACAGTGATGAAAGAGTCAAAAATTGGCATGGAGGATGGGAGCTCAAAGGAAGAACTGGTATGGAGTCAAACATCATCCTCCACTTGAGGCCACCATAAAAGGGTTGAGTAACAAGGCGTCGAGCTAAAAGACGTTAAACAAGCGCTTCCTGGGAGGCAACCCGGTCTTTGTAAGTTTTAATTTTCATTTAATTTTCATTTTGGTAATTTTTAGTTTAGGATTTACCTGTTTAAATAGGAGATTGTTAAAATGAATGATCTAAATTTTAAGGGAACGCATGGAACCAGTTAGGAATAGCAGAAGCAGAAGCATAAAAATACTGCAGATCTACGCTTCAACCTGCGCTGTAGTGCAGGTGAAGTGCAGAATTAAAATAAAATAAAGTGACTCTTTGACTTTTGCGCCTCACTCTGCACTGTAACGCAGGGTGAAGCGCAACGGAACGCTTCAACTTCTGAAGCAGTACGCGCTCCACTCTGCGCTGTAGCGCAGGGTGTAGCGCAGGAAGCGGGATATTTATATCCCCATTTTAAACGTAGGAGTTCATTTCGAACTTCCTTTCGTTTTCTCCCTTACCTTTTCTTTGATATTCCTAACCTTTGCTTTTCCTTTTCTCACTCATATAGTCTTCATTTTCAGTTTCTTAGTTTATACCAGGTATGTTTTTATAGTTTTCTTTCTTTTTAAGCGATTGAAATTTTGATTTTTTATTTTATTTGAGCATAACCTTAGGATAGGAAATCTTAGGATTCTAGAAACCTTTAAGAAAGAAATAATTGTTCATAGTGCTTTAAATTAGATTGAATGTGGTTAGGATTCTTTGTGAGTTACTCATGTTTGCTTAGGTGGTAGTTTTTGAGTGCTCAGTGATTTCTGCAAATTATTTTGTTGGTGCATGTATGCTTAATTAATTGCTCTAATATTTTTGCATGCCCATACATAAATGATTGTGCAATATTGCATGTTACTGGTGACATGCTTTTTGAGCATGAGTTTGGTTCTCACTTTGCCTATTTAGAATTGTTTAGGACTTGCTTTAACTGATCACTTTAGCATATCTTAATTAATTAATTGGAATTTATTTGGTAATATTTAAAATCAAAATTTTTATGCACATTTGTTTGGTTAATTGATTGCTCTAATTATTGAAATTTATTGGCCATTTATTTCATAATTATGAAGCAATTAAATATTATGATGCATAAATAATTTTGAGTTGCTTTTGCTTTGCAGATGGTTCGCACAAAGAATGTCAGTGGTGCTAGTTCCTCTAAGAGGGGCACAGGGGGTGCCAAGAGGAAGGCGCCCCCAGAGGGAACCTGAGTTCGACCCTCATCGCTTCAAGGACCTCAAGTCTTTTGAAGCATACACTGACATTGCTGATTGCAAATTCATCCTGGAGCAACCAGTCATCCTCCAGGAGAGGGAATATGAGGAGTTCTCTGCTGAGATTCACAGGAGGCGATGGGACCGCCTCAGTCGCCCTGACAACTATTTTGATCCAGACATCGTTAGAGAATTCTATGCAAACGCCATCGGGGAACACGACGTTAACTGCAGGAGGGAGTCCTATGTTCGAGGACAGATTATCAGATTTGATTGCGATGCAATCAATGCACTTCTAGGATATCCCATAGAGGAGGACAAAGACCTCGTGGTGTGCCAATACCACGAGAGGATGAATGTTGTGGGGCTTCATGGCAATGATCCCCTTGATCTCGAGACTGCTCAGCTGCTTTGTTTACCAGGGCGTTCCTTTGAAAGGAATGCATATCAGGAGGCTGCTAGGATCTACAGGAAAGATATGAGGAGCATAGCTCAGATGTGGACAGTGCTGATACTGGCCAACATTCATCCTACCGGGCATGTTTCTGATGTAGTTATGCCCATGGCCCACCTCATCTACACTATCCTCACCGACGCCGTTATCGATGTCTCATGAGTCATCACCCAGAAGATATCAGACTTTGCATCTTCTGTGGGGCGCCGGACCCCTAACTCCAAGATCAGGCTTGGCTTCCCTTCTCTCATCACCTCACTCTGCAGATCTAGGGGTGATGAGGTGAACCCCAGGGTTTGCATCGCACTTCCCATGACCAGAGCATACATTGAAGCCAACTGTATCCCGGTTAAGGAGTTAGAGGTTGAGGAGCAACAGCAGCAACAGGCACCACCACCACCAGCAACAGACATGGACGCTCCTGTCTGGGCCCAGCGTCTTGAGGCCCAACACACTCATTTGATGGCTCAGATGTCCACTATTCACCGAGCAAATCCAGGATACCGGTAACAATCTGAGTGGTGAATCAACTAATGTCACGTGGGCATCAAGCCCCTCAAAACATTTGTTGAAACACCTTCTATGCCTTAGCTTGCACGAGCTCGGGTATAGAGCCAAAGTTGTGCGAGGAGACTGACAGTGAAGTGCTTGTTTAGAGCATAGAAACCTACAAAACTACCCCACCTGCAAGAGAGACAGATAACAAATATGTACACAAATAATAGTCTTCTAACCTAAGGTTGAAGCAAAATATTCACAACAGCAAAATATGTACAATGGCATTCACAAAGAGATAAGAAAAAGTATTTACAATAAAATATATACAACAAAAGGAAAAAGGGTATAACAAACATAAAAAGTTAACAATTTTGCACAATTAATTAATAGGCCTGACTCTCGAAATCCCCAGTGGAGTCGCCAGCTGTCGCGACCGGGGCAACGACAGGGTCGGCGAGCCCGTGAGAAAAAATATTGAAAAAATGATAATTTTGGGGAGTCGCCACCAATTTATTTGGGTTGGGAAAATTGGAAAATCCGAAAATGATTTTAAAATGAAAACCTGGTCTGCGAACAAGAGATCCAAATTCGGGAGTCGATTATGTGTAGGGAAGGTATTAGCACCCTACAACATCCGTTAAAAACGTTTTACCTTTAATTAATTTTGCAAAATTTATTAACTCTTGAAAATGTTTATTTTACCCCTCAAAAGAAAAATTTATTTACATTCTTTAAATTAAAGAATGATGAGAAAAAATTAATTTGAAATCAATGGGACAAAAATGTTGAAAATTTTTTTTTGGCTCGACGGGGAAATCCCACTCCTACGTATCCCCAGATGCAATGGAGAAATCAAAGCCACATAGTTCTAAAAACGTGTTTGAAAAGATTGATTTTGTTTTTGAAAGAAATTGATTTTTAATTTTTGAACATAAAGGAAAATGAGGAAATTGATTTTGGAAGTGTTTTTAATTCAAAGAAAAAAAGGGAGTTTATTTTTTAGCAGAGTTGATGCTAGCAAATGGCTATACAACAAACCCTTGAAATTGTTCAGACGATATTTATTGATAGAAATGCTATTCAATAAACGCCATTTATTTTGAGAACAAAACATTTTTGAGAAAAGATTTGAAGTTCCGCATTATTGAGTTAGCAAATGGCTATACTCAATATTTCCCTTTTTTACGTTATTGATAGAAATGCTATTGAATTAACATATTTTCCAAAAAGAATTATTTTTTGAAAAGGAATTTGAAATTTCACGCATTATTGAGATAGTAAATGACTATACTCAATATTTCCTTTTTCACGTTATTGATAGAAATGCTATTCAATTAACGTAATTTTGAGAAAATTATTTTTAGAAGAGATTTGAGATTAAGCGCATTATTGAGCTAGTAAATGACTATACTCAATATTTCCTTTTTTCTTAAAAATATACATTAAAGGATAGAAATGTTATTCCATCAACGTAATGGATTTGATAAACCAATTTAAAAAATGTTTTTTTATTTATAAACGGGCAAGTTATTGAGCTAGTAAATGACTATGCTCAATTATTTTTTATTTGAATGACGTTAAAAGATAGAAATGCTATTCTATTAACGTCCAAGATAAAAGGGGATAAATTGAATCAATTAATATTTACATGAACACAGAATTAAAATTACAAATAATCAATTATTTACAGAGAAAGAAATAAACAAATATTTACATCCACAAATGTTAAATAAATAATTCTAAACACTTAAAAGAAATACAAGATGGTGGATCTAAAAGAATTTACAAAAAAAAAAGATTATTAGTAATAAAGAAACAACACATATTTAAAACAAATAACACACAATTTTTTGGTGAAACAAATAACACAAAATAAAAGAGGAGAAAAATAAATTGGGCCTCAGTTCACATCATTGGCCCAACATGTAACATAAAACCTAAAAAACACGATGGGCCTTGGAGGATGGTCTCGGACCAACATTTTTTAACACATCAGATTTTTCAAACAAGAACAAAAAAAAAGAAGGAAAAGAAAAAGAAAGGCCCTCCAACTCTCTAGAAGCTTTCTGCTTACGACCCCCCTCACATTCATTCTATGTTCTATGACTTTGTTAGGGTTTACACAATTGGGAAAAGGGGTAGCAAAGGAAGAGAGAGATGGAGCCGCATGATGGTGCGGCCATGGAGTCACAGTGGCGGCGGCTGGCTGTTGCAGGAGAGGGACGGCCGCGCAGGACAGGGGGAGGGCGCGGCCAGAGAGGTTCGGTGGCGGCTTGAGGGACGAGTAGCCACCTCTGATGACAGCGCCGCACGGAGGGGCTCACGGTGGTAACCGTGCAGAGAGAGGAGGACGGCCGCAGCAATGACGACGGCCTGCACGGAGGAAAACGCGGCTGCGTCTTCGCGACGGGGAGGCGGGAGGCCGAACGGCGCACGGTGGTGCGTGGCAGACAGCGCAACCACGCCGGAACAGAAGTGGAAGACACACACGGCGGCGGCCGTGTGACGACGTGACAGGGGAGGGGCTCCGCCACGTCCGATCGCGGAGGGTGGTGGTGGTGCAGCAGAGGCCGCCGCGGCGGGGGATGGTGGCCGTGGTAGCTTCCCGTTTCTCTCTCCCTCACTTTCTTTTTCATTCTTAGTCTGATTTTCTACATTTGATTCTGCTTGCTTGATTTGGTTTCTGTTTTCGGATTTTACAAGGTCTCTATTTCCAGATTATAGATTTATCATTTTGTTGGGGTTATTATGGATCTCAGGTGATGGAGATGGGGGGAAGCAAACAGTGGTGGTGACCGGAGCAGTGGGCTCACAGTGGTTTTGCTATTTTTTCTCTTTTATGTTTGTTTTCCTCTTCTTTTGTAACTGTAAAAATGGGACTGTGTAATTTTGATAGACACTTTATAATGCACACAGAGCAATTACAGGTTGATATTTGAGTGAAAGTTAAAAGAAAAGATACCAACTTGTAGCCTAATATGTGTAGAAATTCTCGATTAAGCCTTCTTAGTTCTCCTCCCTCTGTAACTTTTCCTTTTTTGATTCTAAATATCAATTCCTGAGCTTCCATGCAATTTTCTTTGTATTCCCTCGGGTTGATTATGAAAAAATAGGTTCCACCCTTGGATCGATTCTGAAAAATGAGTTGTATCAATTTTTTTTAGTTCCGAAAATCCCCCCTCACGGCTCCAACAACCTTATTTATAGGCAAATTTAATTGCCTTTTTCAGGTTGCCCATGCTGGCCGCCCAAATCAGGTGCAACTTGGTTGCACAACTTGCTCTTCTTCCTCTTTTTCCCCATGCTTGCCCATGCCATTGGGGGAGGGGCGCCGCCGCGTCCGATCGCGGAGGATGGTGGTGGTGCAGCAGAGGCCGCCGCGACGGGGGATGGTGGCCGTGGTAGCTTCCCGTTTCTCTCTCCCTCACTTTCTTTTTCATTCTTAGTCTGATTTTCTACATTTGATTCTGCTTGCTTGATTTGGTTTCTGTTTTCGGATTTTACAAGGTCTCTATTTCCAGATTATAGATTTATCATTCTGTTGGGGTTATTATGGATCTCAGGTGATGGAGATGGGGGGAAGCAAACAGTGGTGGTGACCGAAGCAGTGGGCTCACGGTGGTTTTGCTGTTTTTTCTCTTTTATGTTTGTTTTCCTCTTCTTTTGTAACTGTAAAAATGGGACTGTGTAATTTTGATAGACACTTTATAATGCACACAGAGCAATTACAGGTTGATATTTGAGTGAAAGTTAAAAGAAAAGATACCAACTTGTAGCCTAATATGTGTAGGAATTCTCGATTAAGCCTCCTTAGTTCTCCTCCCTCTGTAACTTTTCCTTTTTTGATTCTGAATATCAATTCTTGAGCTTCCCTGCAATTTTCTTTGCATTCCCTCGGGTTGATTATGAAAAAATAGGTTCCACCCTTGGATCGATTCTGAAAAATGAGTTGTATCAATTTGTTTTTAGTTCCGAAAATCCCCCCCTCACGGCTCCAACAACCTTATTTATATGCAAATTTAATTGCCTTTTTCAGGTTGCCCATGCTGCTGGTGCCACCCCAGTCAGGTGCCCATGCTGGTCGCCCAAGTCAGGTGCAACTTCATTGCACAACTTGCTCTTCTTCCTCTTTTTCCCCATGCTTGCCCATGCCATTGCTGCCCAAGACAGGGCAAGTTGCACAACTTGCAGCTTGCCTGCCTCACGCATTCCCCCCATTTCTTTTTTCCTTTTTCTTAAATTAGTAATGCAAATAGGCTATACTAGCCCAAAAGTTTTTTTTTTTATTTAAGGTTCACAATCAATGGGCCCAAAGTTGCCCAAAAAAAATCTGAACAATCCCCTTCCCCCCCCTTTTTTTTTTCTGAAACAGGTTAAGATAATGACCCAAATTGGGCCAATCACACTTTTTTAAACAAACACACATAAAAAAACAAAAAAAAAGGTTCACAAGGAATGGTCCAATTTGGCTCAAAAATGTTTTTTTATAATCTGACAACAATTATATATTTTTTTAGAGTTTAATTAATCGATCAATTAATTGACTAATTAATTAACCCATTTTTATTATTTTTTTAGTTTTTTTGGATTTTTAATGTGAGAATGAAAAGCTTAAAGATAGGAATATATACATGGGAGAAACAAAATAAAACTTCCGGATAAAATTGGGTGCTGACAGCAACTTTTTCAAATTCTCTGTAATTAAGTAGTTTAACTAACCAGATTAGGAAAAATGATAGGGTTTTGTGATTAACTCCATAATCAGTTAGGATTAGGATACTTCTCAGGAGAACCTATCAGGATAGTTAATTAAAACCAGTAAGTGCTTTATCAAGGAATTTTAGCCAATAACCGGTGAGTTGAGAGCCCAAACACTGAAATTGAGAGTTTTTCACCGCTGCTTGTCAACTGTTATTGCTTGACTTTCTGAATTTTGTCTTGCCAGTGGAAGATATGGAAGTGACAAAGGCATGTTTTGTGATTATAATATTTTGCTCAATGCCAAATAGCTAAGCTTGATTAAATGTTTCCATTTATTGATTGCCCATTTGAGCCTTTAATATTTCCTTTGATGCACCCCAACCATGATTAATGATCATACCATGTCCCTTCACACTTGGGATAGAGAGCAAGGTGCAACACAACAAAATGGGACAAAAGGTTGGTGAATTGAAAGGTCAAAGAGATTCAAAGAGCAAGCACAAGAAATCACAAAGAAGGATACTCCCCCACAAATAAATTCTCCATGTTATTGTTTAGTGAAAAAAAAAATCTGCACAAAAGTGTGGAATTGAATAAGTTGGGGGGAGTACTTCTTCAAACAAAGAGGCTAGCTGAAAAAAAGCTGACAATTCGAGAATGACATGGTAGATGGAGAGAAGTCCCAAGCACAATGACAAGATGCTCTCTATTCAAAGTGTTCATTGCATATCCAGAAAAACCATGATTTCTTGATAGCCCAGCCTCATTACAACCAAAGAAAAGACCTTTTGATTCATATCAACTACTTGCAGGTTCAGATGTTGGAAACGATGATCAATTCTAGTTGTTCAACGGTGGTGAAAAAGATTGAGGGAAACACTTACCCGTGAGAATGAGATATTTCCTTGGTTTATCACTTACTGCTTTAATTGCTATTTTTGAGAAGTATGATTGATGTCTGTGTTCTATTCTGATTAAGGATTGGTAACATCTCTTAATCCTGATTTTTTCTTATGTTTGAAAAGTGACTGTTGCTTAACAAGGAGATGATGAAGAGTTCCTTAAATTTGTTTATGAATTTTTTTGATTACACAGGGAATAGAATTGATTTTTTATTGCAAAGAGGTCTTTTGCTTGAGGACAAGCAAGAAGTTATGTTGGGGGGTATTTTGATAAGTGAAAATTAGTTGATAAATTAGAGCACTTTTTAGTTCACTTATCAAGGATAAAATGGTATTTTTGCCCCAAATCAATCCCTTTTTATTAAATATTAGATAAATTGTATTTATTAATCTTAGATTTGAATTTGATGCTATTTTGATAGAAATATTGCTGATTTTTGCAGAATATTGCAAGGATTTGATTTAAGGGAAAGATAGCATTAAATAAGGGAGATGTCTGCAAGATTTGAAGTTTAATTGAAGACATTTAATGAAGATTTAAAGATTATTTGAGAGCAATTAAGGAAGATATCACTGCCAATTAAACAAGGATTCTGCAGACAACCTTCCCAATTAAATCCAAGATGCTCAATAAATGCAAGATTTCATCAAGAAAAGGGAAACAAGGAAAGACAAATCAACCAAAACCAGTCTCGGGGAGAGATCAAGTTAAAAAGAGAAAGATTGAAGCTGCAGGACGCATTCTGCGCGTCAACCTGCGCTGTAGCGCAGGGTGAAGCGAAGCACTCTGGATCCTGCGCTGCAACCTGCGCTGTAGCGCAGGGTGAAACGCAAGTTACGAAGATTATTGCCCTGTTGCCATTTTTAGATAGATTTCTCCCCAATTTTCTTTGTCTTTCCTTAGCCTATAAATAGGAACCTCTTGCACCAAATCATGTGTGCACAATTTTTGTAATTCAGTTATATTCCAGTGATAATGCACCAGTTCTAATTATAGAGTAGGAGAGGAGGAGCGCTTCACAAGGATTGAAGATGGTGACAGCATCTTCGGTGGTTTGTATGGCTACCTTGTGTAGTTAACTCTCCATTAGGATTGAATGTAATCGATTGCATTCCCAAGTGTATGTTGAACTCTATCTATTTATTTATGTAGTTCCCTAGCTATAATATTGGTAATGTTGTTCTGTGCTTAATTCCTAACTTCCGCGCTTTCCCGGAGTTATAAGATAGTTTGTAATTAACGTTACGACTAGGATCGAGTTTGGGGGAACCTAGACATAGGAAACTCAACCTCTGAGTGAATGAGAATACTCGGTTAACCAGTGAGTGAAACATGGGTGTTGCTAATGATTGATGGGTAGTGTGAGTATCCTAATGAAGGGCATCTAAAGGATAGGCATGGTCTAATGGATCGATAGCAAAGGATTAGTTGATTGTCAATCCAGGAAGCGAAACGTGGATGTATTCTAATGAGTGATGGGTAGTGACAGTACTCTAGCGAAGGTGCGTCCAGAGGAGTAGGCATCGTTTATCAATTAGTTCTTTTACAAACGGAATAAAGAAAGCATAATAAGTTGAGGGTAAGTCTGTCGCTTGGGAGAACCCGCATGGATTACCTTTGAGTGTGAGTGGCGCCTGGTAACTCGGGGTCTTAGCAATATAGTTTGTATACAGTGTTATAGTTCAAAGCCTATAAATATTAGGTAGTCTCGACATACATGAGGGGTGTGATGAGATGAAGTTCAATCCTAATCCAAGTAAAGTGTCTCTAACTCTTCCTTTCTATTTTTATTACTTATTAATTTGCAATTTATAATTTCCACGCGAAATGAACGAAATGATTTCACGAATTTGGAAATAGTGCTCCCAACAGGCATTATTTCTGAATTTAGAAATTAGGATGTTACAGTTACCTGCTCAACTAATAATCCACATAACACGTGGTGAGATAAAAATCTCAGTGAATACAATCACATGCATGAATGCAGGGAGCAGATATCAGTGTCAATTAACAAATCATACTTAACTCAGAAACAATAATTAATTAAACTGATATGAAAACATGATGCACTCACTGCTGTGCCCAACAGGTATGTTCTTATCTCTTTTTGGAGTTAGAACTGAACTCAGACTACGGGAAATATCTTTCCCGGGGACGAATCCCACCCAAACTGGACCAAAGTCTTGTTTTAAACATAATTACTTAATTTTTAACTCACGGCGCAAAGGTCGGCTTGTATTACTCACGGTCGAAATCGGCTTGAAATGTTTCAATCAACATAAACATGATAATTCATTAACAATTCATGATATAATAACAAGTTCAGAATTCATACACATTCAACGTAAGCAATTTCGATAGTTTCGAACCTATTTTAAAGCACAACACCAATTTAGTTACAAAAATACAATTTCTAACAATAATTCCTAGTAAGGAAAGACAATCTGCACTTGTGATTATTTTGATTTACTAAACAGTAGTACATCATCTGCATAAAACAGATGTGAAATAGCAGGACCATGGGATGAAATTTTAATTGCTTCCCATTCTCCCCTTTGCACAGCTGTCTGAATCATTGATCCTAGTTTTTCCATACAGAGTACAAATAGGTAAGGGGAAATAGGATCCCCTTGCCTAAGACCTCTACATGGAATAAAGGAACGACACTTAACCCCATTCCATAACAAGGTTATAGATGAAGATGATATACAGCTCATTATCAACGAAACAATATTTTCAAGGAACTGATATTCTCTCAAAACTTGTTTTAGAAAACCCCAATCAACTATGTTGTAAGCTTTTTCCAAGTCCAACTTATAGACAACATCTCCTTTTCTTTTCTTAGACCTTTTCATTGAATGAACCACTTCCTGCAATATAATTGCATTATCTGAAGTACTCCTACCTGGAATGAAGCTACTCTGGAATGGACTCATAATTTCCTGAAGAATAGGTCTCAGTCTTGTAACAAGTACCTTGGTTACCAACTTATAAATGCAATTGCACAGACTTATAGGTCTTAAGTCCTTGAATGATGAAGGAGGATCAATCTTTGGAATCAATACAATTAAAGTTTCTGCAGCAGCTAACGGAAAACTTTCTGTTTCAAAAACTTGTTTTATAAAATCCCACAAATCATCTCCAATTATATGCCAATACATTTTAAAAAATATTGGCTAAAATCCATCAGGGCCTGGGGCCTTATAGGATTTCATACTTAATAAAGCTTGATGAACCTCCATTTTAGATACAGGTGCTAGTAATATATTTTTTGCTTCAATTGATATAGTTGGAAAACTTGGAGAGTTAATATATTGACCAGTAGCAGATGTTATGCAAAAGAGACTCTTGAAATAATTTATTGCTTCCCTTTGTAAAATACTATCATCGAAAGACCATTCTCCATTTGGTAATGTAAGACCATTAATTTTATTCTTGGATCTCCTCATAACAGTCTGTTTATGAAAAAAAAGTTGTTTCTATTCCCAAATTTTATCCATTTCTCCTTGACTTTTGAAACCATAACACTTCTTCCCGAAATAAGGTTGCATTATACTGTTGGAGCAATTCTTCTTGTAATATTAATAATCTTGCTGAATCCACTGTCTGTAGACACCTTTGAGTTCCTTTTAATTTTTTTCCAATTTTTTTTCTGGCTATAGTACTGCCAAAAGTTTCCCTATTAAATTCAATGGATGCATCCCTAACAGCTGCAAGATTGCCCATGATGTCCCTATCATTTCCAATCCAAGACTTTTCAACAATTGATGGGTACAAAGGGTGAGTACACCATGCTGCTTGAAATCTAAAAGGCCTGCTGCCTTTCACCAATGGCTTGCTTGCACATCTCAAAATTATTGGGTGATGATCTGAATAAAGCCGACACAAATTTTCAATATTTCCATTTGGGAATCTCATTTTCCAGCTATGATCAGCCAACCCTCGATCTAATCTTCTGTGAACCCATTGACCTCCCCTACATTTTCTACTCCATGTAAATTTTGAACCAAAACAGCCAATGTCCATGAGATTACAGTGGCCCATATTATTAGAACAACAGTAGCTCTAGCAACAGAGAAACTTCCTCCCCTTTGCTCAGAAGATAGAAGAATATCATTAAAATCTCCCATCATAAACCAAGGTTGATGGATATTATTCCTTAGATTATGAAGATGATCCCACATTAGATTGCGTTGTGATAGAATTGGGCTTGCATAAACCCCTGAGCAGATCCATGATGCAGACCCCCTTGACACTTCCAAAGTAATTACCTGTGGAAAAGAAGCAAACACAGAAAAAGTAAACAATGATCCAATAGGTTTGAGTGCCCATGCCCCCTGAGTGGCCTTGGGCTTCCTCAATTGCTATTGGTGTATATTGCACTGTATTCCAAAATATTCTTGTTTTTTGAAACTGAGTATGTGTTTCATAAAAAATAAGAATATCTGGTTTAAATTTATTTAATAAATCTCTTAAGTGTCTATGGCTCTTCCTACCAGCTGCACCCCTTATATTCCAAGAGATTACTGTAAAATCACTAAACTCATGCATCATGATACCAAATTTAAAAAAAGTAACAGATATAGAAACATATCTTAACTAGCCCTGAGGTGGCTGGATTCCAATTGTCTTGTCAAGGACCTCCAACATTGGATCAAATTCAACCTCTGGTGAATCTTGATTAGAGGGAGATTTTAATCCTTTTAGCTGTAACTCACTATTATCTTCCACATCAACCTTATCTTGATCATTCATGTCAACAAACCTCATTCTATTTTGGGAGATGACCTCTACATTCATAGCTGTCTTTATTCCAAAATCCTTTCGAGTATTCTTCACTATTGCCAATTTATCTTTCCCTTCCTTTATTGAATTAACTTCATTTTCCTGCACCATCATATTTCTTGCTGAATCTTGGATTAAATCAACTCTAAGCCTCTTTTTCTTTGAGAAAGGTTGTGATGGAGGATTGAATGTTGTTGCTTGGAACTGGAAGGTTTGTTAATTAGACTCATCAAAAACATTGCCATCATGTTGGATATTGGAAAGTGCTGAGAATTGATTATTCTTGGACACATGAGCCTTTGATTGGGAAATTCCTTTATTCTTGCTATTAATCTGATCTTTACCCTTACCCTTAGCTGATCCTGGTTTTTTTGATCTAGACACAACCATCCACTCACCATGAATTGCATCTTCATTCTTGTTATGATGAATATTTTCCTCCACTCCTTGTATACCACCTATGCCCTGATTACTTATCTGATCATCCACATCATTATGTCTGTCAGCTTGTTGTTTTTGTCCTGAACCTATCTTGGCATTTGGACAGGATCTTGTTACATGACCATATAAGCCACAGTTACCACAAATCAAATGAAGACTCTCATATTCCACCTGATACCAGTGCCCCTGAAGCCATACTTTCCCAACCACAGGTTCATTCAAATTTATCTCCACACATGCCCTTGCAAACCGGCCTCTTGCCACATTGAGAGTTGTTTGATCCACCTTTATTGGTATACCAACAGCTGCAGCCAGGGCCATTAAAATACCTTCCTCACAATACTCTTTCCCCAAATTTGGAAAACGAATCCACACCATTGTTGAAGAAATAGGAGTATCTGAAGATACGAAATCAGGAGTCCATCTACCAACTGATAAGTAGTTATCAAAGATCATCCATGGCCCATCACTAATTATTTTATCTCTGTCACTATCAAGATCGAACTTGGCCACAAAATATCCATTCCCTACATCCCATAGATCAAAATCACCAGAAATTATGCATACCTTGTGCAGTTTCTCCTTCATAGTGAGGTACCCCACATTCTTTCCTAACACCTTGAGAATTATAGCCTCAGTCCATGGATGCCTCAAGTTATCCAATACCGAATCTGCTACATAGCACTTAGGCTTGAGACAATTTCCATCTTCGAATTCAATACGAAATAGTTTGTTACCGATCAAGTCTACTTTCTTCCTTGTTCCATCCGCACCCTTTGAACCCAGCAACTTATCTTTGAAAGAAGTTCTAACAGGATTGCTTGCAATCACTTCATCCAGAGGATCAGGTTCCATATTTATATCTGAAACATGAGCCATTCCTTTGGAGAAGCATTTTAAAATAAAATTAATCACACTTTTTTTTAATAATATTAACAAAAAAAAATGACTAAAAAAGTATTTGATAAATAAGAAACTACAATCTTCTCCTAAAAATTTTAAAAAGATCCAACAAAAGAATTTTAATATTAACAATTTAAAGTTTTAATGACATTAAGTTTAATAAATAAGAAACTACAATCTTCTCCTAAAAAGTAAAAAGATTTACTATTTATTAATTATCAAAATTTTAGGAATTAAAGATTTACTATTTATTACTTACTGAAATATTCTCCTACAACTACAACTCTACCTATTGTTAGTTTTGCAATCGATTTATTTGATTCACATAAAACAAAAACTAATATCTCTATCTAGTACATACATTACTGTTGCTTTTTGGAAACAATTTGACTATTAAACAAAACAATCGATAAACAAATATCTCTATCTTACCTACTGTTGCTTTTGGCAAATAATTTGAGTATTAAATCGATAATATATTATATATACAATCTCACAAATATCGCAAATGAGCACACAATTTCCAGATCAAAATAAAAAAAAGCGAGAACAATACTAGTATCAAGGACTCAAGAGCAAGATACAAAGTGGGGAAACAAAGAAAAATTTCTGAAAATACATACCGGAATAATCTTGTAAATGATGAAAATAAAAGCAAAATCCATGTCTTAGAATGGACAACTTTCTTTCTCAGTACGAAAGAGCAAAAGTGAAGAGGCGGCTATTCATATTTCAATTTTACAACAGGTAATTTAATTTTTAATTGATAATTGAACATCCTTTTAAGGCTTTAAGTTAGAAATTTACTTTTTAATTGATAATTGGGCTTGGGCTTAGAATTATAAATGATGAAAGATACAATATATATAATGAGTTTAATTTTTGAAATTAGTTTTATTATTATTATACATGATATATTGTAATATAATTTTTTTGGGGGGGCCAAAATTAAATTTTATATATATAGTAATTAAAAAAAATTCCTTGAGGGCCATGACTCCCCCCTACTTATATGCTCCGCCACTGAATGTAGCTTTGACTTTTATTAATATGGTCACAACAAAACAAAGAAAAATGAAAATTGTCTTCGTTGAAACTTTAATGGAGTGAGATGATCAAATAGAATTAAATTCATTTGAGGTGTCCCCAAATGTGTTCCGCATTTCTTATTTTTTTAGAAAAAACTGAAATCTAGCTAGTTTATATACATTTAAATGTAAACAAATATAATATACTCCCTCCGTTTCTTTTTATAAGGCACACTATATTGAATCACAAAGATCAATAAAAGTAATTAAAACTAGTTAATATTTTATTTGAGTTTTAAAAATTAGTTTAACTTTCTAGTTTTGTCCTTATTTAATATATATTATTAACTAACTTCACTATCATTTGATAGTTGGAAAGACATTAAAGTTAATAAGGACAAGTAAGGAAAATTATAATAAATGTTTGCTTCAAATTGTAATGTGATTTATAACAAGGAACACAAAAAATTTTAAAAGGTGCCTTATAAAAAGGAATTTTCAATTCCTACTGTATTCATTTCAAAATATTTAGTGTCTGTTTGGTTTATATATAGTTAAGTAGAAATGATTTTAGAAATTAATGGTTAAGTTGAGTGATGCACGTTTTACGAAGTACGTGTTGAGTCTCAAAATGTTATTAAAGAAATTAATAATGTTTTAAGAACTCACAAATCGTAAGTTTTAATAGACAACAAATTTGATTTAAGAAGAGATTATTTGATTTAAAGGATTATTATAAGAACAATATCACTTGAAGGTATTTTGCTTAATTGTTTCAGCAAGTGTTGTAAAAAGGAAACCTCAAATGTATCAACTCTCCGAAGAGGAACCTGCTGATGAGAGGAACCTTCTGAAAAGCTAAGTCTTGCTGAAGTCATCTCTACCTTCCGAAGTATTACAAGAATCACTTTTAAAGAATAACTGTTGAAGACCTATAACATAGCATTTGACTAAAGTTTGAAAGCTGCCTGCTCAAGACTCCAATGCATCATTAGCGTCTGAAGCAAGTTTGATTCATTTAAGGAATATTTTCAAAGATCCTTTATGCTGTCAAAGTCATCTTACCTCAAAAAGGAACCTGTTGTATGTGTCAGAGCAGTATCACAGACTGAAACATCTACAATTCCCAAAAGTCAGAAGCTTTAAAGAAGATTGTCTCAAAACGTCTAAAATAGCATTTAATGCTATCTCTCAATGACGTCTCAAGAAATCATCAACGGTTTCATTTCAAGACTCTATATATTGCTTCTCAAAAGAATTTGAGAGAGGTCGGCCAAGATCAAATAAGAATTTCTATCAAGCCAACACTCTGCTGTAACGTTGTGAATTTCTCTGTACTTAGAAAATTCCATTTTGTATCCTGAGATATACTTAGTTACCCTATGTACAAGAACACTTGTGTTTAAGTTTCTCAGAAGCTTAAACTTATTTTCATTGTAAACACTGTAAGGTGTCTGAGAGCCTGAAGAGGCCTGGAGGAACAAAGAATACTTGTTGTTTTGCCTGAAGGGGCTCTGTCTAAAAAATACTTGTTGTTTAGCCTGAAGAGGCTGTGTCCAAAGAATACTTAGTGTTTAGCCTGAAGAGGCTGTGTTCAAAGAATACTTGGTGTTTAGCCTGGAGAGGCTGGGGTCAAATGATACTTGTATCAGATCTGATTAGTGGAAAATCAAGTGGTGTGTTTGCCCTGGGACTGGACGTAGCTCACTGTGTTAGTGGGTGAACCAGGATAAATTGCTTGGCTAAGTTTTCTCAACCCTTATCTCTTTATTTTCAGTTTTTACTAACCGAGGAGGGTTCTGAAAAGTGGAATTATAAATCTGTGCAGCAAAACAACTTTGTTTATTAGATAAAACTATTTCAAAATCATTTTACTGAACCTGCTGAATCATATCAACAAGTTGCTGAAACTCTAATTTCGGAAGGTTGCTCAAATCATTTGATAAACTCTTTGCTTGTTCAAAAGGTTTTTTCTTAAATCTGTAAAGAATTATAAAACACTATTCAACCCCCCTTCTAGTGTTTCCTATGGTTCTAACAGTAGGTATCAGAGCTCAACCTCGGGTTGAGCATCTAAGAAGTGCTGAGGGAAGAAGGTCCAGATGGAAACCTCAACAAGCTACAGTGCCTACATCTCTGAAGAAGCATCTGTAACCAGACCTCCAATCTTCAACAGAAAAGATTACCTTTTCTGGAAAGAACATATGACGTTGTTCATGGAAAGCTATAATCTAGATCTCTGGGATATAGTTGTTGATAGTAATTATGTTCCCATGAGAAATGGAATACCCATTTCCAAAGCTGAGTGGTCCCATGAGCGAAAGATTAAGGTTCTACTCAATGCTCAAGCCAAGCTCTACTTAATTTGTTATCTGAACAGAGTTGAGTATGATATGGTAAAAGGATTTTACTCTGCCAAGGAAATATTGGATTGGCTAGCCTCATATGCTCTTATAGAAGATGAAGATTACAAGTCTACAGAAGAGCAATCCTATGAAAGTGAAGAAGATTCATTAGATGAAGAAAATCAGTGCTTAATGGCAAATCAATCAGAAGAGTCTGATCCTAAGGTAACATCCCTAACTCTTCTTGATGAATATGATGACTTAGTTGATAGTACCAAGGAACTCTTCAGAAAGTATAAGAAGCTTTCAAATGCACATGTTGGTATATGCAACAAAAACAAGGATTTTGAAAAAGAAAATCTTATACCGAAAGAAGAACTTTGGGTTCAAGAGAATGATAATCTCAAAATTCTACTTGAAGAAAAAAAGAAACTTCAAGGACAGATTTTGGAACTTACCAAAGACCTAGCCAACTTTACTGAAGGAACAAATAATCTTAATAGATTATTAAAAACTCAGAAAAGGTTAAAGGATAAAAGAGGCTTAGGTTTCTCTAAAAAACTATCACCTAAATCATCAAGTTCTGATCAGCCTAAAAAGGATAAGAAAAAGGTTGATGGGTGTCCTCATTATGATAAACATAGATTATTTAAATCTGAGTGCAAACAGGATGAGGAACCTGTACCTGTAACTGACCCTGGTGGACCCAAGAAAATATGGGTACCAAAATCTCTCTTTATCTCTCTTGCAGATATTCTAAACAAGTCAAAGAAAACTCCCAGAATTACTGCAAAAGAATGGATGAGAGGAACTCAAAATGAAAAGAAGGTTTATGTTCCAAGAGCTTTCAACATGAGCTGCTGAAGCAACAAGGTCTCTATTGAAAACAATGTTGAGTCTCAGCAAATACATGCCATCAACTCAAATCCTTAAGTATCTCTGCTGGTAACATTGTTTAATACTACAGTCTCAATATCTGTGACTATCTGAAATTGCTTGAAAATATGTGAAAATTTATATGCATATAACTTTCTGATATGCATGAACTCTCTGATATGTTTACTTGCTGAAAATTGTGAACCTGCTGAACACATACTTTCTGAAATTGGCACTTAATGACGTGGCACTTTGAGACAGTTGGCTTTTTACCTGTCTTCTGAAACTACATAATTTCACGTCTCCCCAAGTCTGTGCAGCCTGTAACTGCCATCATTAATGCTACCTGAGTCTATATATACGTCAGAGGAAGCTATTCAACAGTTACACTCTCTCTTGCTTCCTCTTGTTGTCAATCTCTCTCTCTCTCTGTGTGCTCTCAAAATCTCCAAGTTAACCTAATCTTTTTTCAATCTCCTCTCTGCTACTGCAATGGCGTCCAAGAAGGCTGGAGGAAAGATTGTCCCCTCAAAGAGTGTTAACTTCAAGAACCTTGCTGAGAACGGGTTTGACCTCACAGATTACTTCAAGTGTGCCGGGTGGCTACCTTTCTTTGAGGTAATTGAATGTGGCTAGCATGAGGCCAGTGTCTATGAGTTCTGGAGAACTGTCAGAGAAGTGGAAGGTAACCGGAAGGTGTATCTTAAGGCAAATGTGATGGGCCATGAGATTGTGGTGGGCAACAATCTACTGGAGCAAGTTACTGGTATCAAGGCAGAAGGAGCAATCTACATGCCAGACTGGGAAGCCAAGAATGGTGGTGCTGGGAAGTATGACAAAATGCTCTTTGGAGAGGTAGATCCCTCAAACCCTAAGGGAACTGGGATGCGAGATATTCCCAAGGTGCTATTTGTTGTGCTGGGTTGTTGTTTCTTCCCCAAGGGAGGTGGTAAGGACCACATATCTGAGTTGGAGAGGTTCTGTGTCATTCACCTTCTCCAGAAGAAGAAGATAAACCTTCCATGGATTATTCTCTATGGAATGCTTAGGAGAGCAAGGGACTGTGTTGCTAATCTGCCCCACAATACCTTGATAATGAAGATTTTGATGCATCACAAGGTACCGGTGGAAAATTTGTTTGATCACAAACGTCCAAGTTTCTTCAATGCAACAACCCTTAAGCAAATGGGTCTTTTGAAGAAACTTGCTGAAAGTGTTGTTGAGCCGAGGAAGAAGGCTCATATTACTGCATTCCAAAAAGGCATGCTATAAATTCTGGAAGAGGAGTTACAAGGAGATGTCTATAAGGATGAGTTCAAACCTGCTGAGGTTACTCCTGAGAAGAAAGTTGTAAAGAGGCCAAGGACAAAGGTCTCTCAGAAGATTCTCACCCCTGCTGACTTGGAAAGGGTTAGCGAAGTTGAAGCTTCATACCAAAAGGCCACTTCATCTGAGGAGGTAGCCAAAGTAGTTCCATCAAAGGAACCTGAACCTGTTCAGAAGGTTCACCATGAACTTGCTGAAATCGTGAGTAAGGCTACTGAGATGCCTGCTAAGGTTACCAAGCCTACCTTAACTCCTGAGGGACAGGCTCAGATAAATGAAGTTGTGAGTGGAAGTTCTTCAGAACCACTCATTATTAAACCTCTCAGTTCTATGCATCCAGACCCAGAACTTTAGAAGGTTGTAAAAATTGTCACTGCCTTGGATGAAGAAGAAGAAAGGAAAAGAAAAGAGCAAGAAGATAATGATAGAGCACTTGCTGAAGCTGCTCAAAAAGCTATATTGGAAGATGAAGAGTATGAAAGAGTTGCTGGAAGTAAAAGGAAGAGACCCTCTAAAGCAACTAGATCCATGAAGAAAAGGTTGCTTTCACCAGTCAAAGAAGCTGCTCCTGCTCCTGCTCCAATGATCACAAGGAGCAAGTCTATCCCAAAGGATGATACTGGGATCTTTCAAAAAGCCCTTAAGGAAGTCAAAACACAATCTGTGTTAGATTTGAAGAAAGAAAGAATTGTGAAGAGGAAGGTAAAGCCTCCATCACCTTTTGTTCTGTATGACTGGACCAAGACAAAAATGTATCAAAGAAAGCTTCAGGAAGCTGCTTTGAAGCCTGTACCTACTGAGAAGCCCTACAAGAAGACCAAGGTACTCTTTGATAACTTAGATCCTGCTGATATGGAAGATTTGGTAAGTCCTGCAAATATATCAGTAAGGATAGTGGATATCACTGAAAAGGAGTCTAATCCTCCTAATGTTGAAGTTCATGCAACTGTTCATGTTAAAGTTGCAAAAGATACTGAACCTGCTACTCTTAAACCTGCTGCTGCTGCTACACCAATCAACCAACTTGCTGATGATAATGAAATTAAAAAGGTTGCAACTGCTGATAACATCAAAGGTGAACCTACTGTGGTTTTTGCTGATGAAGTTCCTTGTGCTGATAAGGAAGATGCACTTGCTAATAGTGACAATGGTGTAGAATTCTATACTGATGATCCCGTGGATATTGAGAAGGAGTTTGCTGTGACAAGTCCCATTATTGCCATTCCCTTAAGGACTGGACCTGCTGAGGTTGCAGATCCATCAAATCCTCAAACAATCAATACTAATGAGGTCAGTGGAGCTATAGTTTCTGTTGATGAAGCTCCTGAAGTTGGACCTAATAGGGTTGCAAATATTGATTGGGCTACTAGAGGAAGCTATGTGTGGAAAGAAAAAGGTGTATTTGTCTTTGAAGGTGTCTTCAATCCAAGAGAAAAGTGATGGAAGCCTAAGTCAAGAGATATCTCAAGGAGACCTACCTTTGACAAGGCAAAGCCTATTCTCAGTTTTGAAGACTTACTGAAGGCTGCTGAGTTTCCTCACAGATTCTATCAATCTGCACAAGCTCAAAGAAAAAGATTGTCCAAGTGTCCAAACTTGTATGAGTAGCTGATGTACTTCAAGGATCACTTGCCACTTTGACCACCCATGCAAATTGGTTTGCATGTGGACACTCTTGAAGATGATATATTGAGAAGATTGGGCAAGGCCTCAGGGGGAGCTTCTGATCAGATAGAGAAGATCAGACATGGTGTGGGGCCTCCAAAACATTTCTGGAAGAAAATTGATATAGATTCACCTCAAGCAGTGAGTATACCTGCTGAAGACTGGATCCTAATCAAAAAGCTTAACATGGAAGCTGAGGTGTATTCAAAATATGTTGCTGAAAACGATGGCTGCAGAGGTTTTTCAAGCCTCCTACACATCTCACCATGAAGCCATCAACAAAGATTTATTGAATATCAGACGGGATTGTGCCTAAGCTGGCTTTTGCAGAAGGTCCTGAGGATAAGAGGAAACAACCAAAGTTCTATACTGCCTATTTTGAAAATCCTAAACCTCTCACCAAAGAAGAATGGAAGAGACTCCCTGAAGATCTTGAAGCTTATGGGGTTTTGACCGTACTTATAGATACAGGATTTGGTATGTCTTCTCTGATTTGTCTAGGTGAATTTATTATGCTTGCTTAGTATTGAATCAACTGCGAAAGTTATATCATGCAATGATTGGAATTCAATGCTGCTATGTCTGAATTAATTTACCTACTTATTTAATACACTCTTTATATCAGTTAGGGGGAGTTTTGCTTTCTACCTACCCTTTTGAATAATGACAAAAGGGGGAGTATTAAAAAGAAATATATTAGAAATATATTATAAAGAGAAGGAAGTATCTAATATCTGAAGAAAATGTTTCTGGAAGAAATCATTGTTTCAGGAGGAGCAAAATCACAAGTATCTAAAACAGGGGAAGTATATTCTAATCTTTACTCTTTTAAATTCCCTTCAGATATTTGCTAAGTTTCTTTTTAAACAAAATTGTCATCAATAAAAAGGGGGAGAATGTTGAGTCTCAAAATGTTATTAAAGAAAGTAATAATGTTTTAAGAACTCACAAATCCTAAGTTTTAATAGACAACAAATTTGATTTAAGAAGGGATTATTTGATTTAAAGGATTATTATAAGAACAATATCACTTGAAGGTATTTTGCTTAATTATTTCAGCAAGTGTTGTAAAAAGCAAACATCAAATATATCAACTCTCCGAAGAGGAACCTACTGATGAGAGGAACCTTCTGAAAAGCTAAGTCCTGCTGATGTCATCTCTACCTTCCGAAGTGTTACAAGAATCACTTTTAAAGAAGAACTGCTGAAGAACTATAACATAGCATTTGACTAAAGTCTGAAAGCTGCCTGCTCAAGACTCCAATTCATCATTAACGTCTGAAGCAAGTTTGATTCATTTTAGGAATATTTTCAGAGATCCTTTATGTTGTCAAAGTCATCTTACCTCAAAAAGGAACCTGCTGTACGTGTCAGAGAAGTATCACAGACTGAAACATCTACAATTCCCAAAAGTTAAAAGCTTTAAAGAAGATTGTCTCACAACGTCTCAAATAGCATTTAATGCTAACTCTCAACGACGTCTCAAGCAATCCTCAACGGTTTCATTTCAAGACTCTATATATTGCTTCTCAAAAGAATTTGAGAGAGGTCGGCCAATCTCAAATAAGAATTTCTATCAAGCCAACACTCTACTGTAACGTTGTGAATTTCTCTGTACTTAGAAAATTCCATTTTGTATCATGAGATATACTCAGTTACCCTTTGTACAAGAACTCTTGTGTTTAAGTTTCTCAGAAACTTAAACTTATTTTCATTGTAAACACTGTAAGGTGTCTGAGAGCCTGAAGAGGTTTGGAGGAACAAAGAATACTTGTTGTTTAGCCTTAAGATGCTGTGTCCAAAGAATACTTGTTGTTTAGCCTGAAGAGGCTGTGTCCAAAGAATACTTGGTGTTTAGCCTGAAGAGGCTGCGTTCAAAGAATACTTGGTGTTTAGCCTGAAGAGGTTGTGGTCAAATAATACTTGTATCATATCTGATTAGTGGAAAATCCAGTTGTGTGTTTGCCCTGGGACTGGACGTAGCCCACTGTGTTAGTGGGTGAACCAGGATAAATTGCTTGGCTAAGTTTTCTCAACCCTTATCTCTTTATTTTCAGTTTTTACTAACCGAGGAGGGTTCTGAAAAGTGGAATTATAAATCTGTGCAACAAAACAACTTTGTTTATTACGTAAAACTATTTTAAAATCATTTTACTGAACTTGTTGAATCATATCAGCAAGTTGCTGAAAACTCCGGTTTCGGAAGGTTGCTCAAATCATTTGATAAACTCTTTGCTTGCTCAAAAGGTTTTCTTAAAATCTGTAAAGAATTATAAAACACTATTCAACCCCCCTTCTAGTGTTTCCTGTGGTTCTAACAGTACGTTGGAGGGAAGTTATTTAAAATCAATTCCGCGAAACCATAGTTTTGCACTGTAGCAAATGGGAAACAATTAAACGGGCTATTAGTATTGTCTTGTCATTTGTGTTTACTTAAATTCCTATTATTTATATATAATTATTTTCGATTGCAACATGTAATGTATTTAGGTATTTAATAGTTTAATTTTAAAATATATAAGATTTTTTCACGCCTAATTTTTTTCTTTTAATCTCTCTTTCTTTTTTTATCACATCAATTGTTATTTATTTCACACTCTCTCTTGATTTGTTTCTTTTTATGTCTTTCTTTTTTCTATTTTTAACACCCTAAAGTTAACTATCAAAGTTTTAATACTTTTAAAAAAGATTAATAATTTTTTCACATTTTTTTGTTTTACACTTCCTTTAACACCTGAATTTTGATCTTTTCATTTTTATCTTCATTTCATATCACATGTTTCACATTCTTTCTCTTTATTAATTTTTCTTTCTATTTTTCTCCTCCATAAACTTTCCATATTTATCTACCTACTTGAAGTAAATATAGCAATCACAAGAAGGGGGGTTGAATTTTGATCTCTTAAAAATTTCTGCACTTTTCTTCTAATATTTATTTTTGCTCAAGTTAAATACTTGGTTGATATTAGAAGTTCAAGGGTTAATTTTCACAACATGGATTATGTTTATAATATGCTGAAAATATGGTTCCTTTTGACTTGAACCATCTTAGAGTGACACTTACTTAGGTATTAGATAAGTTTAAAAACTTTTTATGCAAATGATATGACAGTTATAATATGAATATAGCAGCAACAATAAAAAGGTTAAGGAAGAAGAAGATTGCACACAGTATTTATACTAGTTCACCTCTTAACCTTGAGGCTATATCCAGTCCCTACTCCCAATAGGATTTTCCACTATATCAACCTTGATACAATGACTTCTTGGATGCTCCTCACCACTAGTATTATTTTGCAGCCTGACTCACACAATATTCTTCTGTAGGCTCACCCAGTATTCTTTCGCAGTCTCTGTAGTCTCTTACAATTGATATCTGCAAATAGCAGGGCATACATTACTCTTGCAGACTTAGCCTAACGTCTATCTCTCAAAAGAATTCACCTCCTTTGAGAGTTACAAAATTGTGTGATAAAAATACAAAGAATAAAGGCTCAAAGTTTGCAATAAATTTGTATACAGCTGAAATACTTGAGCCAACACACACTTTTCCTCACTTTCCTAATTATTTCAACTCATAGTAAAGAGATTTGTAGAAAATGAAAATTCTGCAAAAGGTATGATTGTAATTTCGCAGACTTTTGGTGCTTCTTCTGCTTGTTCAGTTGTGTGTAAAAAAATGGAGGAGAAAGCTTCTTTTTATAGCCAAGCAAAAGGAATATAGCCGTTGGAAAAGCCTTTGAGAGCAAGTCAGTCAACCAGCTGGAAGTGCAGCGGCTGTCACTGTCATGTGGAGCTTTTTCTCTTTCCTTGGTTTGACTGGTCCTTTCTTCTGATGAGCACATCTTTTGAAGCTTGTATCTTCTCCAGCAGGAAACTCATTCAGTAGGTTGTTTCCTTCTTGATTTGTACTTTGATTTTGTGAAATAATTATTCGTTCTTTCATGTAATTATTTTAGATAAAGAACATACACGGTAAGATTTAAACAATCTCCTTGAATCAGATTCAGCTTCTTCTGATGTTACCGTTAAGATATTTTCTTCTAGAAGTATAACTGTAGTAACAACAACATTAGCTCCTGGATTTATCAGAGTGCTTTCTTCTTATAACTGAATAACTTTAGGAAGTTAGAAGATGTTTTGAAGATTTTGAGTTTTAGCAGACTTAAGTGTATCTTCAGAGAGCTTTCTGACAGATTGTTTCTTCTGAAGTTAGTCAGAGATATCTTCTTCTTATTCTTCTCAACAGCTTTCTTGCTTTCACCTTACTTAATTTTTTCTTTTCTTTTTCTTTATTGCAATGTGATATTCTTTAAATGACTTGTTTGCTCGATTTTCTTGAAATAGAACCAGAAACATTCTTTGTTTCTTCTGATATGCTTACTGTAGTGGATCTTCTTATCCATTTGTCCTGTTTCCTTTTTAATCAACTCAATTTGAAACATTATTCCATATACTCAGAATTATAATAAGTATATTTTGATAATTTGTCATTATGAAAACATCTTAAATGGATTTTTGGACCTTACACTACTATCTATATATGTATCTTATAGGTTAGGCTAGATTTAGAACTCTTAACTTTACTACTTATAGGAATAAAAAAAATTAACCCCCCAATGAATAGTGACAAAAAATCTAGCCAATTGTAATAGTATAGATAGATAACAATAAAGAAAATATTAATAATTTTATTTTTTTTGTTAATTACTATTACTACTACTACTACTACTATTATTATTATTATTATTATTATTATTATTATTATATAAAATTGACAAATTCATAAACTGATATAGACGACATGGACTTAATCTTACAAAATTTATAATAAATCCACCTCTTAACAATATAGATGGGTAATGAGGAGTTTTATAATCTATTAACAAAAAATAATTATTCAATTTCCCTAACAACCATAGATAATGTGCAAAAGTCGGATCCAAGTAGCTAGCAAAGGAAAAAGATTTTTTTAATCTAATTAATTAAGGGGGTATTCATATTTTGTCACCCCGATAAATATTTATTATTGAATACATACCTTATGATATTAGCACTCAAGTCTGATCCAAGCAGCTAGCAAAGGAAAAAGTATTTTTTTTTGTAATCTAATTAATTAAGGATGTATTCATATTTTGTCACCCCGATAAATATTCAATTTCAAATTTCCGTAACAACCATATATAATGTGCACGTACTACTGATCAAGTCTGATAAATGCAGCTAGCAAAGAAAAAACATTTTGTTTAATCTGATTAATTAAGGAGGTCACCCCGATAATTATTCATTATTGCATACCTACCTTATAATAATATTAATTAGTAGATGAGCAGAACGGAAAAAAAAAAGGTATAATTCTGTATATCTATATATAACAGTAGATCTGAGTCACAAATATATATAATGCTTAATGTGCAAAAACAATTAAAAAAAACATCGCGTGACCCAATAATATATAAATTCATTGGCAAGTCTACTAAAATTATATGATTTAATTAACGAATTCATGTGGCCTTCATTTTCAATATATTGTGTTTATATAATTAATTTGTTTTCATACCGCATGACGAAAAATAGCAGGCATAAGCAGAACATGTGTCATTCTTTGCGTCAGCTGCTTAGAAATTTAAAAATTAAGATTAGGGGTGCAATTAATTACGTACTAAGGAATTATTAATTAAGAAGGTAATTAATTAAGAAGAAGAAGCCGATTGCTAGCATGATGCATGAGAGGTTTATAAAAGGGCATCGAGAGTTGGACATTTTCCACCAGCAATAGCAATCAATCAAACTCACAAATTAAAAGAGTTGCATTGCATTTATTCTCCTCCTACTCCAAATTCCAATTGTCACAATGTCTCATAATTTCCAAGCCGTTGGGAAGCCAACAATTTTCCGGGAATACATTGGTGTGAAGCCATACCCGGATAATTTAAATAATTTTCCTGAGGATATTATCAACCCCAAGATCTCAGAATTCCACTTCATTCTAGGGTTTGCCACAGAGGACTATGATCAAGAAGGAAAAGGCACCAGATACTTCAAAAGGACTTGGAACTATGACTACTTCAGTCCTGATAAAGTGAGGGAACTCAAGAAAAAGTATGGCAACGTGAAGGTGATAATAAGCATTGGAGGTCGTCACACTGATTCCTCTAAGTATCCATTCAATCCTGCTAAGAAAGAACTATGGTCTGACCAAGCCATAGATTCACTTAAAGAGGTCATCGCAGACTACGACGGCGAGAAGGACGAATGCGGGTGCAATAATGTAATTGATGGAATTGAAATTAATTATGAGGAAATCAAGTGCACCGATACTGACTTTGCCCATTACATAGGGAAAGTTATTAAGGAGCTCAAGAAGCAAGTACCATCAATCAAAGTGGTGTCCATTGCTCCATCAGATCTTATCTGACACCACTACAGGAGATTGTATCAGGAATACCTGGACTATATCAACTGGGTTGACTACCAGTTTTACAATCAGAAGGTCTCCTCAAAGGATGAGTTTGTAAATCTCTTTCGTGAACTATCAAATGAGTACCAAGGTAAACTCTTGGCAGGATTCAGCACTGATCCAAATGACACCGGTAAAATATCACGGGAGGTGTTCCTTGAGGGTTGCTCTGAACTCATCCACCGTAAATTACTCCCTGGAATTTTTGTTTGGGATGCTAATGACTCTGTCGTTCCCAGGTCCAATGAGAAACCTTTCCTCCTTGAGGAAAAGGCACAAAACCTCCTCACTGGATCTGATTGATTATGTACAACTCCACTATCTCTATCAGGTCATCACAGACTATAGCAGTCTCTGTTGGCATATATGTTATGCATGTCAATCTCTACTGATCTATAGTCTGATAAATCTTCTCAATAAGACCTGTTGCCTACTACTTGCGTTCTCTTGTATCAGTGTCAAGTTTTGAGTCAAGTCATCATTTACAGTTCTCTTGTATTATTATCCTTGTTTTCAATGTACTTGCTTCTCTTGTGTTGTGTCATTATGTGTGTTTTTTTAGTTAATAATAACAAACAACCTTTCTATATATTTTCTAAATTAATTAATAATTCAAATGAGACAAAGCCTGCCCCTAACCAGTGTGTAAACTTGTCGTATCCAATCTATTTATTTATTATTGAGATATAATTTTTTTATTCTTTTATTCACCGCATTAAATTACTCCTTGGAATTTTTGTTTGGGATGCTAATGAGTCTACCGTCCCCAGGTCGAATGAGAAACCTTTCCTCCTTGAGGAAAAGGCACAAAACCTCCTCACTGGATCTGATTGATTACGCACGACTCCACTATCTCTGTCTCTCTCTCTCTCTCTATATATATATATATATATCTATAAGGTCATCACAGACTATAGCAGCCTCTGTTGGCATGTATGCTATGCATGTCAATCTCTACTAATCTATAGTCTGATAAATCTCCTCAAATAAGACCTGTTGCCTACTACTTGCGTTCTCTTGTATCAGTGTCATGTTTTGAGTCAAGTCATCATTTACAGTTCTCTTGTATTATTATCCTTGTTTTCAATGTACTTGCTTCTCTTGTGTTGTCTCATTATGTGTATTTTTTAGTTAATAATAACAAACAACCTTTCTATTTTCTATATTAATTAATAATTCAAACGAGACAAAGCCTACCCCTAACCAGTGTGTAAACTTGTCGTATCCAATCTATTTATTTATTATTGAGATATAATAATAAAGTTGAAAATAGTAGCTGAAACAATTTCAGCAGTGTTTGGGAATGTAGCTTTTTTGGTAGCTACAAGCTTTTCTTAAAAGCTACTTGGGTTAGCTTTTTTAAAAAAGTTCCAATTTTCAGCTACTAGCTGAAAATTAATTACAAGTTTAACCCTCAACCACCCCCACTTATCATTATTTAATAATTAATGTTGTCCTTAAATGTCATTTTACCATTTTCAACTAGTTTTACTAAACACATTCAATAGTTTTTCAGCTTTCAGCTAGCTTTAAGATTTTAGCGAGCTTTTCAGCATTCAGCTAGTTTTACCGAACCTACTCTACATATCATATTAATATTAATATTAATTATGGATAATAAATAAAAAATTTATGAAATAGAATAATATGCCTTGTGCATCACACAACTTACATATTAGTTATTTAAATGAGATGTGATACTCATTAAGTTCATGATGTAACAACCCATCATTAATGGTGTAAAACTTTTCTACATGATCAATATATACTAAGTAAACTCATAAATAATTAATTATGTATACAAATAATGTACATAATTTATATAAAAAGAAATAAAAAAGTGAAATTTTATTTTTTTTTAAAATATATAAATATAAATAGTAAAAGAATGATAATACTACAAAATCTACAAAAATATATATGAGCACAAAATTAATAGTGAATAAACTATTTTATATAAGATTGATATAATTAATAAAAGATAAAAAAAAAATTGGGGATTGTGGCTCTACTAATATAGCCCATGGCTATACCCATGCAGTTGTGTTATTTAGGGGTGGCTCATAAAGTACCATAGAAATTGTTGTGGTATTTACGGGTGGCTCATGATCATACACTACCATATGAAATTGTTTTATCATTTAAATTGTAGCTTTATTTTTAAATCAAAAATGAAAAGATTGCTGCGGGACAACCTCTGCCTCTTTTTACAATTGAAACTGAAGCTATTATATTTGATTATTGAATGTAATATTTGATTCGAAAGAAATTAGAAGAATTTTTTAGATTTTGAGAAACTTGAAAAGTGGACTACTGGACTTTTGGAGAAAGAGGGGCGCCGGAGCCATTTATTAATTAGGAGTCACTAATATTGCAAAAAGCGGAGGGACCAAAATGCTATTTTTTAATAACTGGTTTAACAAGTTTCAGGTAAGAGATCTTGACTATCTATTAAAAAATTATTAAATTTAACGGTAATAAAACTATGTTTCACCGATGACACACCCCTAAAGTGTTTCACGCCTAGACAGATCCATTAATTTAATTTATTTTCATATATATTGCATGATGAAAAATAGAAGACATGATGACATAAGCCGCACATATAATGCTTTGCGTCATATACATATAGCTGCCCGTAAATTTACAAATTTGGTGAAGACTGAAGTGTAAGGATTTAAGAAACATGTCAATAACTGATTTTTTTTTAAATATGCATTTTTTTATATTGTTCATTCATGTTAATTAGCGATTTTATTACATGCACATGAGTCTAGATTTGTATAACTAATTGAAACTTCCTAAAATTAATTTATTTTAACGTATAGTTTTCAAAACATAAGTAAAAGTTCACTATTAGATAACATATCTACGAATGTCTAAATTATCTGAAATTTGAGAAACATGATCATGAAAGTAATATAATGTGATTCAACGGATTTAATAATATGTCTTATAATAATAACTAGTGTCCGACCCATGCGATGCATGAATATTATTATTCAAATAGATTGTTTATACTGAATACTATAATATATTTAATTTAATTAATATAAATATGTAAACTTTAGAAAATGATAATGATTAGTGCTTTTTTTCATATTAAAATTTATACTTGTTTATATAGAAAGAATTAAAAAAATTAAAACATAGAAAATTTATTTGAAACAATAAATTTCAAACATTAATAATTATAAATGTAAAATATACCATATCATATCATTTATATTTTTTAAAATATCCTTGTATATTCTATATTTTTCGTCAAATTATAACGTTTAAAAATATAATCACATATAAGAATCCTAAGTCCTTGTCAAGACTTCACCCTAGATATAACAACATATAATTGACCATGAGAGAAAACGGTTTTGGTAAATAAACACCAACGTGTGACGATGTAGCCAGTGGCGGAGCTTGACTAAAGTTTTTGGGGGGCCAAGATATTAATGTGATACACTCAAAATTTAAAGTCAAATAATCATAATTATTTACATAAAAGCAAGTGTAAAATACTAAAATGAAATATAAAAAGCTTAAAGTTTTTGTCATTGATATAGAAGCAAATGCAAATTAAAATATAAAAATAAACTTTGCTTAAAGTACAACTTTGCGTTCCTTCAAATTCTTGAAGTCATCAATAATTGAATCAGAAGTGATCTTTTCAGCTATTTCTTTTTTAATAAGGTAAGTGATCCAATATTCTAAGAGAAATTAAAATTGCAAGTTTGTAGAAAAAAAAAACACTATTATGAATTTATCACTATTAATTATTTGTATTAGAATAAAACTTATTCCCTTACCATAAAAGATAAAATTTTTATGAATCTTTTATATAAATTATATCTTCCAATAATCCAAATATTTATTTTAAAATAAATTAATCACACTTTTTTAATAATATTAACCAGAATCTCTAAAAAATATATGACTAAAAAAGTATTTGATAAATAAGAAACTACAATATTCTTCTAAAAATTTTAAAAAGTTTTTGATATTAACAATTTCAAGTTTTAATGAGATTAATTGTTAGGTATATGCACTAGAGACTTATATGTTTTTGAAACATTCATCACATGTATCATATTATTTTATAAAGGCAATTCATTCTTTTAAGAATACAATTAATGTCCTTAGAATAGTAAGCTCAAACTTCATAAGATATCAAGTAGATGACTTGATCGTGAGATCTTATGAAGAACTATTCTTAAAATAGTCCCTGGTCAAGTATCATCTTAGGACAAAGATGCATTTAGACTAGTATGTGAGTTCATTGATGACCACATCTTACGGATCATGGATATGAGATATCATGTGCTCACATAAGTACATATTAAGAGTAATAGTGTACTGGACAGACCCACCTTAAGAACGTTGCATGGATTGTTACATAAGTGTCATGAACGTTTCTTAAATTGATAAATGTTATATGAAGTCCTTTGACCTGAAATCATTACGATTTCTACATAAGGAATTATATGTTTTGAATATCATCAAACATTGCCTGTAACAAGGTGATCATAAAGTTGGTATTTGGGCATATAATAAATTATGTGGTGGGATGTGAGTGACCTAGATGGAATTTGTCCCTCCTATGTAACAGGAGTTATATCTGTAGGCCTCTTGATAAAGTGAGACTGCAAAATGCATGGCCATGTTCAAGAGGATAAACATAAGATGTTTATTTTCTGTACAGTCTACTTGGGGATCAAGGAAACATAAATTGAACTATACAAGGTTGACACATTCCATGCCCTTGTGTTCAATTAGATATTTGAACAAAGGGACAGATCATATAAATTATCATAAAATAGGATTCATCAAAAGTTGTTGACATTCTCAATATTTGGGTAGTAGTGATGTATTGCTAGATACCGCTCACTATTTATGATATTAAATATAAAAGAGTTTTATTTTAATATCATAACCAAATATTAAAAGCCTATTGGGTCACACGCATACAACAAGCCGATAGGAAAGATATGAATTCTAATTTGATTAGAGTTATAACATAATGGGCCAGACCCATATTTATGTTAAGGTTAATAGAGTGAGGGGGTAAAACCCTAGCCACCACTCTATAAATATAGCATAAGATGCATTACCCAAGACATATGAGTAGTCGCTCTTACTCTCTAAACACTACTAGCAGAGTTGAGGAGGGTTTCCTAGTTCGGATGTTGGCGTGGACACCTCTAGAGACGTGGCTGCTATTGCCTCGTTTACAATCCTCATAAGGTATTGTTACATGTTAAAAATAAAATGTAGTTCGAAGTGGCTAAGAGAAGGCCAGAAAAGAATACTCATTTTATTTAAGGCCTTCTAATAGGGATTACAATAGAATCAAACTAAAGCCTAAAGGTTGGCTATTCGAACCTAACTTTATTTCCTATTACATGTCTCCAGGTATGTTAATCTTCAAACTAGTGCTTCAAATGGAGGAAGCAGACCCTTTGACCTGGGTGTCAGTGTCATGTCTTCGGAGGAGGAACAACACCTTGCTTCGAATTTTAGAAATGAGTTGATTCTCAGCCTTGGACCTTCCAAATAATCCATGGCCCGGGAGCCTCACCCCTATATTCTTCATCTGCCTTCCTCCTCCTCCTCCTCCTCCTCTTCATCTTCCTCTTCCCCCAAGAATCAGAAGATTAGGCAATAGGCTTTGAGATTGCCCATTACCCTGAACCTCTTCCTAGTACCAAGGAGTTGGGAGTAATACCAGGCCATGCATGGGGCTAAGGCCTTGAATGTTGGCTGCACTGTTCGAATTGAGGTCAAGGTCCACTGTGATGTGACCACTAATGTTGGACACCCCGTCGACCTGAAGTCCAAATATAATGGCAAGATCAGGTCGTGCAGGGCAACCAACATCAGGGATCTCTCCATGGTCATAGGGAAGAATGGTGGAACCGAAATGAAGTCCTTTTCCTTTTATAGGGGTAGAAAGCCATGGAAGAATTAAGAATGCTGCTCCAAAGGGCCAATCAGAAGAAGTCCTGGTCATATTGACCAAAGTGGACAGTGGTCAAGACAATTAGATTGGACAACAGGTAAGTGGCTTCGAAGAGCAAAAAGAAGGCCTGGGTTACGAAGGAGCAAACAGGGTCAAGAAAGGATCTAGGCAGATCATGGTTCGAAGAAGGGAATGCTTTATGGTAGTTCGAGACGTCTTCCTTGCTTTGGTTCGAAGGAATCCTTCTCCATCAGTTTGAGAAAGGTCGTATCCCTTTTTCTATTCAGATTGCCTTGGACGTTTTCCACGTCAACTAAGAACAAGAATGGTTCTGGAAATTCTTCTAGAAGTTCCTCAACCAACGAAGTTCCCCATGGCAGTCACAATGGTAGTCAAAACTCCCCAGGAGGAGTTGGGAGATACAGAGAGGACGAAATGCGTGTGGGTACACTCCCTCAACCTGAGGAACCATTTATTAGCCAAGTGAGAGCGTATGAGCCTCTTAGGGTTGAGGGACCACCCCCTGGTTTCCAAACCCAGAACATGGTGGCAACTTTAAGTATGCCTCAGAGTCTCTACAGAAATCCACTAGCAGTTCATGTTCCTCTAAGGAACAATAGGAACTCACCTGAGATGTGGTCTAACCAATTAGGACCAAGTGCTTTCACCAATGTGGCTTTGCAGTCCATGAGACAGCAAATGGATGAAAGCAACCATGATATGGTTAACATGTTAACTCATCAAATGGCCACGGAGATAACCCCTTTGGTAGCAACCACAAACCAGAACTACCAATTGTTAGCAAGGCAAATGGGTAGGCTTGCTGATGTCTTTGGAACCAGACAAGAAGCAGTTGGCTTCGAAAGGCAAGAGGCCATTAGGAGAGAGCCTCAAGTCGAACTTGGCTTAAATGGGCCAGAAAGAGTGACCCCAGTAATTGTGGCTCGAAACCAGGACCCTGACTTAGTGGTTGAGAGGGTAAGACGGATGAACCTTGGGGGGAAACATAATGTTGCTAACATAGTGGAACAAGTATTGAATAGGCATGGTTTCAATGTGGGCTATGCAAATCAACCTTATTTTGTCTCAGCCTTTCCCCAAGATGTGATGGCAACTACCAGTGGAACTCTGAGCTGGCAGCAGAGCTGAAGAGGAGCCTGGGCGCATGGAGCTGGACCAAGCATTGGTCAACCATATTTTGGTCAACCCTTCCATGGTCAACCTTTGACCTTTGACCATCCTTGACCAAGTCAACAAGAAGACTTCATCATAATTAGAATTAATTTTAGTTAATTTTCATTGTAATTAGGATTTATGATGTAATTAGGACATCCTTGTCATTTTATTAATTAGGGGCGCCACTTACCTATGGGTTTAGTGGTTAGTAGGTTGCCTTACTAGGAGGTGTAGAGGGTCATGGGTTCTAATTCCACCTAGGATAGGAAATTCACTCATCTTGTATTTTCCTATGTAAATGGGCGCATAATTAGGAGGTTTATTGGCTTAAGGCTTAGCTTAGCCATACACCTTTAGGGGCTTGGGTTCAAATCCCTCTTAGGATGGGATTACACCCATCATTTTATTTTTCCCCTTTATTTCCTTCATGAAGCCGCCCAACTCCCCCTCCTCTCCTATATAAAGGAGCCTTCACACATGTATTCTACATATTGAATTTTGAAGTAAAGGCATTATGCCAAATTTTCTCGTCCCTTTGTGAGTTGAGTGAGGCTTGGTGGTTGTTGCTCAAACCAGACTGAGACTTATCTAATTCTCCTGAATTAGTGGCGTCTGGCATTGGACTTATCTGCTGCAAGTGGATTCTTGCTTCAGTGGCGTCCTTCCCATTTCTTCCTCTCCACTTTTTCTTTCATTTTCTCTCATTTTCTTTCATTTTCTTGCGCAATTATAGCTGCTACCCTGCACCTATAATTCACAATTTTAGTGCCTTTAATTGATTCTAATCGGTTGGTTTTGCTCAATTCTAGATCCTACACCTATCCGGCTATCAATAAAGATTAGAAAGAAGCCATAATAAGAAGAAGAATAGGGGTAGAAAGAAGGAGATGGATGACTAAAGTAGCAAGTAAGAAGATACTTCCCTTAGCCTTTGGGGAGTACAGTTGGATGTCCACAAGTTGAACATCTTCCTTGAGCCTAGACAACAAAAAGAATACCCATAAGTATTATTCCAAAGCAAACAAAGTGAAGGCTCATAACAAAAATACTTGGGAATCATAAAGATTAGCAAAATAAAAACATAGGAGATGAACAAAAGGTATTTGAGATAAGGTTTGGAAAACTCCCTCAATGAAGATTGAACCATCTTGTCCATGTACTCTGTGGATTTAGATCCTGGATCAAATACTAATCTTTTGAAGCCCTCCCTTGCAAGTAAGACAAGTAAATGATCATGGAGAAGGCTTAGGAAATAAATTCCACACAAGTACAAAATGTGTTTCAATGTGCGATATCCATCAAAGTATTCTATACTATGTTCCCAAATAAATGCACATGTGAAACTATGTGGCATAAATGTCTTAATATTCTTCAATAACATCCCAACATGCCCTACAACTCTACCACATGCATCTTGCTTAGGAGCATATCGCACATGATTATGCCATGGATCATTTTTACAACTTATTTCAAGAGGCATATCATTATGAATGTACTTACTCAAATAGGAAGATGATATCACCTTAAAAGTATCATGATATTGCATGCAAGGTGAAACAATTAAAGATTCATAATGAGTAAGCATGTAAGGCATATCAACATGTGATGCTTTTTTCATACATGTGATATCCCTAATCAAAATTTCATCCTTTTCCATAACTAGTTTAAGAGTATTATACACATCTTCATGAGATAAAAAGATTAATATAGAATGTGTATGCAGGTCATGTATACAAACCAATTGTTTTTGCATATCCAATCTATCATGCGAGGCATGCAAGTCAACATGTCTAAATGGATTGGGTAAACTTGCATTTTCAAAAGGTTTCATGGTACTCTCAAACTGAGTTGGCTTTTCTAAGCATGCAATAGGTTTCAAAGCATCATCAAAATTGTTAAATTCTTTTGGACAAGTAATGCTTTGTGGCATATAATTGTGCATAGAAAGAGGCATGTCATGCATAAAGAAAGTTAGTCTAGGAAACTCCCTTTCAACCACTTGAGTTGTCCTCTTTGCAACACTTGAAGTATTTGCCATCAACCTATTCATGTCTTCACACAGTGTTAGCATTTACTTGTTGATTCAATGGAATTGGTTGTTTCCCTAAGTTTTCTTTGTCTTTCTTTTCTTCCATTTGAACTCTTTTGATCTCCTCTTCTTTTTCTCTCTTAAGCCCTTCTTCTTCTTCTTCTTCCCTTTCTAATTGTTCCTTCTTTTCTAATTTTCTTTTCTCTTCTATCTCAATTAAGGACTTTGAAAAGCATTTTGAAAATTTATCTTCGATTTCATTAGCAAATTTTTCTAACTTTCTTCCAATTCTATCTTCAAAAGAATCTTTTGTACTTTTCCTATTCTCTCTTTTATTATACCTTTGTCTTTCTTCTTCATACCTTCTAAATTTCATTTCTTCCTCACACCTTCTCCTTTCATGGTTAGAGTTATCATAACTCATTTCTTTCTTCTTACTATCTTCAAAATGATATCTACTTATTTCTCTCCTTTCTTGCCTATACCTTTCTTCAACTTTATCATGAGAAGAGTGTCTTCTCACTTCTTTTTCTCTTCTAAATTCTCTTATCTTCATCTAGCTCCTTTCTCCACATTCTATAGGACATCTTAAATTGATTTTATTTGAAAGCTTTTAAAGGACCTCACCACTCACTAAGTGTTTACACTCAATGGAATGTAATCACTCGTGTATGTCACTCTTTTTGGGCTTTTTCTATAATGATACTCTCTTGCCTCTTCTACTCGGTTGGAGGTTGGTTAGAAGTTGCAAAGACCAACGTGAGTCTAAGTCTTAACCCTTACCCAAAATAGAAGCGCACTAACAAAAAAAAATACCTACTGGAAGAAGATTGGAAAATCCTAAGACAAAACAAGGAATTGATATGACAAACAAGAAAAACTGGCACTCAAACAAGCATATACACAAGAGCAGACAACAAACAAGACAAGACGGAAGAAATTGCAAAGAGAATTGTTTTTGGTGATTTTTGAAAAAGAGTTGCCAAAATTGTCGTTTTTAAGAAAAGCAGCAAATACAACTCAATTACGGTATACAGGGAAATGAAACAGAAAATTACAGTAAAACTGTCACTGTATTGTTGGGATACTTCTTTGTTTTTGTTTTTCTATTTTTCTGAATTTTTTTGAATTTTTGACTCTTTTTGGGTGTCTTTTGACTTTTTCCTCTTTGTTGTTGACTTTGCACCCTTTTTTGCTTTTTACACCTCTTTTTCTATTTTTGGCACGTACGTACTTTTTGTATTTTTCTTGCCTTTTCTTTCTTTTTTTTTGTCTTTTTTTCCCAATAGAAAATTACAGAAATTTGTACACAATGAAAAGAAAATTAACTGTACCTACTGTAATATTTTTAGAATTTTCTGACAGTAAACTTGTCCAAGTGGCCCAAAAAAGCAAAAATAATGAATAAACTGATTTCTAAAAACTGTAAAAAACGTGATGGCAACTTGATTTCAAAAATGGCCAAAAAATTGCTTAGTACTTCCTTGTTGATTATACAAAACCGGTATGGTCACAGAAACGCGCTTGATTCAATTTTAAGATTGGAATTAAAATTTGAAGGAAAATCAACAATTAGAATTTGTTGATCTTCTTCAAATACTATGAACCAAAAAGATCCTATAGGTGAGCGTTTTGCACAATCAAACAGGGAAAGTCCAAGGTAGAAATAGCAGTCAATCCAAATTTGCAATCAGAATGCCAATCAAACAGACATAACAAGAGTAGGAAATTGAACAACACAAGAGCCCAAAAATGTGCATAAAATGGCAAAAATAAAGAGGAAAATTGCGCAAAATTAAATGACAAGAAAGTAAAGGGGGAAACTGAAATTAAAAGGATGGGGAGGACATAAATGTAAATGGCAGAATGTAAAAGGGGATGGCAGAAAGTAAAAGGATGGGGAGAGCATAAATGAAAAAGGAAGCGGAAATTAAAAGGATAGGGAGGACTGAAAATAAATGACTGAAAGTAAAGGGGGAAGCGAAAATTAAAAGGATGGGGAGAGCAGAAATGTAAATGGCAGAATGTAAAGGGGAGAGCATAAATTAAAAGGATGAGGAGAAGCGGAAATTAAAAGCGGAAAGTAAAGAGATGAATATGGGGGATGACAATTAATGGTGAAGGGGAGAAATGTAGGTGAACGATCTTTGGAAAAATGAAGACAACAATGCCTCCTCTTACCACACTTCACCACAAACAAGCAGTTATATCAAGCAATTTGCAAGAATTACTCAAGAACAAGTATGAGAAATTAAAGAGGCATTTAAACAAACACCTAGGGGGTGGGAATTAGCGGCCCAAAACAGCCCCCAACTAGCAAGAAATCAAGCAATTCAATCAAGACAGACAAGTGCTGATAGCAGCAGAAAGGCACCTCGGGCCCGGGAAACAGTCCAAGTCCAAATTACAATTGAAAAGAGGGATGGAATTACACTAAAATGATGAAAATTCTGCACAAAATAGGTGCAGTTTTGCGAGTCCAAACAGCCCCAATTCAGCTCCAAAATTGCTCAAATTCAACAAGCTCTGATGACCAATTGATAGTTGGATAGGTGTAGGATCTAGAATTGAGCAAAACCAACCGATTAGAATCAATTAAAGGCACTAAAATTTCTAATTATAGGTGTAGGGCAGCAGCTATAATTGCGCAAGAAAATGCAAGAAAATGAGAGAAAATGAAAGAAAAAGTGGAGAGGAAGAAATGGGAAGGACGCCACTGAAGCAAGAATCCACTTGCAGCAGATATATCCAATGCCAGACGCCACTAATTCAGGAGAATTAGATAAGTCTCAGTATGGTTTGTGCAACAACCACCAAGCGTCACTCAACTCACAAAGGGAGGAGAAAATTTGGCATAATGCTTTTACTTCAAAATTCAATGTGTAGAATACATGTGTGAAGGCTCCTTTATATAGGAGAGGAGGGGGAGTGGGGCGGCTTCATGAAGGAAATAAAGGGGAAAAATAAAATGATGGGTGTAATCCCATCCTAAGAGGGATTTGAACCCAAGCCCCTAAAGGTGTATGGCTAAGCTAAGCCTTAAGCCAATAAACCTCCCAATTATGCGCCCATTTACATAGGAAAATACAAGATGAGTGAATTTCCAATCCTAGGTGGAATTAGAACACATGACCCTCTACACCTCCTAGTAAGGCAACCTACTAACCACTAAACCCATAGGTAAGTGGCGCCCCTAATTAATAAAATGACAAGGATGTCCTAATTACATCATAAATCCTAATTACAATGAAAATTAACTAAAATTAATTCTAATTATGATGAAGTCTTCTTGTTGACTTGGTCAAGGATGGTCAAAGGTCAAAGGTTGACCATGGAAGGGTTGACCAAAATATGGTTGACCAATGCTTGGTCCAGCTCCATGCGCCCAGGCTCCTCTTCAGCTCTGCTGCCAGCTCAGAGTTCCACTGGTAGTTGCCATCAAGATGTCTTACGGGTGAAGTTACTTAGGGGACTAAAGGTTCCAAAATTCTCCAAATTTGCTGGAGAAATAGGGGAGTCGACTGTGGAACATGTGGCTAGATACCAAATAGAGTGTGGAGACTTAGCCAATGATGAACTACTCAAAATGAAGTATTTTCCCAATTCGTTAACCAAGAACGCCTTCACTTAGTTTACAACCCTTCCCCCAAATTCGATCCACAATTGGGTCCATTTAGAGAGAGCATTCCATGAATAGTTCTTTAGGGGCAAGAGTAAAGTGAGCCTAGTAGATCTTATGGGTATCAAGAGGACATCCAACGAAACCATAGAAGATTATCTGAATAGGTTCAGACAATCCAAGGCTAGGTGTTTCACCCCCATTCCTGAACATGAGTTGGTTCAAATAGCCACTGGAGGACTTGAATTTTATGTTAGGAAGAAACTAATCAAACTCCCAGTTCGAGATATGGCCCAACTAGCAGATAGAGTTAGACAAATAGAGCAGATAGACAGAAAAGGCCAAATATAAGAAGTTCGATAGGGTAGGCAAGAGAGATAAAATAGCCTATCTAGAGACTGTTGATTATGGTAGTGATTCGAACAATGACTCTGAAGAGAATGAAGTCAATGTGGCCAAATTGAAACTTGGCCCATCCTATGTTTGTTCTTTGCTGAGACCAGCAAAAGAGGACTCTAACTCCTCTAGTAATGAGAATTTTAAGAAGCCATCATATGGTTTTGATGTTACTAAGGCTGACCAAATTTTTGATATTTTACTGAAAGACAAACAGATCATCCTGAGTGATGATCATAAAATCCCTACGCTCTAACAGAGAAAGGGAAGAAAATATTGCAAATATCATAATGTTTATGGTCATCTAACCAATCATTGTGTTCGTTTCAGGGACTTGATTCAGAAGGAAATATCAGAAGGGAGACTCAAGTTCGAGGAGAAGAAGAAGAACACCATGAAGGTAGACGCCAACCCGTTCGACAACAACGTTCATTACACTGAGCCCTTCGAAATCAACATGGTCGAAGTAGAGCCAGTGGACGCCAGGGCCACTGACATGGCTATTGATGAGTTTGAAAAGGAAGTGAAGGATTATCTATCCTTCTGCTGATGAGAGCATTCTGGAATACCTAACCAGGAAGCAAAATGAAGATAGGAATGTCATGTTGTGCCCAAGATGCAGCGCAGTGTTCAATGCTGATTCAGCCAAGACCTTCGAGGAAGCTTCGACCTAGAAGTGTCGACTGAAGGAAAGGTTAGGCCCCCAGAAATATGAAGAGGGTTAGAAAATGTACAAGGCTCTGAAAGGAGTAGGAAGAGGTATGCCTATTCGGGATCACACCTTCGTCCCCCCTGCCAAGACGCCTTCGAACCAATGGGTAAGGCAGGTGCCTGCCAAACCAAAGACCCAAACAAAGTGGCAATCTGTGGCACAGAAGGCAGGGACTTCAAACTCTGTTAAGGGTAAGTAGATTATGGTGAAACCTTCCAAGGAGATGGATCCTCCTCGTGAAAGTTGGTACAACTTCAGTCAATATTCAAAGGCCAAAGGTTCGATGACAAGAACTCAATGGCGCAGAGCCCAAAGGATGTATAGGGCTCGAATGGAACGGATCCAAGTAGAATGTGTGGATATCCCACAAAGGCCTAAAAGAAGATTTGAGGCCTCTTCATCAAAGTCTCAGCGTGACCTGCATGAGCAAATTAACACTGCTAAGGTAAAAGAGATGGAGGAAGATGACCTTCTATCTGAGGAATTCGAATCGGGATTTCATGATTCGATCCAAGAAATATGTGGTATTATTTCGATCTTACTAGTTGAGTTTGCCCAGCAGGTATAAAGGTTAGAAAATGAGGAAGACTTTGAAGATGACAACCTTCAGAGTGCTGTCATGCTGAATCAAACAGAGGCAAAGACCAAGAATGAAGTGGTTAGCATAACTAAACCACCTCCAGGAGATATGGCTCACATGAAGCTACTCTACATCAAGGCTGTGGTAGAAGGCAACCTCATTAACAGGGTCATTATTGATGGTGGAGCAGCCATCAACCTACTCCCAAGATCAACATTCGACAAGTTGGGGAAAACCAATAGAGACCTACTCCCTCACAACATAGTGATTACAAATTTTGCTGGGAAGTCATCTGGGTCAGAAGGGGTTGTGGCTCTTGACCTTGTAGTAGGTGGCCAGGTCAGAACCACTATCTTTGTGGTAATCCAAACTAAAGCTAGTTTTAATATGTTATTGGGAAGAGAATGGATCCATGGGATGGGGGTTGTCCCATCAACAGTGCATCAGAAGTTATTCCTCTGGGATCAAGAGGGCAACCCAATAGTGGTTAAAGCTGACCAAGGTATCTATACTACTGAGCAAGGCTTGGTGGAAATGGATTTTGATAGAAACTTGGCTCACATCAGTCCCTATGAACTGGACTCCAAGTCAGCCATACACTAAGCAAAAGTCCCATACTCAGTGAGGTTGGACCCTATCAAGGGCTTCACATTGAAGAGAGAGGCTGATCTTGATACGACCCTGGAAATATTAGGTGGTTCATGGAAAGCATAAAATCACTCATAAGCATGATAGCGGCCTACGTGGCCGAATCAAGGTCTGAGTCACCTTCGAAGTCAAAAAAAGAGTTGTTCGAAGAAAAGAAAGACCAGCATGAACCAACCCAAGCACAAGAGGTAGGAACTGATGAAGGATCAACACGCCTGGATTGCATCTATGATGATGAAGTGTCAAACATAGAATACAGCCAAGAGAAAGTGCCAAGGCTCAAAGAACAAGACCAGCTCGAAGAGGTCAACTTGGGAACGGCCGTAGACAAGAGACCTACCATCACCAGTACCAAGGTAGATCCTGAAATCAAGCAACAGCTGATTAAACTCTTGAAGCAATACAAAGATTGTTTCACATGGGACTACGATGAGATGCCAGGCTTAGATCGAGCACTGGTCGAACATAAACTACTCATCTTGCCTGGGAAGAAACCAGTGAAGCAACCTCCTCGAAGATTTGCCCCAGATGTGGTTTCAAAGATCAAAGAGGAAATAGAAAGACTTCTCAAGGCCAAGTTCATTCGAACCACGAGGTATGTAAACTGGCTTTCTAACATTGTGCCAGTTATTAAAAAGAATGGCAAATTTAGAGTTTGTATTGATTTTCGAAATCTTAACGAGGCAACCCCAAAGGATGAGTACCCAATGCCCATAGTTGATATGCTCATAGACTCAGCAGCAGGAAATGAAGTGTTAAGCCTACTTGATGGCTATTCTGGGTATAACCAGATCTTTATTGCAGAGGAAGACATTTCAAAAACTGCTTTTCGTTGTCCTGGGGCATTGGGTACCTTCGAATGGGTGATGATGCCTTTTGGTTTGAAAAATGCTGGGGCCACGTATCAAAGGGCCATGAACTTAATTTTTCATGATTTCATTGGTGAGTTCATGCAGGTATACATAGATGATGTGATGGTCAAATCGAAGACTAAGACATAACACTTGGAACACTTGAGATGTTCATTCGAAAGGATGAGAGCACACGGGCTGAAAATGAATCCTTTAAAATGTGCCTTTGGAGTATCTGTAGGAAACTTCTTGGGATTCCTGGTGCAGCAACAAGGGATCGAGGTGGATAAGAATAAAGCCCAAGCCATCATCGATGCAAGGCCTCCAAAGAACAAGAAACAGTTGCAATGCTTGTTGGGGAAAATCAACTACTTGAGAAGGTTCATCTCGAACCTGTCACGAAAGACAAGAATATTTTCTCCATTGGTCAAGTTGAAAAGAGAAGAAAAGTTCGAATGGAGAGAAGAACATCAAATGGCTTTCGAATCAATCAAGAAATACTTAGCCAATCCACCAGTGATGACTCCACCAGTTCAAGGGAGACCTCTGAGATTATATATCTCTGCATCTGAGGAAACTCTGGGTAGTATGTTGGCCCAAGAGGATGAAAGTGGCTTCAAAAGAGTAATTTACTACCTAAGTATAAGCCTAAGTGATGTAGAGAAGAGATATACATCTCTAGAAAAGTTATGTTTATGCCTTTATTTCTCATGTTTGAAACTCAAATACTATTTGAAACCCTCTGAGGTTTTTGTGAGTTCACATTTTGATGTAATTAAATACATGTTGATCAAGCCAATACTTCATGGGAGGATTGGGAAATGGGTTTTAGCATTAACTGAATTCTCATTAAAATATATGCCTTTAAAGGCAGTAAAGGGGCAAGCCCTTGCTGATTTTCTAGCCGAACAACCCATGGTTCAAATCAAAGAGGTTAATTTCATAGGGATTAAACCTTGGAAGTTATTTTTCGATGGTTCTAAACATGGTAAAGGGAACGACATTGGAATGCTGATTGTCTCTCCCAATGAAGTTATAACCAAAGTAATGTTTAGAATTATAGGAGAATGCTCGAATAATGAAATAGAGTATGAAGCATTGATAGCTGGCCTCGAACTCTTGATAAGTTTCGAAGCCATTCACGTTCATGTGAAAGGTGACTCCCAATTGGTTATCAATAAGTTGAAAGGGGTTTACAAATGCTGCAGTTCGAAATTGGCGAAATATTTTGCCAGGGCCAAGAATTTAGTAGGTTGCTTCGAGGAAGTAACGTTTGAACGCGTGCCTCGAATAGAAAACGAAGTGGCAAATGAACTGACCCAAATAGCCTCTGGTTACAGAGTTAAACCAGAACTATTTGAGAGTTTGATCGAAGCCAAACCTTTCCTAACTATAGAGGAAAAAATGGCTTTAAACATAGATGCGTTGATGCCCTCAGATTGGAGAAAGCCTTTAGTAGATTAATTGAGGGATCCATCAAAGCCCACTGATAGAAAGGTTAAGTTCAGGGCTCTGAATTATACTATTATGGGAGATGAGCTATACAAGAAGTCAAGTGGGGGGCATCTACTAAGATGTTTAGGAGAAGCAGAAGCGTACCTAGCATTGGCTGAAGTTCATGAAGGCATTTGTGGAGCTCACCAAGCAGGGGAAAAGGTGAAGTGGACTTTGCTGAGGTACTGCTACTTTTGGCCATCTATGCTAAAGGATTGTCATGATTTTGCCAAGGGTTGTGAAGAATGTCAGAAGCATGGACATATACATCATAGCTTTGCAGCAAAGCTACACTCTATCATCAAGCCTTGGCCATTTCGAGGGTGGGCCCTCGACCTGATAGGTATGATTCACCCTCCTTCTTCAAAAGGGCATAAGTTCATCTTAGTAGGGGTAGATTATTTTACCAAGTGGGTCGAGGCTATTCCCCTAAAAGACGTAGGGCAGAAAGAAGTGATTGACTTTGTAGAAGAGCATATAGTCCATAGGTTTGGTATCCCTGAGACCATAACCACAGATCAAGGCACTATGTTCACCGGAAGGAAGGTGACACAATATGCAGAGTCAAGAAAGATTAAACTACTCACCTATACCCCGTACTACGCCCAAGCTAATGGCCAAGTTGAGGCCATCAATAAAATTTTAATAGGGTTGATCAAGAAGCATATAGGGCAGAAGCCTCAAAATTGCCACGAAACACTTAGTCAAGTGTTGTGGGCTTATAGGAATTCCCCAAGAGATGCCACTGTTGCTTCTCCGTATAAGTTAGTATATGGTCACGAGGCTGTTCTACCTTTGGAAATCAACCTTCAGTCCCTTCGAATCCAGAGGCAACAAGAGTTGCCTCCACAGGATTATCTGAGCCTAATGTTCAATGAGTTAGATACATTGGATGAAGAGAGACTTGTTGCATTGGAAAACATAGTCAAACAGAAAGAAAGAGTGGCTCGATTCTACAATCGAAGGGTTAGTAGTAAGAATTTCCAAGAAGGTGACTTGGTATGGAAAATTCAATTACCCTTGGGTAAAAAATCACCAAGGTTTGGTAAGTGGACCCCCATTTGGGAAGAGCCATTCGAAATAGAAGGTGTATTGTCAAGCAATGCCTATACTATTCGTGATATCACTTCTAATTGCGTGATTCGAGCCATAAATGGCAAACATCTAAAAATATACAAACCCATCATGCATGAAGTAAAAATTCAGTTAAAATAAATAAGTTCGAAGCCTAACATGGCTATTACAAATAAATAAGCAAAGTGCTAAAGAAAGGGCTTAAAAAGGGAAAGCCTTAAAACAAGTCTTTGACTTTAAACTCAAGGTATTCTTCCTTGATCTTTGCCAAAGTAGCTTCGAGGGTGGCATGTTCATTCTTTTCCTTCTCCATATTCCTGAAGCAATTAAGAAGTGTGTTGGAGACATTCTTTACCACTTCTTTCAGATCCTCTTGACGCTTCTTACCCTGATCAACAGCTGCAGCAAAGACTTCCCTTTCCTTAGTCTTCAAAGCTAATTGCCTCTGCAGCTCCTCGATCTCTCCATCCAGCACTCCCAGTTAGGTAGCTCCCTGTTCCAAGGTCATGAAGCATGTTGTGAACTGAGTATTATGTTCCATGAGCTTGTTCCTTAAAATTCCTTCTTGGCCCAAGATCTCGTCTTGTTGAGTTTCATTGGCATGGATTATATTTAGAGTATGAGTCAAAGTATCATACCATGCACAGAAAACTCCAAGAGCTTCGTCCAACTCCAAAGGAACGTCTTCAGGAACAGTCTTCAGTTCATCCAACACTTCTCTAATTTTCTTATCGAGCTCATCACTCAGAACTTCCACCAAGTTTTGTGAAAAGACTAAGTGTCAAAGTCTGCTCACCAATCCCCGAATTCTTCGATGAGTGCTTGACTCTGAAGTTTTGGCACTACGGCTCGCTGCAACAGTAGGAAGTGACCCTGCCAATAGAATGTTTATAATGAAGAATGGGTCATCTTCGAGCCGCTTGCTGAGAGTCTCTAAGTCAATAGCGGGTGCAGGGTTTTTGGTGGGGATTGAGCTCAAGGTTCCTGTTGCACTGGATCAAAGAGGTAGTAGTTGGTTGAACCACAGGTTTTTTCGAAGGCATCTGGATAAGAGTGTCATCAGGGGGTGTTTGACCATGACCTTCATTATCATCTTCTGGAGCAATGAAGGAAGGGGTTGAGGCACATCACCTTGAGAGTTTGCTAATGTTCAACTTCCTGAGTTTTCCCCTGGGTCGAACCATCAGTCCCTTGATTTTCTTGGGATGGTTGAGACTTTGGAGGCTCATCAGATTGAGGATCCTGAACAATTTCAGTAGTTTGAACCACAGGAACAACCCCTTGAGATTGCACAACCTCCTTCTTTGGAGCAACCTCGTGCTCAGATGGTTCGATAATGACAACGTCATCATCATCAGATTGATCCTTAGAAACATCTTCATCTTGGGCTTGCTCAGGGTTTTTAGTTTTTTCTTCTTGCTCTTCCTCTTGGGTAGGATTATCATAGTGTATAGGGGAGTTGACCTCAGGCTCTTCAATCATAGTTCGATCCCCTGCAGCTTGAAATCTTATAATTCTGTTCCACCCAGGGTATTGAACAACAAGAGGAAGATAATTTAAAAAAGTTTCAAGGCTTGAGGAACTCGAACCTATAGTACTTCCTTGATTGGTCGAATCTGAAAGTACCTGAAGATAGAAGGTTCGAATCAGAGCATGCAAACAAATATAAAGGAGAAAGAGGCAAAGTAATAGCTTACCACCCTGTTGGCTTTCAAAGACTGCTTAATGTTTAGTGCCACGTGTTTGATTCTCTTCTTTGGGTTTGGATCCTGCAAGATAAAAGTCCAAATGAGAAGATTCGAAACAAATAAAAGATCTAAAAGACAACTAAGACACAAACCTCAGTGGCTCGAGGATCGACAGAAGAGCCAGGCTCATTAGTTTCACCACCAGTGATCTTGTCCAAAGTAGGTGGATCTGCCTCAGACCCAGAAGCAGCTATCTACTCATCTGTCTGCTTCACACTGGAAGGGTCTTCACTCCGGGTCCCAGCAGAAGGAGTTTGGGATTGAATGGGCTGAGTTTCTGTTTCAGACGAAGCAACATCAAGGGTCTTCCTCTTCCTTGAAGTGGGGGGAGCTTTCTGAGCAGGTGGTTTCGAAGCAGGTTTCTTTTTGGCTGGAGCCTTCTACAAAGTTCGAAGACACACAAAGATAAGAGAAGAAACTAGCATAGAAGAAAATTGAACCGTGTAAGTTATGCTTACCTTATCTCCTTTTGGAGCCTTCTTAGTCTTCGAAGCTCCAGCAGCATCTGTAGAAGTCGTTTCCTTGTTGCCCTTAGGAGCTTTTGGCTTCTTTGACTTCGAAGAGTCACCATCATCTTTGGAAGCTGTAAGGTTAGAACAAAATGGTCGATAAGGTGTTTAGAAGTTAAGGAAGAAAGCCAAATTGATGAGTTGCTTTGAAGTACCTTGTCTTTTTCGCCCCTCAGGTTCTGGATATTCTTGGGTTGTAATGATGCGTTTGAAGCAGACCTCCTTCGAACATGCCATTTCCTTATAAGAGCTACGCCACCAATGGTCGTAAGCATCAGTACAATAGTTTGAAGGGGTAAAGTCAGTGGGCACATAAGGTGGCTTAGTCTCTTCGAACTCCCTAATCCTCATAATTACTTCATCTGTTGATGTGCAATGAGTGATGTCTTGCCCTTTGAAGAACGGAATGGGGATGTCTTGGCAAAGCCCAAATTGCCTAGCCACAAGAGTTGGCTGGTAATGCATGAGGCAAGGGATAGTCTGATCATAGTGAGAAAAGATCAGCTGATTTTGAAGAATTTCACTCCATCTTCGATCCTGATCAGCAGGATTGACACTCACAAGAGGTTGATGGACCCACTTAGGACCACGAGTCCTTTTGGAGTAAGGATTAAGGGTGTCCTCGTACTTGTTCTGGTCGAAGAAGTAAGTCATAAAAGCTTGAATGCCACCAATTTTCTCTATGAAGGGGCAAATGTGGGTGTAAGTCAAACTTTTAGCAGTAGGTTCGAACAGGTTGGACACCTCTATTGTGATCTTTGCATCCTTTGGAAATGTGGCTCGAAGCCAAAAATCAAGGAGCCAGAAGGGGCCATAAAAACCACTCGATGGTTTGAGTGCCTTGTAAGAACTTAAAGCATAATAGATGCACAAATATAGGTGGCCAAGAAGCAATTTGGCCAGATTGATCTTTCTGCCTTCATGAAGGCAAACAGCTAAGGGGAAGAGGCCATGTGGGATTTGAAGAGACCTAGCACAAAAAACAAAATTGGCCAGCCAGAGCCAAAGAAAGGCAACGTGTTCCTCCTCAGAGACATCAGAGGAACTTTTATTATGGTTGTTACTAATAAAGGCCTGAAAAAGTCATTTTGTTGGTGTTAATGCTATACTCAGCATTAGAAGGCTTGGTGTTTGGGAGGTAAGTCTCTCCACAAGGTTCGAGGCTGGTGATAATAGAGACATCTAACAAAGTGGGGGTGATCATTCCACAAGGAAGGAAAAATGTGCCTGTACCTTGGTCCCAGAAGTTCAACGCGGCAAGGAGGAGGTCAATGTTGTATTGCAGATGCTCTCTGGATAGCTGAATCAGCTGATGTAGGTCTTCTTGAGCAGCATGGGAAAAGCTCTGAATATATACTTCTCTGTGTCATTGACGTCAGCTCTTACAGGGTCTTTGAAGGCCAAGATCTTCTCTGTGGGATAGAGGGCTTGAAAGGCTTTGAACTCAGGAGTCCTAGGAGGGAACTCATAAGGGCAGAGGAAACCCATACGAAGTCCATCAATGTTAGTGGGAATGATGACACTAGTGCCCCACACTTTCAAATTTTCCTCAGTAGCCTCAGGTTCTGGTACGAAAGTGTTGTCATCTATGAAAATGATCTTTCCATTTTCAGCTGCAAGAGGGATAGGGCAAGCCACTTGATACTTCTAACTCTGAAAGCCTAAGTCAATCGTGGAAGACGCCATTGGAACAGTCGAACTGGAGCGAGAAGTAGAACAGAGGGAGGAAGAAGGGGAGCAAAGTTCTTTTCTTTGGAGTTGGAAGCTTAAGAGACGTGAGGAAGAAGGTAAAAAGCTAAGGGAGAAGATGATGAGTCTTAAGACCTTGTTACACAATTAAAGAGGGAAACCAAAGAGTCATTGGCAGTTACAAGCCCAACTGACGTTTAGCGGAAGCCCAAAGTTCTCAGTCGACGTGATTGTGGGAGAGAGAAGGGGAGTACGTGAGTGGTTTCCAGTAGGGTAGAAATCTTCCACGTGTAAAAATGCAAAGCTTCTGGAATTCGAAGCTATGCATTTTGGGGGGCATTTGTTACATGTTAAAAATAAAATGTAGTTCGAAGTGGCTAACAGAAAGCCAGAAAAGAATACTCATTTTATTTAAGGCCTTCTAATAGGGATTACAACAAATTTGAACTAAATCCTAAAGGTTGGCTATTCGAACCTAACTTTATTTCCTATTACATGTCTCCAGGTATGTTGATCTTCAAACCAGTGCTTCGAATGGAGGAAGCAAACCCTTCGACCTGGGTTTCAGTGTCATGTCTTCGGAGGAGGAACAACACCTTGCTTCGAATTTAAGAAAGGAGTTGATTCTCAGCCTTGGACCTTACAAATAATCCATGGGCTGGGAGCCTCACCCCCATCTTCTTCATCTGCCTTCCTCATCCTCCTCCTCCTCTTTTTCATCTTCCTCTTCCCCCAAGAATCAGAAGATTAGGCAATGGGCTTTGAGATTGCGCATTACCCTGAACCTCTTCCTAGTACCAAGGAGTTGGGAGTAATACCAGGCCATGCATAGGGCTAAGGCCTTGAATGTTGGCTGCACTCTTCGACCTGAGGTCAAGGTCCACTGTGAAGTGACCACTAATGTTGGACACCCTGTCGACCTGAAGTCCAAATATAATGGCAAGATCAGGTCGTACAGGGCAGCCAATATCAGGGATCTCTCCATGGTCATAGGGAAGAATGGGGGAACCCAAATGAAGTCCTTTTCCGTTTATAGGGGTAGAAAGCCATGGAAGAATTAAGAATGCTGCTCCAAAGGGCCAATCAGAAGAAGTCCTGGTCACATTGACCAAAGTGGATGGTGGTCAAGACAATTAGATTGGACGAAGGTAAGTGGCTTCGAAGAGCAAAAAGAAGGCTTGGGTTACGAAGGAGCAAACAGGGCCAAGAAAGGGTCTAGGCAGATCATGGTTCGAAGAAGAGAATGCTTTATGGTAGTTTGAGACGTCTTCCTTGCTTTGGTTCGAAGGAATCCTTCTCTATCAGTTCGAGAAAGGTCATATCCCCTTTTCTATTTAGATTTCCTTGGACATTTTCCACGTCATCAACGACAGTTATCAGAGACGAGCCCACCAAAGTGCATAGAGAGAACATGGGATCATCAGGAGTTATGTAATGATCTTGGGAGGTTACACCAACCCAAAAACGGTTACCAGAGGGGGCTATAAATAGGAGAAAGCATGAAGGAACAAAGGTCCGCAACCTAAACACTCAAGAGCACCCTGAAAAGCCGTAGCATCCACCATAGTGATCCAAGGCACCCAGCACGTTGAGAGGAAGTAGGGACAACGCTGACCACCCTTTTTTCTATTTACTTTCCTTTGCTTGTTTTCTTTCACTTATTTACATGTTCATGCTCCATAGCTTAGGAATCCATGGAGTTGTAATGGTTACTTTCAATTACACCTCCTGAACGTTGTATTTACCACTTTAATGCAATTTAAGGCCCGTTCAGGGGCCAGTTACAAGTGATTTATGTGTTCCTACACTCACCCATAGATTTCACACTAGGTAGAACCCACACAAAATAAGAGGACCTGTATCTCGTGCTAGATTGCTCTGAGATACATTTGTTTGTGTTAAATTTTAGGACAAACAGGTATGTCATTATGTTTCATGCCTTTTATGCCCTAATTCGTGTTTTCACATTAACAATCATAACAAGGGAGGGAATCCATTTATTCCGCTGCACCCTGACCACATGCTTGATTCCCTTCAAGTTTTAATAGTGGATTCAAGTTACTAAGACTATATCCCTGTGGTCTTGGGTTTGAATCCATGAAGAGTTCCTTTCGGGGAATAACCACTTCAGGGGTGGTGAAGCTCATGAGGGTGGCGCGCCCAGTAAATTCTTGGGCCCAAAAAGTTGGGTCGCAAATCAAGGTTGTGGCGTTACACTCTCAACTGCTGAAGCTGAGTACATTGCTGCTGCATGCTGTTGCTCACAACTGCTTTGGGTAAAATATCAACTTGAAGGTTTTAACATTCATGTTAAATTTATTCCTGTATTTTGTGATAATACAAGTGCCATAAATCTTTCCAAAAATCCCATTAAGCATTCTAGGGCTAAGCATATAGAAATCAAGCATCATTTCATTAGAGACTATGTTCAGAAAGGTGTTTTTGATATTAAGTTCATTGATACAGAGCATCAATGGGCTGATATATTCATAAAACCCCTCGCTGAAGATAGGTTTAAGTTCATTAGAGATAATCTACACATTCTTGCACTCTCTGAGAATTGAACTTGTTGATGTATGCTTACCTGCTGAACTTGTCTGGTTTTACTGCACTATATCTGATATATGTTGTATCTGCTAATTGTATACCCTAAATTTGTTGCTTTATTGCACTTTCTTTACTTCAGCATGCTCTGGCAACCCTTTTGATTGATGACAAACGGGGGAGTAATATAAACTAACAAAATCTGAAGTTTAAGTGTCTTTTCAGGTAAAGAAATCTTATGTTCAGGGGGAACAAGCACTTATCTTAGTTTCTGACAAAGGGGGAGAATTTCTTTAAACTTAATCTAATTTCCCTTCAGATATTTGCAAGTTTAAGCAAATTTGTCATCATTAAAAAGGGGGAGAATGTTGAGTCCCAAAAGTGTTATTAAGAAATTAATAATGTTTGAAGTCTCATAACCCTGAGTTTTAATTATTAACAAATTTGGTTAAGAAGGAACAGATTCTCTTAAAGGATTTCTCTGTGTTTCAGCAACCTTCTGAAGGAGCAACTCTCTAAAGTTATGCAACCCTCTGATGTGGTACAACCCTCTCATTCTCTCCTTCCCTTATTAATATAAGTCGTTACCTACTCTATTCTCTCATGAAGCTTGCTATCTTTAACTAGTATGTACATCTTGCATTATAAATATTGGATATTAATTTATAATGATTAGTGAATATAGATATAACTACTGCAGTGACAAGTGACAATAAATTCTCGTGATAAAACACATAACAAGTTGTTCATTATTTGGTGTTTGTTATAAATATGATCTATCTTTAGTTATGAATTATTTTTTATTAGTATTTAAGTTGTTTTAAGATTTTACCTCTCATAAGTTACCACTAGTTCTTATTGCTAGACAGGCCTAAAATATTTAATTAAATATCAACACTAATTCTTTAAACATTTTTTCTCTTCTTTTTAATATTTTTAGCAGACTAATCCTCTTCAGCGTATGAAGTGGCCACTGGAAATCCAATCACTGAAGCTCCCAAAGAAGTTAGTCTCGTATGTGTAGTTCGTCTAAATACTTAATTGTTATATAGTATAATAGCATGATTTATTTCCTTTTGAATCAATGAGTTAAATATTTGTTGCAATGTTTTCCACCTATTTTGGGTTTCTTATTTATTCATTCACTTATTTTTCATTTACTTTGTGCCAAAATGCAATACATTATTTTTTAGGAGACTGTAGGTTCCCATATCCATTCCTTGGAGCCACAATTGGTTTTACCAAATGCAACAAATCAGATGCATGATGCTTCCTCTAGCTCTCAATACCCAATGAATGTGTATGATGATATAATGGCTGATCTTGGTGATGATAAAGATATTTCTATAACAAGCAAAAACCCAGGGCATTTACAACATTGGAAGAAACTATATTAATCATGCACTACTTCCCTTTGAAGATACCAGTGATACTCTTGTACAAGAGCAACAAATATCTACCCAAAAAAAACATATTCATGGAGGGCCTTGAAGCAAATGAAAATACATTAGAACCTGGACTAAAGGAAGCTACACATAACATATCAGAAAACCAAACTTCAAACAATGACTTGATTCCAAATTCATTTAAGGAAATAAGCATTCCACAATAGGTTATACTCGAAGCACCCATTTCCAGCACTAGAAAAGAGTCTTCAATGGGACTACTTTAGGAGCTAAGAAGCAAAAGGAAAGAGATGAACCCTATTCACAACTCTGGAAACTCCTCAAATGTTTCTATCTCAGTACCTTATCAGTCATTGAGTTTGGGGAAATCAGGACCATATACATGGTATCATCCACATGGTATGACTATGATGAACACATCAGCTACAATAGGGATGGTTAATCCACAAGGTCCTACTCAGTTTTCAACCGGTGATTCATTTGGTAATACCAATTTTCCTTATGCAATAGGGAACTCACTCATGCAATTTCAATCAAATTCAGTTCCAAGTCAACTCCCAATGTTTCCGAATGCTAATAGTCAGTATGTTGGAGGACCGGGGGGAAACTTTTCAGGACAACCTATGGAACAATATTTTCCAAGTTACCAGTATAATAGGAACAATATGGCCACCATTGGTCCACTTAATACATCTGCAATGGGGGCAAGCAATTGGTTTCCTCCTATGCCGAGAGTGAATCCAATGTGTTATCAAGGACAAAGTTTGCCTCTAGAAAAAAATTTTCCTCCATCTCTTTCAGATTTTCAAAACTATGTGAACACATGGGAGGTAAATACACTTGCTAGGTTCATTATTTGATAAATGAACAATATAATGCTTTGATAATTCCAAAAAAATTGGAAGGTATCCATGCCCTTCATGCACAATATAACTTACTATATCTGTTATTTTACTATTCATAAAATGGCTTTTTAAATTCGTGATTATAAAGCCCTACATGGAATCACTTATGAAAAATAGACAATAAGAGAAAAGGCATTTATGTCCACACATGTACCTAGATAGCAACATATAGGCATGGATTATTAACATTATTGGCAAACCACTTTAAATATTTGTATACTATCATTACTTGGTAAGGTTGTTAATGTTTTCATATTTATTAATTTCATAAGTGCTTAAGTAAATATTGTATTATCTTAGATTTATCCTTAGTTTAGCAATATTGAAATATGTTGAGATATGTGTTTAAGTTGCAGGTACATTTTAGATTTTGTTGTGTTAGAGTGGCATGTGCATTAAATAATTGGTTTACAATGAATATTTTCTCTTATTCGTCCAGGGATCTTTAGCTGGAAAAATTCACTCAAATTGTGTATCTATCATTAAAGCACAGGTATGATAGAATCCTTTGCAACCTAGAACATCTAGTTTCTTGAGCAACCTACATTGTAACAATTTTATAATTATAAACTACAAAATAGCTTAACCTTTCTCCTTTTTCTCCCCATGAAACAGGCCTTCAAAAGAGCGATAACACCCCTTAAGTAAGTGGATCATTTAATATCCAATTCTAAACTTTCCAACAAAACCTTGTTGTTAAATTTCTCAAATCAACATATCTGTTTGTTACGCATTTCCATCCATTTTAGTCAATAACTATCAACCAGAAAGTTTAAAGTCAAAAGTAATATTATTAGTTATCAAAATGTCAATGGATCGTATCTTACCACTAAAGCATAAATGAATAAGCATTTTTGTAAAATGATACACTTTTTACTAAATTTGATTCTCAAGACTTCCACTTTTCTACAGAGATTCAATTAAAGTGGCATTGATGCATGATTAGTTTCTAATTCTCTTAGTCAACAATACTAAGTATACAAAACAAGTACATTATCTATATTAATTATTATATACTTTTCTTGTTTTTTAGGCTTACTTCTCAATGGGCTAATAGATTAGAAATAAGTCATTTCATACCAAAGAAGGCTGTGAGCCATACTCAACAGTAAATATTTTAATAGCACACTGCTACCCATTTTAAATAAAACTACTCTTTATAAGGATTTCTTATATTTTGATAACATTTAAATGCAGGTTTTCACATAGTCCAATGGATTATGTATTCTTTAAAATACATATATCCAACAACACTGTTGATTTACAAAACCATCTTTCAAATAAAAAATTGGTGAGTCGTATGTATGTATGTATGTATGTATGTATGTATGTATGTATGTATGTATGTATGTATGTATGATCTATTGAATATAAACACATGCATTTCAACAATAACTTGGTGGATGGATGCAAGAATGCACACACATGGACACAAATTGAGTGCATGGATATACTTATCAATTAGCAGCATAATTAATGGTTCTTTTTTCTTTGATTATAAGAGAATCTCTCTCATGTTATATCTCTATGCAGTGTGCAAAAATTGACGTGCCTTTCCAGACTATAATTTTGTCCCTGACAGAAAACAATCACTTGTTCATCGGGACAATTTTCCCAGGAGTGAGTGTGAAACCAATTTTTATTCATATTATTATTTTTCTTACAAGTTATATTTTGAACACATGTGAGAATTTTTGGTACCTTTTTTTTATCACTTAAAATATGATTAATCAATAATTGACAGTACATAGTGTTCATAGAACCGATCTCATAAGTTGGAAGAGATGCCATTAGTGTCTGCTAGAGGGGTATGCCAAAGGAGCATGAAAGTATGGGAGGGACCAATCATATGATCATGCTTTTCTTTCTTTTCTTTTTTTTTAAACTTTTATTTGGTGTAGTTGGGATAATTACATGTCCGCTATCAATGAGATGGTACTTCTTTATGTTTTTTATGTTTCTCAAAAACAATTTTCAAAAATATGTAATAACATTTTAATAGAAATTATATATATGTACATGACCTTATCTCAAATGGTGATAGTTTTTGAGTTCTATGTTCAAATAATTGTTGAAATTTTTTTACCATTCCTTTTTAAGCCTTTGTTATTACTATAAAGAGTAGGAACACATGAAAACACTAGAAAGGGGGGTTGAATAGTATTTTTATAAATTTTGTAGTTTTTGGAAACCTTTTTGCAAGTTGAGTTTTTAAACTTTCAGACAGGTTTTAGGAGCTGTCTGAAATTTTATCCTTTGTCTGAAAAACATCAGACAGTGGATCTGAAAATAATTTTCTTAAGAGATTTTTAAAAAGTATTTATAACATCTCAGATTCAGAACCCTCTTCTCGTTAGTTTAAACTGTATTTAAAAAGATGCGAGTTAGAGAAGCGCTCGGCCAAGATTTATATTGGTCCAGTCACTACCACGGCGAGCTACGTCAAGTCCTAAAGCCAACAAACTTTTAATCTGAACAGATTACAAATATTGTTTTCAGCTAAGCCTCTCTAGGCTCTAAACAACATGTATTGTTTACAGACCTAACTTCTCCATGCTCTTACAAGTATTGTTTGCTAAACCAGCCTCTCCAGCCTAAAAACAACAAGTGTTTACAAAGAAAATGAGCTTAGAACAATAAGTTCTTCATTCAGAAGTGTGTACAAAGAAAACAATGAATTAACACTAGGTATGAAAGTTTTGTACAAATATAACAGAGTAAAATCTACAAAGATTTTTGCAGCATTTTCTTTCAAAGTTTTTGCGCGTAAGTTGCTTCTTATTTGCTTCACAAAGAACACTGGTATTTATAGGCTTCGAAGACCTTGAAAACTTCATTAAGAAGTCCGTTGAGAGATAACATTTAATGCTCTTCATCCCATTGCGAAATAGCTCTGACAAAGTACAAGGTTGTAGCTCTGTTCTGACCTCTGCAACTCCTGCAACACAGCATTTTCTCATTTGTGCTTGGTTTTCAAAACTCAGCCAAAAGTGATCTTTTGTCATTCCTGATTTGTGTTCTGAGGTTGTTTGAAGAAATGAAATATTCTTTGACTTGCCACGTCAGACAGGGTCTTGGCTTCAGATGACACTTAAGTCTTCAGATCAGACTTCAAAAGATGCTTCAAAACCTGTTGCTTCAAAATGCCTTGAACACTTCAGACGGGGCTTCCTTTAGAACCAGAGTGTACTTCAAACGGCCTCTGAAATTCAGATGTTAATTAAGCATATCTGAAATAACAGAACCACATCAGTATAGTTGTGAAGTCTTAAAGAATTTATTTTAAGTTTATACTCATCAAAATCTTATCATAGGGGTGTCTGTAATATCCCACTTGTAGGCTATCTTAAATTAGTAAGTTAAGGGGGTGACCTATATTTGTTAAATTTAGAAACTGATAGTGATAAGTAAAATGTAGGTCAATTTATATTTCAAACAAGTAGATGTTTTTAACTTAAGTGAAATTGAAGTAATTTTGAGTTCTGGTAATCGATTACAAAGAGTCGGTAATCGATTACCTGAGAGCTAGTTTTTAGGTAATCGATTACTCACAAGGTGTAATCGATTACCTGAGAGCTGAGTTTTTGGTAATTGATTACAGGGTGTCTGTAATCGATTACCCGAGAGCTGTATTTTATTTAATCGATTACCTGAGGACTGAGTTTTTGGTAATCGATTACCAAGGGTTGTAATCGATTACCAGATTCCCAGAAACGCTTTCCAGGGTAAATTCTACCTCTGGTAATCGATTATAACACTACTGTAATCGATTACCAGCGGTCCAGTATAAAAGCTGGACATGCAGAAAATCGAAAACACACATTTTCTTTCACCCTTCTTCAAGCCCTAGAGAGAGAAAGTGAGAATCCTAGAGAGAGGAACTTAATTTTGGAGCCTTGGAAGGAGATTGAAGCTAGAATCAACAATTGGATTACTTCAAGCTCTCAATTCCTCCCTTAATTTCATAGATTGGTGAGTATAACTCACTTTTAGAGTAGAAACTATTGGTCTCAATGCATGTTCCCACCCCTTTCTCTTCCCCTTTCTTGATGCTGGATATTTGATGTTTGAATTGGTAATTTCTTGTTGTTTGGATTGATTATTGATAGATTGAGCATGTGAGTATAGAATCGAGCGTCGAAATCTTTAGTTTCAAAGTTTTCGAAACTAACAAACTATCGAAACTATCGATTTCCCTCGATTGTAACTCATATGGAAATCCGAATTGGTTATAGTTCTTTGTTAAGTGTTAATTCATGGATTGAAATGGTTAGATTAGAGTTCAAATTGGAAAATTGAGACTTACGTTCGTAGGATCAAAACTTTCTAAATAGTCGAGAATTGCGATATTCATTTGTAATTTGCTATGTATAGAGTAATGCATTGATACCCTATCATGATTATGTATAATTAAAGTGAATTCAAGCCGGCTTTGTGTCGTGAGTAAAAATAAAAGATTAATGGTATTGAAAACATGGCTTCGGCCCAGTTTGGGTGGGATTTGTCCCCGGGAAAGCCGGTTCCCGTAGTCTGAGCTCAGGTCTAACTCTAGAAAGTGATAAGAACATGCCTGCTAGGCACAGCAGTGAGTGCATCATGTTGCATAATATATATGTGATGATTGTATTGAGTTCTCATAGAATATGAATTGGCATAACTATCTATTCCTTGCATTTATGCATATGAGTTATATTCACTGAGATTTTTATCTCACCACGTGTTATGTGGATTTTGTTTAGCTGAGCAGGTACCTCCGTCGTCGGATTCCCAATCCGGGAAGTGAAGGGCTTGGGGAAATAGATATTTGTTCCTTTTGTTTGTTTTGAATGAATCGACATGTGAAATTTGTATATGTATATGTGAATTACTAGGATTGATGTTGTTTAGTAAGTTTATTTTGAAACTCTTGTGGGACCTGAGGAGTTTCCTGATGTAAATGTTGTATATAGTTTGGACTCTTATGTTATTGTTACTAGGTTCATTGAATTGTTGGATTTTCGTTTGATTTCTTACAATTTCTTGAATGAGTTGATACTTAAATCGTTACGCTTCTGAATTCTAAGTTAAGAACTTGGTTTCCAACGGACTAGATTCTTAAATAGAAATTTAAGGTGTTTCATTTTAGTATCAGAGCAGTTCAATCCATTTGGACTGTGAAATTAGGATATTCTGTGGTTTGTTAATGATTCCATATGTATTATTTTGTGAATTAAAAGACTGATCACCTCGAAATTTGCTTGATGATATGTAGGGAATTATGGCAGGCAGCAGGAGAGGTCGTCCAAGGGTCAATCAACTTCCATCATCATCATCATCATCATCATTTTCATAGGATCCTACCCCGAATCCTGTGGCGGCAGCTCTTCAAGCTCTCACTCAAATGATGGGAGAGCAAATGAATGCTAATCGGGTTCAAGCGGAAGCGGAACGGGAGCAAGCTGCTACCAATGCAGCAGTGCTTCAAGAAATGACTAGAAGGTTCACTGAGCCACCACCAACCCCTGTTGTAGATTCTTTTGCTGTGGGATTGTCAGAATTTAGGAAGCACACTCCTCCGCAGTTCAAACGGAGTTTACGACCCTGACGTTGCTGCTAATTGGTTACGGGACTTGAATCGAATCTTCGAAGTGATGAAGTGCACTGATGAGGCTAAGGTGGGCTTTGCAGTCTATATGTTAAGGGGAGAGGCCGAAGACTAGTGGAAAACTGCTAAGGTTCGAGCTGCAGAGGTGGAGGCTCCTATGACTTGGGAGGTGTTTCAGAATTTGTTTTTGGGAAAATATTTTCCAGCTACCATCAAGAGGCAAAAGGAGACTGAATTTCTGCAACTCAGGCAAGGAGACATGTCAGTGGGTCAGTATGTGGCAAAGTTTGAGGAGCTAGCCAAGTATTCTCGTTACCTTCAAGCTGTGACTGATGAGGAGTGGAGGTGTGCTCAATTTGAGGGAGGACTAAGACCTGAACTGTTGGACCGGATTGGAACATTAGAAATTAGAGACTTTTCGTTGTTAGTGAGCAAGTGCTACATTGCTGAGAAGAATTTCAAGGGAACTACTTCTTCATCTACACCAATGGAGAATAAGGGAAAAAGGAAGTTTGAGGTGCCCCTTCCGGGCAAAGGCTCCAAGCCTAAGTGGCAAGGCAAACCAGTCTTGCCCACTCAGCAAGCCCAACGCCAAGGAGGACTTAAGTGCAACAAGTGTGGAAAGGACCATGCTGGTGAGTGTATGATGGGGAAGAACTTGTGCTACTTTTGTAAGCAACCGGGTCACATAAAGAGAGATTGTCCAATCAGGTTACATTAGACTGTTTCAATAAAAAGGTCATATTTTCCCCTTTTCCTCCTCCTCCGAGGGAAAGACCCCCTATGCTTTTATCCAGTGTCACCCAGGTTAACCAATGTCTCAGTGATGGGAGTGAATGTTTTATTTTGTTACTTTCCTCAACTTTAGAATCTAAGGTAGATTTAAGCAGTGTAGCTACGGTTAGGGAGTTCCAAGACGTTTTTCCTAGTATAGTTTTTACCTTACCACCGGACCGAGAGTTAGAGTTTACCATAGACTTAGTACCAGGTGCGGGACCCATTTCTAAGGCTCCATATAGAATGTCTCTACTAGAACTAAATGAACTTAAAACCCAACTAGAAGATCTTATAGCTAAAGGGTTCATTAGGCCTAGTGTGTCACCCTGGGGAGCTCCAGTGTTGTTAAAGAAGAAGAAAAATGGGAGTATAAGGTTGTATGTAGATTATAGACAATTGAACAAAGTCACCATTAAGAACAAGTACCCGCTTCCTAGGATAAATGACCTTCTAGACCAACTTAGGGGTGCCTTGGTGATTTCTAAGATAGATCTTAGGTCGGGTTACCACCAGATTAAGATTAGTAAAGAAGATATCCCTAAGACAGCATTTAGGACTAGATATGGGCACTATGAGTATCTAGTGATGCCATTTGGTGTTACTAATGCTCCTGTAGTATTCATGGACTACATGAATCGAATTTTCCGACCCTTTTTGGATCAGTTTGTAGTGGTATTCATTGATGACATCTTGATTTATTCTCGTAGTCTAGGAGAACATGAAAATCACCTTAGGATTGTTTTAGAGATCCTGAGAGAGAAGAGACTGTTTGCTAATCCTGAGAAGTGTGAGTTTTGGATGGACCGGGTCCATTTCCTAGGGCATGTTATCACTAGAGAGGGGGGTATCAATTGATCCTAGTAAGGTAGAAGCCGTTCTTGAGTGGGAAAGACCTAAGACCGTCACAGAAATTAGGAGTTTCCTAGGATTGGCCGGCTACTATCGGAGATTCATTAATGGATTCTCCCGTTTAGCTTTGCCTCTCACAAGATTGACTCGAAAGGGTCAAGCTTTTGTGTGGGACAAAAAGTGTGAACAGAGTTTTCTAGAACTCAAAGATAGATTAACTACCGCTCCGGTACTGGCATTGTCGGATTTGTCCAAGACCTTTGAAGTGTATAGTGATGCGTCGGGTAAGGGCTTAGGATGTGTTTTGATGCAGGAAAGGAGAGTAGTGGCTTATGCCTCTAGGCAGTTGAGGCCTCATGAGGAAAATTATCCTACCCATGATTTAGAATTAGCAGCTGTGGTTTTTGCCCTCAAAATTTGGAGGCATTACCTGTTTGGTGTAAGATTTGAGGTCTTTAGTGATCACAAGAGTTTGAAATATCTCTTTGATAAAAAAGAACTCAACATGAGGCAAAGGAAGTGGATGGAATTTCTTAAAGATTATGACTTTGAGTTGAAGTACCACCCGGGCAAGGCCAATGTAGTGGCTGATGCTCTCAGCAGGAAATCTCTTCATGTATCATCCATGATGGTACATGAAATGAATCTTCTGGAGGATTTTAGGAACCTGAGTCTTAGTGTTGATGTTGGTGAAGGCAGTATTAGGTTGTGCAAGTTAGAAATTACTAGTGAGCTTCAAGCTCTGATCAAGGAAGCTCAAGGTTCGGACCCAGAACTTCAGGGTAGAATTGGAAAAGCAGGATTTTCTAAATCAGATGAAGGGACAATTCTTTTCCAAGGAAGAGATTGTGTCCCTAAGGGGGGTAGTGTGAGGCAAATATTTTTAGAGGAGGCCCACAGGGGCAAGTTTTCTATACATCCTGGCTCTACCAAGATGTATCAAGATTTAAAGAAGATGTTTTGGTGGGAAGGGATGAAGAGGGGGATAGCTGTATATGTTTCTAAGTGTCTGACTTGTCAACAAGTGAAAATAGAGCACCAGAGGCCATCAGGGACCCTTATGCCATTAGAAATTCCTAAGTGGAAGTGGGAGAGTATAGCTATGGACTTTGTGGCAGGGTTGCCACGAGTCCAGGCTGGCTTTGATGTCATCTGGGTCATTGTGGACCGGTTAACTAAATCGGCCCATTTTCTTCCAGTTAAGAATACTTATCCTCTGAAGAAGTTAGCTGACTTGTATGTCAAGGAGATTGTTAAGCTCCATGGCATTCTCTCTAGCATCATATCTGATAGGGACCCTAGATTCACCTCTAGGTTCTGGAATGCACTTCATCAGTCATTCGGGACTAAACTTAGGTTTAGCACCACTTACCATCCTCAGACTGATGGTCAGTCTGAGAGGACCATCCAAACCTTAGAGGATATGCTAAGAGCTTGTGTGTTAGAGGAGTTGGGCAATTGGGATAGGTACCTACCTCTCATAGAGTTTGCCTACAACAACAGTTTCCATAGCAGTATAGGTATGGCGCCTTATGAGGCTCTATATGGTAGGAAGTGCAGATCTCCTGTGTGTTGGCATGAGATTAGAGATAAAGCCCTGTTAGGTCCAGAGTTGGTGCAGGAAACTACTGAAAAGATTAAAACCATTAGGAAAAATCTTGTAACTGCTCAAAGCCGGCAGAAAAGCTATGCAGATAACAGAAGAAAAGATTTAGAGTTTGAGGAGGGAAATCATGTTTTTCTAAAAGTAACTCCTGTCACTGGTCTTGGAAAAACTATGAAAATCAAGAAGTTGAGTCCTAGATATATTGATCCATTTCAGATCCTACAGAGGGTTGGCCCTCTTGCCTATAGGATTGCTCTTCCACCTCATATGTCCAGAATCCATAATGTTTTTCATGTGTCTAAACTAAGAAAGTATATTTCTGATCCTTCTCATATTCTAAACTCAGAATCAATACAATTGAGGGAAAATCTCACAATTCCTTCTAAGCCTGCACAGACTGTAAGTAGAAGTGCCAAAACCGTAAGGAATAAAACAATTCCATTGGTTAAGGTCATATGGGAAGGCCTATCATCTGATGAAGCAACTTGGGAAAAAGAAGAAGATATGCAGAGTCAATATCCTCACTTGTTCCTTTGAGGTATTATATTCTACCTTTGGTATCTTTAATCAATTTTGGGGACAAAATTGCGTTAAGGGGGGTAGAATGTAACATCCCACTTGTAGGCTATCTTATATTAGTAAGTTAAGGGGGTGACCTATATTTGTTAAATTTAGAAACTGATAGTGATAAGTAAAATGTAGGTCAATTTCTATTTCAAACAAGTAGATGTTTTTAACTTAAGTGAAATTGAAGTAATTTTGAGTTCTGGTAATCGATTACAAAGAGTCGGTAATCGATTACCTGAGAGCTGAGTTTTTGGTAATCGATTACAGGGTGTCTGTAATCGATTACCCGAGAGCTGTATTTTGTGTAATCGATTACCTGAGGATTGAGTTTTTGGTAATCGATTACCAAGGGTTGTAATCGATTACCGGATTCCCAAAAACGCTTTCCAGTGTAAATTCTACCTCTGGTAATCGATTATAGCACCACTGTAATCGATTACCAGCGGTCCAGTATAAAAGCTGGACATGCAGAAAATCGAAAACAAACATTTTCTTTCACCCTTATTCAAGCCCTAGAGAGAGAAAGTGAGAATCCTAGAGAGAGGAACTTAATTTTGGAGCCTTGGAAGGAGATTGAAGCTAGAATCAACAATTGGATTACTTCAAGCTCTCAATTCCTCCCTTAATTTCATAGATTGGTGAGTATAACTCACTTTTAGAGTAGAAACTATTGGTCTCAATGCATATTCCCACACCTTTCTCTTCCCCTTTCTTGATGCTGGATATTTGATGTTTGAATTGGTAATTTCTTGTTGTTTGGATTGATTATTGATAGATTGAGCATGTGAGTATAGAATCGAGCGTCGAAATCTTTAGTTTCGAAGTTTTCGAAACTAACAAACTATCGAAACTATCGATTTCCCTCGATTGTAACTCATATGGAAATCTGAATTGGTTATAGTTCTTTGTTAAGTGTTAATTCATGGATTGAAATGGTTAGATTAGAGTTCAAATTGGAAAATTGAGACTTACGTTCGTAGGATCAAAAATTTCTAAATAGTCGAGAATTGTGATATTCATTTGTAATTTGCTATGTATAGAGTAATGCATTGATACCCTATCATGATTATGTATAATTAAAGTGAATTCAAGCCGGCTTTGTGCCGTGAGTAAAAATAAAAGATTAATGGTATTGAAAACATGGCTTCGGCCCAGTTTGGGTGGGATTTGTCCCCGGGAAAGCCGGTTCCCGTAGTCTGAGCTCATGTCTAACACTAGAAAGTGATAAGAACATGCCTGCTGGGCACAGCAGTGAGTGCATCATGTTGCATAATACATATGTGATGATTGTATTGAGTTCTCATAGAATATGAATTGGCGTAACTATCTATTCCTTGCATTTATGCATATGAGTTATATTCACTGAGATTTTTATCTCACCACGTGTTATGTGGATTTTGTTTAGCTGAGCAGGTACCTCCGTCGTCGGATTCCCAATCCGGGAAGTGAAGGGCTTGGGGAAATAGATATTTGTTCCTTTTGTTTGTTTTAAATTAATTGACATGTGAAATTTGTATATGTATATGTGAATTACTAGGATTGATGTTGTTTAGTAAGTTTATTTTGAAACTCTTGTGGGACCTAAGGAGTTTCCTGATGTAAATGTTGTATATAGTTTGGACTCTTATGTTATTGTTAGTAGGTTCATTGAATTGTGGGATTTTCGTTGGATTTCTTACAATTTCTTGAATGAGTTGATACTTAAATCGTTACGCTTCTGAATTCTAAGTTAAGAACTTGGTTTCCAACGGACTAGATTCTTAACTAGAAATTTAAGGTGTTTCAGTGTCTTAGACTTTCAAAGTCTTAAGACTCAACATAAAGAAGTTTTTAAAATTATCATTGCTTATTTTAAAAAAAAATCTTTAAACTTTACAAACTAAAATTACTTCCACACAAATCTTATTAGTTTTTCATTTTTTAAATTTGAAAAATGTTTTTGAAATAAAATTCAAATATGCAATATATGTGCAAGGTATCTACATAATCTCATTCTTTTTGTAAAGGTATGTTATTGTCAAACCTTGGAAGAATTTTTTTCTCCAGTTAGAAAATAGCATAACATGATTGGCGCATTGCTCACTGAGACCGTAGTCTCACTCGACATTGTGGGAATACATTTTAGTTATGCAGGATGTTCCAACTTTATGTTCATATGGGAAGTGGAGCTCTTGGAGTGGACTCATCCACTCCCAGTTTTTAGGGAGATTCTTTGGAGAAAATTATATGTAATTAAAAGATCAATGTTGTATTAAAGTAGAAATTTTAGATTAGCCATGGAGGCTCAGATGAAGTTAAAAATTGTATTGTGCTTTTATCAACTGTATTGGTGGATTTTTCTGGATTTCAGGTTAAGATGGAAAATTGGGAAATAGTCAATTTTTAGGGAAAACTCTGCCGGATTTCCGGTAGGAATTTTATAAACCATAACTCCCCAAAGTGTAGGTTAGTTCCATGAACCTTGAATGAGGATTTATATTGAAAGCAATGATGTATGAATTTTGTGGAAGCTTAAGCAAACATTGTATTACCTAAGTAACTGTGTGATTTTGGATTGTGGTTAGGTTAGTTGCCTGTGACTTACTATAATCCTACAGTACCCCGTACTCAGTATAATCCTATTGAATATTGTGATTTTAAGGATAACTGTGAGTATAATAATGATTAATTAAATAGTTAATTTTGTTAATGACATCATAATAGAACAATTATGTCATTGAATAACGAGAAGGGAATATATTAAATGAATTAAAAACTTGTAATAGAACAATTATTATACTCATTTAACATTTGTAAAAAAAAATTGTATAATATACTCTAATATCATTACAAGATAATATATTAAAAATATCATTATAAAATATTAAAAAATAATTTTTATCTCATAAAATAATTAAAAAATATTATTATCTTAATATATTTAATAAAAAAATATATAATAATAATTATGAAGTACTCGCGAGACAGGTAGTATAATATTTATTCTCACCCATATGTATCTTTTACGGAAGACAATTTTGCTCCTACAATGAACTTATTTTTAAATGAGATTAATAGTGTATCTATTGGCAGTTAACGAAATAGGATATTTGGTTAATATCATCTTAATAGAACAATGATCACATGAAACTTATGTTAATCGTTCAAGGAATTATGTGATCTTAATTAAGGATAATTGTGAGTATAATAATGGCTAAATAAATAATTAATTTGGTTAATGACATGTGTAACGCCTTAATTTTCTAATTCAGGATTTAGTCCGTTGGAAACCAAACCCCAAATTTTGGAAATTAACCGTGCCATTTTGAATATCGAAAACATTCACAACTTGTTAAGGAACCAACGATAACTTAAATAATTTCTGAAACTAAAACTGTTCATATACATAACATGTACTTATATCCTGACTCAAAGGCTACAATTCTCAACATCTCAAAGACAATATATATATATATATATATACACACACACACACACATGTATACAACAAGAAAAACTAAAAGACTAAGTCTTCAACTTGTAACATCCTAATTCCCAGAATTAGGAAATTATGCCTGTTGGAAGCATAAGTCTCGAATTGAGGGAATTAATTTCGCGACATTAACGATATCGATAACTAACTACAAGCATGCTTAACTAAATCCAACGCTTATTTAAACATAACTTGTAAATACATTACATTCAATAAATCATAGATACAACAATTCCATGAGCCCTAATCAGCGGAAGCATAAGGAATTATGCATACATTTTTATACAAATATAGTCATCCAAAGAAATACAGTGAAATGAGGGGCTCCAAGCCCACAAACTCCTAAGTTGTAGCGGTTTCATGATCCTCACAACCTGCCTGGGAAACTAAAATGTAAAACCCACAAAGGGGTGAGACTAACGTCCCAATGAACAAAGCAGTGCATACATATACATCATATAGCAGATAAGGCATAACATAGTAAGCATAACATGTAATAGCAATTCAGATAATAAAATCAGTGACAATCTAGAATGTAATGCTGACATAATGCACTCATGATGCAATGTTGGACTCCAATGACCATGATTGCTTGAAAATCATTATAACACGAACTGCTAACCCAACAGCAGGGATCTTATAACTTGCCGTGCAGTTAGACTGAGCTCAGACTACAAGGGTATCCCCCTTGGGGACATTACGTCGCCATCGTTACCATGGCGGCCGAAGCCAAGTTTTAACATAATTGGTCCAAGACCCCTGATGGCCGAAGCCTTAACATGAATCTTTCACTTGAATTACTTGAGTACTTGAATATGTGAACAGTGTTCCTTGAACTTGAACATAATTCATGAAAACATGTGTACTTGACAATGTACATGAATATGAGAATGAGCAATTTGATCAATGAATTATAATCTATCTATTTCCAATCATACAACAGAATATCCATATAGCCCCTAGGATCAAAATTCCTCCATGGTACTTGAGCATGAACATATAAATGAAATCCTTAAACCTAGGGTTTTCCAACAATAAGCCTCAATTAATATCAATCTTATAATTTATAATATATACATCCACCTATATCATAATATCCACTATAACAACTGAAAACTTCCATCCCTAGGAAAAGCCCCAATTTCAAGCCCTAGGTGGAAATCTACCTCAATTTCTTTCAATAACCCACAATAACACAAATTAATCGGCAGAATCATAATAATAAGCACATACAACCTAAAGAGAGGGAGAGGGAGGAGTGGGTTCATGTAGGAGTTCACATACAAAGTGGAGGTGGAGTGTGTGAGCTCTACTCACCTTTAATGGAGGAAAATCGGAAGAATGGAGAGAGGAAGATGATGATCCAAGCTCCAAGGTTGGTGGAGTAGCATCCCAATCTAGCTCTCCTTCTACTCCTAGCTCCCTCACTCTCTAAATTTGTCCCTCTCTCTCTATAAACCCTAGGAGATAAGAAAAATGAGAGAAGAGAGTGGGACTCTCTGTTTTTTAAAAACTGATTTCGTGTATTCTTGCTCAAGCTAGATTCTCGCTTGAACGAAAATACCCCAGAAAGCAACCCTTCTCTGGACAATTCTCGCTCAAGCGAGATTTTCACTTGAGCGAGAATGAGTCTGTTTGGAAGTGCAAATGAGCTCGGAATACTATCATATAGCATATCAAACTGAAGCCCCGGATCTTAGCTTTCTAACCCAAATGGAATCACCTTAATTGGACACCTATAACTCTTAGATATTTGTGAATTAGTGAACCAAGGTCATGAGGCTTAAAACCCAAAATTAAGCAATAACCTTGGTTGAAGCCTAACGGGGCATACTTTACAATAATCATGTTATAACTCATCAATTCACTCCAATAAGGCTAAAATTAAGGGTTCTAAGTGTCCATGAGACTATGCTCCGCTATTCCCTTGTTCCTTTCCATAAAATCACCTTTTATCCTGGTTCCTTGAGTCTACGTCTCTCCTCTTCATTCCCGTCAATTCGTTTAAGCTAGTTCCTTCCGTCTTAATCTTATTCCCTAGTTCTAAAGTCTCTACTTCCTTCCTCACCTCCTCAAGTGCTAGCCTTTCTACCACCGGGTGTGACTTCTCCTATGCTAACTCTACGGTCTGGTTTGGCTTAATACTTAGTTTGTCTCTTCCCGGTTCCCTCAAAACTCATAACTCTTAATAAATTCCCTAACTCTTATGTTATTTTCCTTTCCAACCCCTAAGTTCTCATCATACTTCTATCTCCCTCTAAATCTTTCTTAGTTCAAATTTTCGGGATGTTACATTTCTACCCCCCTTAATTAAATTTTCTCCTCAAAATTTCAGGTTGATGAGCTCCACCACTACTCCTAGACCTAGTCTTTTCCGCAATGGTTTCGGTGCCCTAAGAAACTATCTAATCATCGCCTGATCAACATATTCCATTACCTAAGGATGGTTGTGGGACTAAAAGTCGTTTGGTCTCCTAGCCTTATATCCTCATTCTTTATCTACTAGTCAAGCCTTAGATTTACTTCTAATTACAACTTAATCTTAACGGGTGGGATATCAAGGTTACACACACTCCTGCCGAAAATTCGACAGAGTTTCCCCTAAAAACCCGACGTTCCCAAAATTTTCATTTCAACCTGAAATCCAGCAAATCCAGCCAATACAGTATATGATAATACAAAGTACTATTTCAAAGTCCAAAGAGCTTCTATAACTAGTGAAAAGATTTCAAAAGGGGCATTATAGTTTTTACCCTAAACTTGAGTGTAGTTCTATAACCTGATCTTAATTGAAATTTCCTCATTAATTCCTACTCCACCATGAGTTTTCTTGGAACTAATACTAACACCCTTTTCACATGTGATTACTCAATTCATGAATCATGAAACCGATACCGGAAAGGCCATTCGACACGGGTTATGCATTCAATGGACATACATCATAAAATAGCACATACAACTATCAATAATCTTGGAAAGCAAAGCAATACACATGCAGGGCTAACAAACTTCTATGAACCTGAATACACAACGTTTCTATCCTAGTTTCTAAAACGGAAACATGCATGCCTCAATTACGAGTGTAAGATCATAGTCAAGGGTGCGGAACTTACAGAGCCACAACCCCAAGCAATGGTACTCCTCTGATACACATATGATAGAGAATGGACAAACTCCGGTAATTCATCCGAAGAAGACCAACCTCATCAAACAGAACATAATAGTGTGTAGTTCTGCTTGTACCTACCACTCCATCATGTGCACAAGCACATAAAACATAGTTGTCTATCATTCAACCTAGGAGACTGGGTACGAATGCCTGCCCTATACAAGAGCATTAGCAGCTATTGACTAGAGCTGGAAATCGCAGCGATTGAAGGAATATCCAATTGCCTTGGTAGCCAAAGGACACATTCATACCTACAATGATGGTGCGAACTTTAGAAACAAGAGGAAATGGATAAAGGGCGTTCAACACCTATCAATGAATCCAGCGAGCTAAGCTTAACACTAATCTTCAACAAAACACTAACTAGATACTAATCGTTGACTCTAGTAGGAGTTCTATACTGGGTAACAATTCTAAATTCCGCAAGATTTTTCTTCTTCCATGGACGATAAAGATTAAAGCCTTACCACTAAGGAAACCACAGAGAAGAGACTGAGAAGCCCAACCTGTAGACTTAGCTCTACCATAGATAACTTAGGAAAAGGTACTACCCGTGTGCTGACAACATACTCCTAAACCTAGGTAACGGAGTGTCTACCCATGGAAAAGCAGACAACGACATATTACTCACAAAACTTGATAATCATAAGGTTTCTACTCTAAATACCTTTAACCAAAACAACCAGGGACCTGAGTCTTCAGGCGCTAACAATCAAGCAAACCTAGAACTGAAAGGGATTGACCATGATTGTAATATACTAAGTACCTCTATTCATCAAAACTTCCGTTGTCACTTACTCTCTTTACATACCTGGGTTTTACCCTCTAGCCTAACCGAACTAATCGTGGGGTCCTCACTAACAGTAATGCCCGACCATAACTCAGACATGAATATTAGAGTCCTATACCACAAAGGGCTTAAGGTAAGAAGGGTGCCCTAAGGTAGAACAGGGTGGTTATCGAATCATGGTCCTCAAACTTAAATCCCCCCCTCTTGATTAATTGTATCTCAACTCATATCGTGTTCCTAATACCTTTAAAACACCACCTAAGTTCCCCAAGTGTAGTATTTACCCTCCAATCCACAAACGAGTCCTTGTGTCTCCCAGGTCATTCACCCCTAATCTTAAAGCTCTAAGCATAAGTGTTTCCTAAATCCAAACTCAAGTCTTTAAACTATTAGCAGCGTTTCCACACCTAGGATGTAAATTCCTCTACAACCAACCCAACATGGAATCCTAAATCCGCAACATTCAAAACTCTAAGATCCTTCAACCCGTATCCTAGAAGTTTACCCCGAGCTCTCTACTTGCTAGACCCTTCAAGCAACACAACTAGACATACCTGTCATGCAGTCATTTAAACTGACAAACAACATCATCACCACTCAATACGACCATAACAAAATACACAATGCATGCAATTATTTAAACAAGCAAACATCACATTCAGCCAGGCAAATCAAACACTTCGTTCAATTCAAGTAACAACCTACTCTTCACCTGACCAGCGGTCTATCATAATTAAGGTAGTCGTCTTTATGGGTGCCTCATATTTACTAGGCTCAAGGGTAATGCTCTCTAAGGTCTGTAGGGTGGGGGTTCTATTCTTGGAAATAAACCTATGTCATTCTACCTTTATCTGACAAGTGGGTGGCTCTATCCTGGTTAGAGAAGTGTCCCAATCCCCTAACCAAGATATCCTACTCACATCACTCACCGTAACTCCGTGTACAAAGCACCAAGTAAAGGGGTGATCAGTCCCTATACTAGTTACGGGGTATGGTGGAATCATAGTGAGTCACAGTAAACTAACCTATCCATAGTCCAATTGGATTGAACTGCTCTGATACCATAATGTAACGTCCTAATTCCCAGAAATAGGAAATTATGCCTGTTGGAAGCATAAGTCCCGAATTGAGGGAATTAATTTCGCGACATTAACGATATCGATAACTAACTATAGGCATGCTTAACTAAATCCAACGCTTATTTAAACATAACCTATAAATACATTACATTTAATAAATCATAGATACAACAATTCCATGAGCCCTAATCAGCGGAAGCATAAGGAATTATGCATACATATTTATACAAATATAGTCATCCAAGGAAATACAATGAAATGAGGGGCTCCAAGCCCACAAATTCCTAAGTTGTAGTGGTGTCATGATCCTCACGACCTACCTGGGAATCTAAAATGTAAAACCCACAAAGGGGTGAGACTAACGTCCCAGTGAACAAAGCAGTGCATACATATACATAATATAGCAGATAAGGCATAACATAGTAAGGATAACATGTAATAGCAAATCAGATAATAAAATCAGTGACAATCTAGAATGTAATGCTGACATAATGCACTCATGATGCAATGCTGGACTCCAATGACCATGATTGCTTGAAAATCATTATAACATGAACTGCTAACCCAGTAGTAGGGATCTTATCACTTGCCGTGCAGTTAGACTGGGCTCAGACTACAAGGGGTATCCCCCTTGGGGACATTACATCGCCACCGTTACCATGACGGCCGAAGCCAAGTTTTAACATAATTGGTCCAAGACCCCTGATGGCCGAAGCCTTAACATGAATCTTTCACTTGAATTACTTGAGTACTTGAATATGTGAACAGTGTTCCTTGAACTTGAACATAATTCATGAAAACATGTGTACTTGACAATGTACATGAATATGAGAATGAGCAATTTGATCAATGAATTATAATCTATCTATTTCCAATCATACAACAGAATATCCATATAGCCCCTAGGATCAAAATTCCTCCATGGTACTTGAGCATGAACATATAAATGAAATCCTTAAACCTAGGGTTTTCCAACAATAAGCCTCAATTAATATCAATCTTATAATTTATAATATATACATCCACCTATATCATAATATCCACTATAACAACTGAAAACTTCCATCCCTAGGAAAAGCCCCAATTTCAAGCCCTAGGTGGAAATCTACCTCAATTTCTTTCAATAACCCACAATAACACAAATTAATCGGCAGAATCATAATAATAAGCACATACAACCTAAAGAGAGGGAGAGGGAGGAGTGGGTTCATGTAGGAGTTCACATACAAAGTGGAGGTGGAGTGTGTGAGCTCTACTCACCTTTAATGGAGGAAAATCGGAAGAATGGAGAGAGGAAGATGATGATCCAAGCTCCAAGGTTGGTGGAGTAGCATCCCAATCTAGCTCTCCTTCTACTCCTAGCTCCCTCACTCTCTAAATTTGTCCCTCTCTCTCTATAAACCCTAGGAGATAAGAAAAATGAGAGAAGAGAGTGGGACTCTCTGTTTTTTAAAAACTGATTTCGTGCATTCTTGCTCAAGCTAGATTCTCGCTTGAACGAAAATACCCCAGAAAGCAACCCTTCTCTGGACAATTCTCGCGCAAGCGAGATTTTCGCTTGAGCGAGAATGAGTCTGTTTGGAAGTGCAAATGAGCTCGGAATACTATCATATAGCATATCAAACTGAATCCCCGGATCTTAGCTTTCTAACCCAAGTGTAATCACCTCAATTGGACACCAATGACTCTAGATATTTGAGAATTAGTGAACCAAGGTCATGAGGCTTAAAACCCAAAATTAAGCAATAACCTTGGTTGAAGCCTAACGGGGCATACTTTACATGAATCATGTTATAACTCATCAATTCACTCTAATAAGGCTAAAATTAAGGGTTCTAAGTGTCCATGAGACTATGCTCCGCTATTCCCTTGTTTCTTTCCATAAAATCACCTTCTACCTCGGTTCCTTGAGTCTACGCCTCTCCTCTTCATTCCCGTCAATTCGTTTAAGCTAGTTCCTTCCGTCTTAATCTTATTCCCTAGTTCCAAAGTCTCTACTTCCTTCCTCACCTCCTCAAAGTGCTAGCCTTTCTACCACCGGGTGTGACTTCTCCTATGCTAACTCTACGGTCTGGTTTGGCTTAATACTTAGTTTGTCTCTTCCCGGTTTCCTCAAAACTCATAAATCTTAATAAATTCCCTAACTCTTATGTTATTTTCCTTTCCAACCCCTAAGTTCTCATCATACTTCTAACTCCCTCTAAATCCTTCTTAGGTCAAATTTTTGGGATGTTACACAACTCAAGGCTGGACTCCTGCTCCCAACTTAAGGATCCGTGTGAGGCGGTACCTGCACACCTAGATTGTCCACAGAACGTGTGGTGAGACAATTGTCTCAGTGAAGTACAAATATGCAAATGTAGTGTAGGGATCATAACTGAATGCTATGCAACAATTATAACATAAGTATATACATCACAATCAGTTCAAATAAATGCATCTTATGATGCAACTCACTCTTGTGCCCAGCAAGCATTATCTTATCACTTAAACTGGAGTTAGAACTGATCTCAGACTGCGAAGAGCGTCTCCTCCGGGGACGAATCCCACCCATTACTGGACCGAAGTCAAGTTTTCATACAATTACTTATCTTAACTCACGGCCGAAGCCGACTTTTATTAACTCACGGTCGAAATCAGCTTAAAATAACTCAATACTTGATAAGTGTAAATTATGTGATATTTTCCTATGTTTTTATTACACTTGTCAAGGCTAAAATAATGATTTATGCCCCAAAATAATCCCTTTTTATGAATAATTGTAATAATTGTAATTTTTTGGTTTGGATTTGAATTTGATGCTATTTTGATTAGAAATCTGTTATTTTGTGCAGATTTATGGAAGATTTGAAATAGAAGATAAAATAGCATTAAATGGGGAGATTGTTTGCAGATTTGAAGTTTAAATGAGGACAAAATAAAGATGAGATCAGCAGGCATTTAAACAAAGGATCCTGTGGATAACTTTCCCCAATTTGAATTCAAGTTCAAATAAATACAAAATCAAGCCAAAAAAGGGAAACAAGGAAAACCAATCAAGCAAAGGCAAGATTAGAAAGAGATCAAGTGGATAAATGAGGAATTGAAGAAAGTCTACAACGTGTTTCTCGCTTCACCTGCGCTTAGCGCAGGTGGAGCGCAACTTACAGAGGGACACGCTTCATCTGCGCTTAGCGCAGGTGAAGCGCAAGTCACGCACCAGCTTTTTAAATTAAAATACAGATTGATCTCTTCCAGATTTAAATTAGGGTTTTCCTTAGTCTATAAATAGTACCTTTTGCACAGATCTAAAGGAGGCTTTTAGAGAGTACATAGGAGAGAGGCATAGAATAGAAAGATAGACGCACAAGTCCTTGTGCGTCTATCTTTCTATTCTATGCCTCTCTCCTATGTACTCTCTAAAAGCCTCCTTTAGATCTGTGCAAAAGGTACTATTTATAGACTAAGGAAAACCCTAATTTAAATCTGGAAGAGATCAATCTGTATTTTAATTTAAAAAGCTGGTGCGTGACTTGCGCTTCACTTACGCTAAGCGCAGATGAAGCGTGTCCCTCTGTAAGCTGCGCTCCACCTGCGCTAAGCGCAGGTGAAGCGTGAAACACGCTGTAGACTTTCTTCAATTCCTTATTTATCCACTTGATCTCTTTCTGATCTTGCCTTTGCTTGATTGGTTTTCCTTGTTTCGCTTTTTTGGTTTGATTTTGTATTTATTTGAACTTGAATTCAAATTGGGGAAAGTTATCCATAGGATCCTATGTTTAAATGCCTGCTGATCTCATCTTTATTTTGTCCTCATTTAAACTTCAAATCTGCAAATAATCTCCCCATTTAATGCTATTTTCTCTTCTATTTCAAATCTTCCATAAATCTGCACAAAATAACAGATTTCTAATCAAAATAACATCAAATTCAAATTCAAACCAAATAATTACAATTATTACAATTATTCATAAAAAAAGATTATTTTGTGGCATAAATCATTATTTTAGCCTTGATAAGCGTAATAAAAACATAGGAAAATATCACATAATTTACACTTATAAAATACCCCCCAACTTAACTTCTTGCTTGTCCTCAAGCAAGATACCTTTTGCAATCAAAATCAAATCACCCTCATGTAAGAAGTCACTTTCCAAATATCAGAAAAAATCAGAATCAAGAGATGTTACCAATCCTCAATCAAAAACAGAACACAATCAACAGTTGAACTTTTTCAAAAGTAGCAATTAAAACAATAAATGATAAACCAAGGAATTTCACTCATGCTCACGGGTACTGTTTCCCTCAATGTTTTCACCAAAGTTGAACAACTAAGATTGATAGTCGTTTCTAGTTCCTAAACATGTTCATGGTCAATATGGATCAAAAGGTCTTTCTTTGGTTGTAATGAGGTTGGGCTATCAAGGAATCATGGTTTTTCTGGATAAACAATGAACACCTGGAATAGAGAGCATCTTTTGATGTTGCTTGACTTGAATTTCTCTCCTTCCACCATCTCCTTCTTGATTTATTTCAATTCTTTGCAGGGCTCTTTCTTTGTTTGAAAATGCACTCCCCCCAACTTATTCAATTTATTCACTTTTTTTTTATTTTTGGGGGAGTGATCTTCTTTTTGCTTTCATGTACCTGCTTTTTGAATTTTAATTCACCAACCTTTTCTTCCTATTGTCTCCACTTGCACCTTGCTCTCTATACCAAATGTGTAAGGGACAAGATATAAATATAAATTTTGGCTTGGGTGCACAAGAATAATCATTAAGGCTCAAATCGGTTACCAAAATTGGAAAAATTATATCAAGGGTTGGCTTTTTGGCACTGAGCAAATATATTGAAAACAAAAAAATTGCCTTTGTCACTTCCATATTTTCCATAAGCAGAATAAGATCCAAAAACTCAATCAATAAAAATTGACAAGCAATGGTGAAAAACTCTCAATTCAAGTGTTTGGGCTCTCAACTCACTGGTTTCTTGGCTAAATTCCTTGATAAAGCATTTACTGATTTTAATTAACTACCCTGATAGGTTCTCCTGTGAAGCATCCTAATTTTAACCGATTATGGAATTAATCACAAAACCCTTTCTTCTTCCCTAATTTGGTTAGTTAAACTGCCTAATTTCAGAAATTTTGAAAAATTTTCCCTTTATTTCCTAATTCATATATCCTAAAAATTTCAAAAATCCTAAAAATTGAAATGAAAAATAAACAAAAATCCTAATTAACTAAAAAAAATTAATCCTATAAAAGAAAATAGAAAATAAAAGAACAAAAAGAAAGAAAAACACCAGTGTCAATCTTCATCCTCTGTATCCTGTAAGTCCTTGTCCTTTTCTCCAGTTGCTGCCCACTTTACCTCCCCTTGGAAGAATAGGCCTGTCCCCAGGCTACTGCTAGAATATCTGGAACTCTTCAACAACATGCCTGGGTATGGGTCTTGCAGCAGCCTATGCACTCTTGGATCTCATGGGATTATATTTTCTGATCCTTTTCCTCATGCCTTCTCCTCGTGAGCTAAAGCCGCGGGAAAGACTAGCAATTTAATCTTAGGCATCTGAAAAGTCAAATAACAACAATTAGTTGCTAAAAACACATTTATTTTAATGATGCCTTATTGCAAATACCAATTCATGAAGAACATGGAAGCCTATCATTAACCAATTTGCATGCATAAATAATTACTCTCTTCACAACAAAATTTCACTGCACTTGGTAATGCCTTCCTAAAAATAGAATATACTCATTTGTTTTGCAAGCATTCAATCAATTCATGGAAAGTGAAAGTGAATTTTTTTTGAAAGAATTAGAGCATAACACTTTCAAATTCAATAACTCACAAAACAAAGAGCATTCTAATCAAGCAAATTGTTCTTCATGTTCCACACAGCCAAAGATAGCAATAATCAACAATATTCACAATCCTAAAGTTGCTATCCTAAAGTTCAAATCATAAAAACAGAGTAGATAAAGATTTCAATTGGTAAAAATTAGAGAAAATATGCATGAAATTTGAAAGTTTCAGAATTGATTGAAGTTTGTGAGTGGGAAAATTGAAAAGAAAAGCTTAGGAAGTAGAGAAACAGTACATGAGAAAACATAAGATTTTTTAAAATTTCGTACTGCTGCGCTTCACCTGCGCTCAGCGCAAGTGAAGCGAAGAAAACAGTGACTAAAATTGCAATTTTACGTTTCTCCAGCGCTTGGCGCAAGTGAAGCGCAGAAAACAAAATGAGATTTTTCAATTTTTAGTCACGTTTTCTGCTACTTCCTATTGTTTAAAAATTTTATTTTCCACAAACTTATTCCAACCAATTTTGAAATTTCCTAAATCCTAAAAAATGAAAAATCCTAATTAACAACAAGAAAATAAAACAAAACTAAAATTAATTAAAAACTTTAAAAATTTCTGGGTTGCCTCCCAGAAAGCTCTTGTTTAACGTTTGATAGCTCGACGCCTGCTCTGTCAAGGTGGCTGAAACTGAAATCTTTTGGTGAGCTTGTAATCTGCACCCTTCCTTTCTTTGGCCAATAAACCTCCCCATAATCTTGCCTTGGAGCAACCTGTAGTGTGAAATGACTTTGACCATTTGGGCTTCTTTCTAGAATTAGACCATGCCTCTGACTCCCTTGGCTTGATTTTCCTTTTCTTCATTATCTTGCTCTCATGTGCATGAGTCTTCTTTTCCTGAAGCTTTGATGATTCACAATTGATTGCTCTCAATTTCCTTGCTTCGCAGGGGTCTTTGATATGAAACACACCTGACCACTTGATCTTCAATCTGGCTCTGGGCTTTGAATTTGATTCTATCTTGATCTTTCTTCTTTTTGCCCTGTTCTGGTCAGTGTGATTGCAGGCCTTTCTTTTGTAAGGTCTGGAAGGATTATCACTTGCACCATGCCTTTCTTGATCTTCCTTTGGAGGACTGGTCGGATATGGCAAGGTCTTTGGTCTTGGTATTACTTCCCTTCCTTCCTTGGGCTTTGATTCACAATCTCTCTGTTCACTCTTTTTCTCATTTTCTTGATCTTATTCATCATGTACAACCCTCATATGTGTTGTTCTCTTTCTCCCTTTCACAGTTAGGCTCTTCTTCAAGCACAATCTTTGTTGTTTCATCCTCTCCTTTTTCTTTTTCTTCTTTTGCTGCACCTTCTTCTTCTTTTCCTTCATCAGCTTGTTCTGATTCCCTTTCTTTAGCTTTTCTTTCTTGTATTTCTTCAGTTTCCTATTCTTTTTTTTCTTTTTCTTCTTCTTTTTCATTTTCTTCTTCATTAGCCAGATTGTCATTGATTTCCTCCCCTATCAGCTGAACAATGTCATCACACTGCTCTTCGGGGTTGGGCAATGCATTTGCTGAGATTGGTTCTGACTGTTGTCTGACTCCTGTTTCTTTTAATTGCTTCAACAAAGCGTCAATCTTTCTTCTTGCTTCTTCTCTGTCCTTCTGAAATTGTATATTGTATCGATTGAGTTCTTCCAAAAACTCATCATACTTTGAGTATCTTTGTTGATATGAAGAGTAACTTTGCTGCTGTTGAAAAGAAGGTTGCATGTGGAGTGAAACATCATTTTGGTGCCATACAAAATTCTGATTCTGGTAACTTCCCCAATCTTGTGAAAAATTGTTAGAATAATTGTTGTAATTAGAGAAGTTACCTTGAATCGGTGTATAGGAGAAATATTTTGGTTCTTGCTGTCTAAAATAATCTCCAAGGGTTATTCTTGGTGGATTTTGATAATCTCCAAGTGTTGGAGAGGCTTTTAGAGAGTACAGAGGAGAGAGGCATAGAATAGAAAGATAGACGCACAAGGATTGAAGAAGGTGACAGATTCTTCAGTGGTTTGTGATGGCTACCATGAGTAGCTAAGCTCTCCAGTAGGATTGGATGTAGTGGATTCAATCCCCAAGTGTATGTGAATTCTCTTGTTTTTAATTATAAATCCTTGTTTTTAATTATATCGGTACTTTTATGTTGTTCTTAATGCATTACTTCCGCGCGTGCGCCGGAGTCGTAGGCTAGTGATCAGGATAACACAGAATGAGATTTCCGGCTAGTATTAGAGTTTAGGGGAGCCTAGACATAGGAAACCTAACCTCCGATTGCTAAAAGTACTCGTTAATTATATGGAAATATAGGTGGAATCTGATGATTGAATTGTTTTGGTGAGTGACAGCCCATTCATAGGAGCATCTATAGGAACATATAGTTAATTGATAGTAACATAATTGAAAGTTAATTGTATGTGAGGGATAAACGGGATATTGTGATTAATGGGGTAGTGACAGCCCTTGAATGAAGAGCGTTTATAGGGAAGTACAATTAATGGATGATTCAAACAAACAGAACAATAATTAATTAATTAATAGCTTAATGAGTCGAGGGTAGTTTCCCTTATTTTATTGCTTACTTTTCTTTTTACCATTTAAATTCCGCACATTAATCATTCTCTTAAAAAGTTGCTCACTTGGTAATTCGATCACTAAAATCTTACAAAGTGAACCGCTCCCTGTGGATACGATACTTTATACTTACTATTATACTACTGAACTTTTGGTATGCTTTCCAGAATTTCGTCAATACTCATAACCTCAATGAATTAACAAATAATAAGAATCATATAACATGAACGTTAAATTTCCTACGTTTCGTAACCTAGGGTTCTACATGATCAATGGATAAGTTTTCCTAATTCACCAAACACATCCAATCTTTAACAATCAACATTTAAAGCATAAAGAAGAGGAATAAATGGAATTGGGATCATGATCAAGGCTTACAACTTATGGAAGGTGAAAGTGTGTGAGTTGTACTCACCTCAAAATTGACAAAGACTAGAAAAGAAGAGATGGAAGGAGATTGGATGATGAGTTCCTGGCCTAAGATTCCTTCTCCAAGCTCCAAGGGACGTTTCCTCTCTCTAGAACCACAGTCTCTCTCTCTAGAATTGAAGAAGAAGGAAGAAGAAAGTGTAATTTCTGAAACTGAATTAAGGGTTTTGAGCCTATAAGTGAATTCTTGCTCAAGCGAGATATTCTCGCTTGGGCGAGCATGTCGGTTGCATGCTTTTCCTTCACATTCTCGCTTAAGCGAACTATCTCGCTCAAGCGAGAATGATCCAGAAAAGACCCCCTCTCTGGACAATTCTCGCTCAAGCGAGCCTTTTTCGCTTAAGCGAAAATTGTCCAGAGAGCCTCCCAAAACTCCCTTGTATCTCACTTAAGAGAACTGTTCTCTCTTAAGCGAGATATGTAGAAACTTGTTTTACATAATTTGCTGCATAATTCGCTCAAGCGAGATATTCTTGCTTGAACGAGAATGTTAAAACTTCCAAACTTAGTTTTATTCTGAGTCTTTCTTCTTATATCATTTTTACCCTTTACTTAATTTCATTCTTAAAAATATTATCCTATTCTTTTAGTTAGTCTTAATTATCGGGATGTTACAACATCATAATAGAAATTTTATTATACTCATTGAACAATTATTATGACATCATTAACCAAATTAACTATTTAATTAACCATTATTATACTCATAATTATCCTTAAAATCACATAATTCCTTGAACGATTAACATAAGTTTCATGTGATCATTGTTCTATTCGGATGCAATTAACCAAATATCCTATTTCATTAACCGTTAATGGACACACCATTAACCTCATTTAAACTAAGTTCATTGTAGGAGTAAAATTGCCTCCCGTAAAAGATGCATATGGGTGAAGATAGATATTATACTACCCGTATCATGGGTACTGTATAATTATTAAAATATATTTTTTACTAAATATATTAAAATAATAAGATTTTTTAATTATTTTATGATGAGATAAAATTAATTTTATAATATTTTATAATGATATTTTTAATATAATAACTTGTATTAAGGATTAAAATCAAATACCACTGATTTTGAATTATAAGGATTAAAATCAAATCTCGACTATATTTTAGAGTCTAAAAACATATTTTAACCCTTTAAAGAAATTTGAATTTTTAATTATAAGTGATTTTGAAAATATTTTCTTATATACAAACCACGTGACTAGATGAAATTGATAGATAAATTGAATCAATTTAATATGAATGAAATTAAGAGTAATAAATTGATGACATTTTATAAAAGAAGGACTAAATTCATATTAATTTTACTACTTGTTTGATTTTATTTTTATCTTTAACCGTAAATCTCTCAAAGGTATAGCCATGAGTTTAACCATCGAGCTGAGGGTGGTGGTTAGATAAAGCCCTCTACCCCTGCCGATCTTGTAGGTAAAGTCCCTTTGGGGTCGCAGTCTACTTCTATTGCGACCAACCACTGTTTGATTATTACGAGTTTGATAACATCAGCGTAAAGCGATGACGATAAAATCATTTAAAATGAAAAGTTTTTATTTAAAAACAAAGAACTTATTATATCATAAACATAAAAGGGCAGTAAATACTTTTCTTTTAAATAATTTTTTTATTTTTGGCGTTCTTATCCTCAACCTTATCAAAACTGAATTTATTAAATGATTAAGTTTATGTTACTATTTTTTGTTAAAGAACTAAGTTAACCTTAAAATTTTTTGAATGTAAAGAATGATGAAGATTTATATCCTTATAAGAAAAAAATAATTAACTAAAAAAGAGATTATAAATTCATTTATCATAAATACGAATTAAAAATAATACAAGAGGTTCATGCCATTTCAAAATTACCGAAAGTAAAATAGAAATATCCCTTTTATGTGGACAAGAATTCATTAAATTAAAGATGGCAAATGAGTTTGCTTAAATTATGGGGCCCATTTCTTTGCTATTGCACCATTACTCTTTTTTACTGTGTTGTCATCTTTGCCACCTCACAGGATATGTTTTCTCTGCACCTGTCAACCTCTTTCCGGATATCACTCAATTTGGCAATAATTTCTTTGACATTTTTTCATTACGTTTCATTACAAATGACAATTAACTACTAACATTACTCTCTCATAGTTACTTCTCACTTCCAATTAAATGAATGTGATTGTCCATATCTCCAGGGTCAATCTTTACCATTATATATCATCTAGAATATTCTTTAGAGGCACTAATTTGATATTTTTTCTTTCTTAGAGTTTAATTATGATATATTACCCATATAAAATATTTTTTATTGTTTTTTACTCTTATATTAACATCTTATTTGTTTAAAGTTCCTACATTATTGCTTCAACATCATTTATTTTATATTAGTGAAAAATAGGTGTTAAAAGGGTTTACTTAAATAGGTCCACCTAGTTTGACTGACATTAATTAGGATGTGAGAATCTCAAATAAAAAGTAATAAATTTAGTGTTGGAATAAGAAATTAATAAAAAAAAATTATTCAGAATTCCATTCTCACTACTCTACTCAATACAAAAGCGCTCACATAAATTAACATAATATATCGAAGTAAAATAATCTAATAACAACTAATATAATGAATTTGAAAAGAAAAAATTTTGAGATGATAACATAGTTCTATAGTGGGGGTGAATAACGTGTTAAAATATTTTTGTGGCTTTTTGACAAAGAGGATTCAATGGGATGTTATGCACCCCCCAAGTAGCTATTGTCATTGTTTTTTTGGCATACAAACACTTAAAGAACATTAACTTCAGTGCTAAAAGCCTGAAAACCTGAGGGAATTCATCAACACTTGGTATTCATGAACCTACATTTGTTGCTGGAAAGTCATTTCAAAGAGTCATAGTAGAAATAGATGTGTTATGTGTCCAAAACTATCCACCTAGCATTATAATGCGAAGCTCTAAAAATCCATATAGGTTATATAAACAGAGGTGATGCTTTCCTCTTCAAAACTCAATTCTCTTAAGTTCTCAGTTCTAACTCTCATTTGTTGTGTTGAGCCCTCTATCCTTTTCTACACCTTCCAATTTGTTTAGTTTCTTCTCTTTCTTTCTCTCACTTTGTTTGTCTCTGCAGGTTGTTGTTTATTCATCAATGGCAGATATAACCAAGAAGTGGTTGAACATTGTAGTTGATGACAACAAATCCATGGCACCTTACTGGCCAGTCATTTTTTCAGAGTTTCTTGAAAAGCTTGCTAGGTTTGATATATATCTCCCCTTATTAAATATCTTTTGTAGAGTAATTTCCATACACGGTAATTTCCTTCACATGCATGCAAGGACCACTGTTTCTTTTTCAAATACATGACCATCATGTATTTTAGGTCGAGTTAGACCGATTTTTGGATCCGAACCGTCCATATGTACTAGGACAAATTAGGTTGGGTGAAATTAATTTTGTTGATTTTGACTCAAAGTGATTCGATCCAAATGAGTGTTGGTTAGCTCAGGTTGGTTGGTTGGTCAGGTTGGGGGAAAAAATAAAATCATACAATTTGCTAACAAGCTCTTCCTTTTGTAAAAGAAAGAAACCAAAAAGAGTGCAAAGAAAAGTGAGGGAGATCGAGAGGTACGACTTGGGGACACACACAAGGTAACAAGATCATTCACTACAAGAAATTTCGTTTTTAGCGACACAATGAAAAATCGTCTCTATAGGCTGCGTAGTGACGGCATAGAGACGGCCACGTAGACGTTGCTACATAGCTCGTCGTAAATACAGTTGCGACGAGGAAAGTGAGTCATCACTGAAGCCGTCTCTAACAACATAGTCGTCACTAAGATTATTTTTTTAAATTTTTTTAACTAGAGACGGCTGTAGTGACGGCTATGGCTATCGCTATAGGTAAATTTTTTTTAAAATTGAATTTATTATTATTTATTTTATTTTAATAATTTATTAATTTCTTAAATTTCTTAAATTTATTATTTATTTTATTATTTATTAGTTTTAGAATTATAAAAATAATACTAAAAAAATCATATATATATATATAATATACACAAAATCTGTTAAAAAATAATACAATAAAACCATAATAAAACATAATAAAAAAGAAATCAAAAGGTGTACGGTAATTTTTATTTTGACGCAAATAACCAAATTTACTATTTCATTAACCGTTAATGGACACGCAATTAACCTCATGTTCATAAGATTGCATTTCATGAAGGGTTAACATAAATTCCATGTGATTATTGTTCTATATTGATGCAATTACCAAATTTACTATTGCATTGACCGTTAATGGACACACAATTAACCTCACATTCACAAGATTGGATTTGAGGAAGGGTTAGCAGAAGTTCCATGTAATCATTATTCTATTATCCTTAAAATCACATAATTCCTTGAACGATTAACATAAGTTTCATGTGATCATTGACCTATTCAGATGCAATTAACCAAATATCCTATTTCGTTAACCGCCAATGAACACACCATTAACCTCATTTAAAAATAAGTTCGTAGGAGCAAAATTGCCTCTCGTAAAGGATACATATGGGTGGGGACAAATATTATACTACCTGTATCGTGGGTACTGCATAATTAATAAAAAATATTTTTTTATTAAATATATTAAAATAATAAGTTTTTTTTAATTATTTTATGATGAGATATATTTTATAATGATATTTTTAATATATTAACTTGTAATGATAATAGAGTATATTATACAATATTTTCTATCTTTCTTTTTATAAATTTCAAAATTTTAAAATTTTAAATATTAAAAGATACATGTGAATACCCGCTACACACATGGATACCCGTTAATTTTAGTAGGTATAGATACAGGTATAATGCACTACTTGCTCTCGTCCGCACCCGTCCCGTTAACATACCTAGTATCAAGCAACAATAATAATACTATTATTAATAATAAATTTAATGTAAATTAATATATTTATTATATTTTTTAATCTAAATTGTAATTTAATGAGAAATATAAATAAAAATGGAGATGATAATAAAAGTGAAAAAATAATTAAAATATATAAAAATGAGTTACTGTCATAAAAGAGAAAAAATAAAAATAAAAAAGAGCCATGCGACAAGTCTTTCAAATTGATGGATCAAAGTGAGATCTTATATAACAAATAGAACATTAAACATCTATATTCCTTATAATAAAATAAGAGATAAATGGTATATTAAAAAACACAATAAAGTAAATATAAATCAATACATTTATTGTATTTCTTAATCTATATTTTTATTTAATAAGACAAATAAATAATAATTAATAAAATAA